>SJYV01010334.1:43184-65953 GCA_006410875.1 Neotragus pygmaeus | reverse complement strand
TTGCACAGAGTTGGAGACACCTGAAGTGAAGCACACACACATGGACTCCACATATGTTGTATAACCTGGGTGACAATATAGAACCTTGTCACATTCCTTTCTCAACTTGGAAGCAGCCCCATGTCTTATTCTAACTGTTTTCATAGGAGACATACAGTTTTCATAGGAGACAGGTGAAAGGTTGTTGTTGAATCATGCAAAGATGCTGGGATTCTTGGCCCCTGGAGGAGAAGAATTCAACCCGGGGCCAGAGACGAGGCTTGATCACTCAGAGCTTTTGTGTAATAAAGTTTTATTAAAGTATAAAGGAGATAGAGAAAGCTTCTGACATAGGCATCAGAAGAGGGCAGAAAAAGTACCTCCCTGCTAGTCTTCAGCTGGATGTTATATAGTCACTAGCAGTCTGTTAATGAAAGAAAGGAATGTCTTAAAACTCAGAATGGCACCAGGCCCCTCACACACAAGATGCATTTTGGGATAATCTTGGCACCAAATAGTTCATCCTGGGCCATACAATGATTAACTTGAATCTTGAAGAAGGGCAGATCACCATACAAATAGTTTCATTTACATAGATTAGGGGAACAATATCTAAGTATTACATACTAGTTTGTCAAGTAGGTTCTGCGCCAAGAGGCTGAACCTACTTGAAGACAGTTTGGGGTAAATGCATAGTACGTTAGCATAGCTTAAGACACACATTTCCATTAGAAAAAGGCATTGGTTATCTCTAGGTTTGAGAATAGTTAACTTCAGGTGAAACCAGGTAGCACTATGGCAACACAGTATTTTAAGAGAAACATTCTTTAAATTTGTATAGAGAAGGAAAAAAATATTGCTAGTTTGTTTCCTCCTGTCGCTTAAGAGAGATAAAAATGTGTGACACTTGCAGGCTACTTCCTCTGTTTGGAGACCCCTGGCTTTCCTGCCTGTTATCCTCTCACAGGTAAGGTGGACTGGCATTCCCATCTCTTTAAGAATTTTCCACTTTGTTGTAATCCACACAGTCAAAGGTTTTAACATAGTTAATGAAGTAGAAGTAGATGTTTTCCTGGAGTTCTTTTGCTTTCTCTATGATCTAAGTAAGGGATGTTGACAATTTGGCCTGTGGTTCCTCTGCCTTTTCTAAATCCAGCGAGTACATATGGAAGTTCTTGCTTCACGTACTGTTGAAGCCTAGCTTGAAGGATTTTGAACATAACTTTCTTAACATGTGAAGTGGGCTCAGTTGTGCAGTAGTTTGAACATTCTTTGAAATTGCCCTTCTTTGAGATTGGAATGAAAACTGACCATTCTAGTCCTGAGGCCATTGCTGAGTTTTCTCAATTTGCTGACACTTTAAGACAATAGCACCCCACTCCAGTACTCTTGCCTGGAAAATCTCATGCATGGAGGAGCCTGGTAGGCTGCAGTTCATGAGGTCACTAAGAGTTGGACACGACTGAGTGACTTCACTTTGACTTTTCACTTTCATGCATTGGAGAAGGAAATGGCAACCCACTCCAGTGTTCTTGCCTGGAGAATCCCAGGGACGGGGGAGCCTGGTGGGCTGCTGTCCATGGGGTCGCACACAGTCGGACACGACTGAAGTGACTTAGTAGTAGTAGTAAAGTATAACACTTTAGTAGCGTTATTTTTTTTAGGTTTTAAATGGCTCAGTTGGAATTCTGTCACCTCCACTACTTTGTTCATGTAATACTTCCTTAGCAAAACTTCCTTGACTTCACACTCCAGGTTGTCTGATCATCATGATTATCTGGGTCATTAAGATCTTTTGTGTATAGTTCTTCTGTGTATTCTTGTCACTTCTTCTTAATCTCTTCTGCTTCTGTTAAGTCCTTACAGTTTTTCTGTCTTTTATCATGCCCATCCTTACATGAAATTTCCCCTTAATAACTTAAGTTTTCTTAAAGAGAATTATTTGTTTTCCCATTCTTTGTTTTCCTCTACTGTTTTGCATTGTTCATTTAAGAAGGCCTTTTTATCCCTCCTTGCTATTCTCTGGAACACTGCATTCTGTTAGGTATAACTTTCTCTTTCTCCTTTGCCTTTCACATCTCTTCTTTCCTCAGCTATTTGTAAAGCCTCCACTGACAACCTCTTTACCTTCTTGTATTTCTTTTTCATTGGGATGGTGTTGGTCATTGCCTCCTCTACAGTGTTACAAATCCCCATCCATATTTCTTCAGGTACTCTTTCTAGCAGATCTAATCCCTTGAATCTGCTCATCCTCCCCACTGTACAATCATAACATATTTGCTTTAGGTCATACCTGAATGGCCTAGTAGTTTTTCCCTGTTTTCTCCAATTTAAGCCTGAATTTTGCTGTGAGGTGCTCATGATATGAGCCATAGTCAAATCCAGGTATTCTTTTGCTGGTTATAGAGAGCTTTTCCATCTTTAGCAGCAAAGAACATAATCAATTTGATTTCAGTAATGACCATATAGTGATGTCTATTTTTTTAATCTATTTATGTAATTTTAAAATTTATTTATCCTTTGTCAGTTGTTTCATTCACTATTATTTTCTCCCATGCTGAGGGCTGTCTTTTCACCTTGCTTATAGTTTCCTTTACTGTGCAAAAGCTTTTAAGTTTAATCAGGTCCCACTTGTTTACTTTTATTTTTATTTCCATTACTCTAGGAGGAGGGTCTTATAGAATCTTGCATTGATTTATATCATTGGACATTTTGCCTAAGTTTTCCCCTAAGAGGTTTTCAGTTTCTGGTCCTACATTTAGGTCTTTAACCCATTTTCAGTTTATCTTTGGGTATGGTGTTAGGAAGTGTTCTAATTTCATTCTTTTACATGTAGCTCTCCAGTTTTCCCAGCACCGTTTATTAAGAGGCTGTCTTTGCTCCATTGTATTTTCTCACCTCTTTTGTCAAAAATAAGGTATCCATAGTTGCATGGGTTTATTTCTGGGCTTTCTATCTTGTTCCACTTGTCTATATTTCTGTTTTTGTGCCAGCACCATACTGTCTTGATGACTGTAGCTTTGTAGTAGACTCTGAAGTCAGGAAGGTTGATTCCTCCAGCTCCCTTCTTCCTCAAGACTGCTTTGGCTATTTAGGGTCTTTTGTGTTTCCATATATTGTGAAATATTTTGTTCTAGTTCTGTGAAAAATGTCATTGGTAATTTGATAGAATCACATTGAATCTGCAGATTGCATTTAGTAGTATAGTCACTTTCACAATATTAATGCTTCCTACCCAGGAACATGGACTATCTCTCCATCTGTTTATGTCATCTTTGATTTCTTTCATCAGTGTCTTATAATTTTCTGCATACAGTTCTCTTGTCTCCCTAGGTGAGTTTATTACTAGATATTTAATTATTTTTGTTGCAGTGGTGAATGGGATTGATTCCTTANTAGAACTGGACATGGAGCAATAGATTAGTTGCAAACAGGAAAAGGAGTACGTCAAGGCTGTATATTGTCATCTTGCTTATTTAACTTATATGCATAGTACATCATGAGAAATGCTGAACTGGATGAAACACAAGATCGAAACAAGATTGCTGGGAGATATTCAGATATTCAGATACCTCAAATATGCAGATGACATCACTCTTATGGCAGAATGTGAAGAAGAACTAAAAAGCCTCTTGATGAATGTCAAAGAGGACAGTGAAAAGTTTGGCTCAAAGCTTAACATTCAGAAAACTAAGATTATGGCATCTGGCCCCATTACTTCATGGCAAATAGTTAGGGAAATAGTGGAAACAGTGAAAAACTTTATTATTTTGGTCTCTAAAATCACTGCAGATGGTGAATGGAGCCATAAAATTGAAAGATACTTGCTCCTTGGAAGAAAAGTTATGACCAGCCTAGATAGCATATTAAAAAGTAGAGACATTACTTTGTCAACAAAGGTCCATCTAATCACAGCTATGGTTTTTCCAGTAGTCATTTTTATATGTGGGAGTTTGACTATAAAGAAAGTTGAGCACCAAAGAACTGAATCTTTTGAACTGCGGTGTTGGAGAAGACTATTGAGAGTACCTTGGACTACAAGGAGATCCAATCAGTCCATCCTGATAGAAATCAGTCCGAGTATTCATTGAAAGGACTGATGCTGCAGCTGAAAATCCAGTTTTTGCCACCTGATGCAAAGAACTGACTCATTTGAACAGACCCTGATGCTAGGAAAGATTGAAGGCAGGAGGAGAAGGGGATGACAGAGGATGAGATGGTTGGATGGCATCATTGATTCAATGGACATGAGTTTGAGTAAACTCTGGGAGTTGATGATGGACACAGACCTGGTGTGCTGCAGTCCATGGGGTCACAAACAGTTGGACATGACTGAGAGACTAAACTGAACTGAAATTGAGTTCCCTGTTCCTATAAATTTAGGCTCTGTAGTTTTAATATTTCTGGGTAATGAAAAGAAGAGGCTTTCTCCAGTGTACAGTTAGAGTCCCACTAATTCTCAAGATATGACCACTTCCTGGTCATTTGGTCCACCTTGTGCCAGTATTCCAGCAGACACATAAATGATTTATCATTTGAAATGATAATATTGCTGCTACATGATGGGTGAAATATTGTGGCACTCAAAATTTTTCTGGTACTCTCATGTACACTGTAAATGAGGCATAATTGGGGAAGGGAAAGACCTGTTTAGTGGTTGATAAACAGAAGCTCAGACACCTCATGTTTAACTGTTACTTACAAGGGAAACCTCTTTGCAGAAGTTGAAAATCTTGGGTAGCAGAAGTTATAAATCTCAAGTGGATAATGGAGGAGGTCACAGTTTGATGCTCTGGTCAACAGTCCAAGCTGAACTTTCAGCCAAAAGCATCAATTGATAGGCATGTGGGTAAACCATTTCGGATGACCAGGCTTGTTATGCCTTCAGATGATGGCAGTCTCAGCCCACATCTTACTGTAACTGTATGAGATCCTCCAAGTGAAATAGACCCAAGAAAACCCTTAAAAAATTACTGATCAAAATATTGTGGACTAATTCAAATAATTGGTATAAACTGCTCTTTTGGAGTAATCTGTTATACAGGATTAGGAGCTGGAACTGCAAAATAAATATGTAAGAGATAGTTCAGGAAGATAAGAGAAATGTTTTCTCTGCCAAAAACAACATTCTAAATTTATAAATAGGGGATTGAGATGAAATTAACACACACATGTCCAGGCTTGTGTACTGATGTATGTACACATACACACACACACACACACGCACACATAAATGGCATTCAATATTCTTTTAGGCTAATAGTTTTCAAATATTAATATGTATAAAAATCATCTCAATATCTGTTAAAATTACAGATTCCCAAAGCCAGTCTTCACAAAGTCTGAAGTTGAATCAGACAAATCATAGAAGACTACAGAACTATCAAACCGTTTAGGGAAGTTTGATATGATTTGGACAAAAATTCCTCTATACCATGCTGATCTCAAACCCCATCTTCCATATGCTTATGATATTGATTTCTATCAACTCAAACAATATAAGAATACTGTTTGATCCCTTATTAAGGGTCCTAATCCCAGATCAGGTCAAAAGTCTATTCTGCTGCCACTTGAATAAAAGGGAAAAAATAATTTATCGGCAGAAACCAAACAATTTTAAAGGAGTGGGGTGAGGTAAGAGAGGCAGAAAACAAACTTTCTTCTTAAGAATGGATGAATGTAACTGGTCTTGATTTCTCAGGATCTTCTTAATGCAGCCTATCCTCTTTTTGTCAGATCAATTTTACATTGGAAACTTCTCACATAATTAGATTTTTAAAATGCCTGTATAGGAGTATTTAAGTGGCTTTTTCTTTCTTTGTTTTTTGAACTTTTCTCCTTTTTGATGATAAGTATGTTTTCTTAGTCTTTTATTTATCAATTATTAAGCACCATAAGGAAATAATAAAACAATGATAACCATATATTAGCAAGATTACCATGACCTATCCCATTCTGATTTTTTAAATAAAATCATGTGAACCAAAGGATCTTGCAAAGGAACATTTCCTTGGCCATTTATTGAATAGTCAGTGATCATGTTTTCTGAAAAGTAGTCTTCAAATTCCCACCCCCCCCTCCTTTGGGGTGGAGGTTAGTTTCAGTTAATGTCAGGCATATAAGTCCTTTGAAAGTATACCTAGCTTTGTCCAATATTCATATAAGCACAGAGTTCATGATTTTTATTGCTCACATTTATTCTAATAAACATGTATGACTAAAGGTCTAACATAAGATAGGTAAAGGGCTTTAATATATTTCAAATGAAGTCTATTACATTAATATTTGAAGAAGTATTTAAAACTGAAATGGGAAATAATAGTTTTCTTAATAATAATAGGTTCTTCCTGATTACAGTGACTTCTTATACATTATAATTTGTTTTGTTATGAGATTTTCTAAAAAAAAACAATCTATGGATAAAAAGATGGAAATAACTTCAAGTTAACTAGTATGTGAACTTTTAATAAAATGTGGTTATCTTGCATACACAGTCCAATCTAACAAACACAATTATTTATTGGAACTAGAAATAAATGTTTGGTTCCAAATCTGAGACAATCACATATTTAAACCTAATTTAAAACAATCTGTAAAACAATGAGTAGTTTGTGAACTTCAATGTATCTAATTTTGAAGTTGTTAGAATCAGCTTGAGTCTTTCTGGGATCATCAGATCCATTATTTTGATGTTCTTTTGATGTCCACACAATCACCAAGAGAATAAAATAAAACATTCAGGAGATTTGGGCTTTGGGAATTAATCTGAAGGATGTCTAACCTCTCAGTAAAGCCAATCCATTAATGACAAATAGTGAAATGAAAGTGAAAGTAAAAGTGTTAGTTGCTCAGTTGCATCGAACTCTTTGCGACTCCATGAACTGTAGCCTGCCAGGCTCCTCGGTCCGTGGGATTCTCCAGGCAAGAATACTGGAGTAGGCTGCCATTCCTTTCTCCAGGGGATCTTCCTGACCCAGGGATTAAACCCAGGTCTCCCAAATTGCAGGTAGATTTTTTACTGTCTGAGCCACCAGGGAAGTTCTATGTCTGTAAAGATCTTATATATGATAATGTTACATTATTGGTAAAATATTGATTTTATAACCTGAATTTGAATTCTAGGAAAGAATCTGTATTGGTCATAGTTTAAAAAAAACAAAACAAAACAAAACACAAAACCAGAACCATTAAGATACATATATATAGAAAGAAAGATTTATTTTATAGAATTGGCTTATATGATTATGAAGGCTAGTGTTAATCACTCAGTCATGTCTGACTCTTTGTGACCTCATGAACTGTAGCCCACCGGGCTGCTCTGTCCATGGAATTCTCCAGGCAAGAATACTAGATTAGATTGCCATTTCCTTCTCCAGGGCATCTTTCTGACCCAGAGATTGAACCTGGGTCTCTGCACTGAGGTGGATTATTCACCATCTGAGCCACCAGGGAAGTCCTTATGAAGGCTAAGAAATCCTATAATCTTCAATATTCAAGTTGGAGGCTCAAGAAAAAAATTGTGTAGTTCTAGCCTAAGTCCACTGACCTGAGTACAAAGGGAACCAATGTGTAAGTCCCAGTCAGAGTCTGAAAGGTCAAGAACAAAGAAGCTATAAGTGTAACTCTCAGTTCTTCTGCAAAACAAAACAAAACAAAAAATAGGTGCTAGCTCAAAGACTTTCAGACAGATAGCAAATTCTTACTTTCTCATCCTTTTTGTTCTATTCATACCCTCAGTAGATGAGTGATGGTCACGTGCTTTAGGAAGGGCATTTGCTTTATTGAGCCAACCAATTCAAATGCTAGTCCTATCTGGAACATCCTTACAGACATACCTAGAAACAATGTTTTACCAAATATCTGGGGACCCCATGTCCCAGTCAAGTTGACATAAAACAGGCCACCCCTTTGTCAACCTGATACTCATATGCATGTTCTTAAGCCATATTAAATCTCTAAATAAAGACAGTAACAAAGTCATAACTCTACCTGGCATGATACACATACTGTGTGTATTCTTACCAATTTAGTGACTATTGTCTCTTCTCTAAGATCTAGCCAACAGAGAAGAGTGATCATGGGGTTCTTCAAGGATACTTGGACAACACTCAAAAATTAATTTCTCACAATATTAGTAAAAGGTACATCTTTTGTGCCCTGCCTATATTGCTGAGTAGGTCTAAATGACAAACCCCACTCTAAAATTACAATCTCCCTAAACCTTTGAAGTCCTGTGTGTGTACATTCTCAGTTGTTTAGGACATCCTTCCACCCTATGGACTGAGCCCAATAGGCTCCTCCATCCATGGGATTTTCCAGGCAAGGATATTGGAGTGGGTTGCCATTTCCTTCTCCAGGGGATCTTCTTGACTCAGGATTTCCAGGTGGCGCTAGCAATAAAGAACTCACCTGCCAATGCAGGAGCCATAAGAGATGTAGGTTCAATCCTTGGGTCAGGAAGACCCTCTGGAGGAGGTCATGGCAACCCACTGTGGTATTCTTGACTGGAGAATCCCATGGACAGAAGAGTCTGTTGTGTTACAGTCCATAGGGCCACAAAAAGTCAGACACCACTGAAGTGACTTAGCACTCATACATAGGTCTAAAACAAAGAGGGGTAACGGGAGTGAGTCTTGAGAAGAATCAGCATTTCTTGTAACTGCTTCGGGCAAAAACACACTAGTTTCTTCCAGCAATGCAGAGTTAACCTCTTCAGATGGGGATGGAAAGATTAGTACTACTAGGGCTTTGGAAGGCCATTTCCACTGCTAAGAATGTTCATCAATGTTTAGGGCCTCAGTATCTCCAGCTTCATCAGGGTCATGTCTCCATCTTAACTTACAGGATCTCATTCTTACCCCATCAATGCCCTCACATTAGTAGACAAAACCCTGGGAGGCTGAGAGTTCAACTTATATTTTAATTATGAAAGTCTGTTCTGGATTTGATTCTCAGCAATCTCATCCCTGCAGCTATAGGAAAGAAGTGTCTTCTTCAGGGCATATTAATTAAGATCATATATTTGGTGCTTGATTGGGAATTCAAATCTCTGTGCTCATCCTTTTCCTTTATGACTTTGTCCAGCAATGTTAGGAATAATCATCCAACCCCATTATATTTGTTTTCTGAAAATGTTCAAAAGTATCATATACAGTCACCCAGCTTCTTGTTTCTTATAAGTCATCAATTAGAATATCTCTCTTGCTGGTTCACATCATGGGCTATCAGTGCTCCATAATTACAGACAATAAATCCTTAGCATCTTTAAACCTAATTAGATCCTCAATTCCAAAAGCCTCAGAACCAATTCTAAAAATGAATCATTAGTTATTATTTTTCTACTCTTTTTAATAATTAATTTTATTGGAGTATAGTTGACTTACAATGTTTTGTTAGTTTCTGCTCTATGTTTGCAAAGTCACTTCGGTTGTGTCCAACTCTTGCTGACCCTATGGACTGTAGCCCACCATGCTCCCCTGTTCATGGGATTCTCCAGGCAAGAATACTGGAGTGGGCTGCCATTTCCTCTTCCAGGGGATCTTCCTGACCCAAAGATCAAACCCACAGTACCTGTAGATATTGCATTGCAGGCAGATTTTTGTACCACTGAGCCACTGGGGAATCTACAGTAAAGTGAATCAGTTATACATATATCCACTCTTTTTTATTTTCTTTTCCCATACAGGTGATTACACAGTATTGAGTAAAGTTTCTTGTGCTATACAGTAGGTTCTTATTAGTTATCTACTTTATGTATAGTAGTCAGTATATGTCAATCCCAATTTCCCAATTTATCACTACTCTTTTCTATTTAAAAAAAATGATGCAAGTTAAATTATCTACAAAACTGAAACGGAATAACAGATATAGAAAACAAGCTAGGACATATCTTTAAAATTATGTTCTTCTAGAACTATTAATATTGTACTTTCAGTTCCCAAAGTAACATTAGCCAGGGTTTTTCAGAGAAAAACCGATAGTATATACCTGTATATATACCTATATCTACATATCTATCTATATATTTCCTCTATCTATCCATCTATCTATCTATCTATCTACCTGCATACCAACCTACCAAAAGAGAGAGATCTTTTTCATAAGGAATTGGCTCATATGAATATGGAGGTTACAAACTAGAGGGCCAAGAAAAAAAGATGGTATAGTTCCTGTCCAGTCCTAAAGGCCTGAGAACCAGAAGTGATGATGCAAGTCCCAGACAGAGTGCAAAGGCTTAAGAACCAGGGGAACAAAAGGTTTAAGTCTCAGCCTAAGTACAGGAGAAGGTTCCAGTTTAAGTAGTCAGAAAGAGAGGAAATTCTTTCTTCCTTTTTGTTCCAGTCAGGCTCTCAAAAGATTGTATGATGCTCACCACACTGGGGAGAGTGATCTGCTTTATTCAGTCTATCAGTTAAATGCAAATCTCATCTGGAAGCACTCTCACAGACATACCCAGAAATAATACTTGCCATGTATCTGGGTACCTCTTGTTCTTTTCAAAAGTGAAAGTCACTCAGTCATGTCCAACTCTTTGTGACCCCATGGCCTATACATTCCATATAATTCTCTAGGCCAGAATACTGGAGTGGGTAGCCTTTCTCTTCTCTAGGGGATCTTCCCAACAACCCAGGGATCAAATCCAGGCCTCTTCCTTGCAGCTGGATTATTTACCAGCTGAGCCACAAGGGCATCCCTGTCCTTGTCAAGTTGACACATAAGATTAACCACCATAGAATCCTCTGAAAAAAATTCTTGATAATGCAGCCAAATAATCATGTACTTGAGATGATTAAGAAATAGGAGGTCCTGGATTTCCTTTAGGAAAATATAGCTAAATGCTTAATTAAATTAAAACTAAATTTTAAAAATTAAATTAAAACAAATAAATGCTTAATTAATTTCACAGTAAAAATGCCAAAGATTTTTTGTACAGTTTCTTCATAATATCAATGGAAATTCTCTAAAAATATATTATTTAGCTTGCACATATTTATGATTTTTCATTCACTGCTTTCTTCCTCATCATCTTAACTTTAACAACTCATCATCATCTTTAGCATCAGAAGATGCATAAAAAGAAAAAAAATCTCCAGTTAGCTAATATTGCTGTATTTTTGAAGATGAGGTGATTTTAAGTCTTCTATAATAGGTAGATTACTTATTCTTTCCTTCTGCTTAGAGTTATCTCAATTAATTACTAAATCATATTATTTATATATTTTTAAAGGCAGAAAAATGTCATTGGTGCAGGAAAAATTGAACTGCCACAGAGATAGATGCAACTTTATTTAAATTATATTGTGTGCTCAGTCACTTCAGTCATGTCTGACTCTTTGTAACCCTATGGACTGTAGCGCCCAGGTTCTTCTGTCCATGGGATGTGTAGGCAAGAGTACCAGAGTGGGTTGTCATGCCCACCTCCAAGTTATCTTTCCAGCTCAGGAACTAAACCTGCATCTCCCACATCTCTACATTGCAGATGGATTCTTTACCTCTGAACCACCGGGGAAGCTTGTGGCTCAGAGGTAAAGAATAGAAAATTATATTAATGAAGTATAAAATCTAGAGGCCACTGACATCCAACAAGTCAAGTCATTAATAAGGCTGCTTCCACTGTGTTATACTTTATGTTGGTAGACCATCAACCATAGCTCTCATAAAGTTAATCTGCATAATAGGGTAATAGTACCAGACAAAACTATAATTTGGAAAGATACATGAACCCTTATGTTCATACCAGCAGTATTTGCAATACCCAAGACATGGAAACAACCTAAATGTCCATTAACAGATGAATGGATAAAGAAGATATGGTATATGTTTATAGAAATATTATTCAGTCATAAAAAAGAATGACATAATGACAGAAACATGGATGAACCTGGAGATTATCATATTAAGCAAAGTACATCAGAAAGAGAAAGACAAATACCAAATAGGTGAAATCTAAATGATGACACAGATGAATAAATAAATACATCTATGAAACAGAAACAGACTCACAGATACAGAGAACAGATTTGCAGTTGCCAGTGAACAGGAGCATGGGGGAGGGAAGGTTTAGGAGTTTGGGACTAATAGATGCAAACTGTTATATATAGGATGGATATACAGCAAGGTCCTACAATATAATACAGGGAACAATATTCACTATCCTGCGATAAAGCATAATGGATAGAATATGAAAAAATTTATATATATATATAAAACTGAATCACTTTTTTGTACAGTGGAAATTAACACAATTTTGTAAATCAAGTAAACTTTAATAAAGTATTTTAAAAAATAGGTTAATAATAATACAGTGAATTTTGCTAATCATTTTCATATGGGATGACATAGTCATTTGTAATATACCAGTATTAATCAGAATAATGTATTTATTAGTATGCACATTCATAGAACAAGGAATATTCATCAAATTAAATGTCCTTAATTTTCTTTTTAAGATAATTGGCCTAAATTTCTCTTTAAATAAAAATCCTAGAGGAGAACATAGGCAAAACACTCCCTGACATAAATCACAGCAGGATCCTCTATGATCCACCTCCCAGAATACTGGAAATAAAAGCAAAAATAAACAAATGGAATCTAATTAAAATTAAAAGCTTCTGCACAACAAAGGAAACTATAAGCAAGGTGAAAAGACAGCCTTTGGAATGGGAGAAAATAATAGCAAATGAAGCAACTGACAAACAACTAATCTCAAAAGTTTGCAAGCAACTTATGCAGCTCAACTCCAGAAAAAATAAATGACCCAATCAAAAAATGGGCCAAAGAACTAAATAGGCAGTTCTCCAAAGAAGACATATGGATGGCTAACAAACACATGAAAAGATGCTCAACNAATAATAGCAAATGAAGCAACTGACAAACAACTAATCTCAAAAATATACAAGCAACTTATGCAGCTCAAAATTCTTTAAGCCAGGCTTAAACAGTACTTGAACTGTGTTCAGGTGTTCAAGCTGAATTCAGAAAAGGCAGAGGAGCCAGAGATCAAATTGCCAACATCCGTTGGATCATTGAAAAACAAGAAAGTTCCAGAAAAACATCAACTTCTGCTTTATTGATTACAGCAAAGACTTTGACTGTGTGAATCACAACAAACTGTGGGAAATTCTTAAAAACAAGGGAATACCAAACCACCTGACCTGCCTCCTGAGAAATCTGCATGCAGGTCAAGAAGCAACAGTTTAAACTGGACATGGAACAACAGGTTGGTTCCAAATCCGGAAAGCAGTACGTCAAGGCTCTATATTGTCACCCTCTTTATTTAACTTATATGAAGGGTACATCATGGAAATGCTGGGCTATATAAAGCACAAGCTGGAATTGAGATTTTTGGGAGAAATATCAATAACCTCAGATATTCAAATGATACTCCCCTTATCGCAGAAAGTGAAGAAGAATTGAAGAGCCTCTTGATGAAAGTGAAAGAGGAAAAAGATGGCTTAAAACTCAACATTCAGAAAACTAAGATGATGGCATCTGGTCCCATCACTTCATGGCAAATAGANCCAACCAGTCCATCCTAAAGGAGATCAGTCCTGGGTATTCATTGTAAGGATTGATGATGAAGCTGAAACTCCAATACTTTGGCCACCTGATGTGAAGAGCTGACTCATTTGAAAAGACCCTGATGCTGGGAAAGATTGAGGGCAGGAGGAGAAGGGGATGATAGAGGATAAGATGGTTACATGGATTTGGGTGGACTCCGGGAGTTGGTAATAGACAGGGAGGCCTGGCAAGCTGTGGTTCATGGGGTTGCAAAGAGTCGGACACAACTGAGTAACTGAACTGAGAAAGGAGCTTATGCTAAGCATCATGATAGTTTCCTTCTAATAAGAAAATATGTAAGACAAAAATGTACAGCTAATATGCAGGTGCCACAGCAAACAAAGAAGTTTTTAGCTCAGAGACAAATTATCTAATGTGAATGACTATCTTCAGTCTCTAACTCCTTAGGCTTCCAATTATTTGAATTACACAATAAAACTACAGTAAACTTTCTGTTCAGCTTTTCTTTGGGCTTCAAAGATTCAAACTCCCACTCCCAATGCTAACCAATAATTTTGCTCTTTTCATTTAGAATCCTTTCCCTACTGATGCCAAAAGTGCCCTAGTGCTTTCTCTCTCTCTTTTTTAAATTTTTGTTTTATATTGGGGTACTATAGGTAATTTACAATATTGTGCTAGTTTCAGGTGTATGGCAAAGTAATTTGTTATACATTTCATATATCTATTCCTTTTCAAGTTTTCCCATTCATATTATTACAGAGTATTGAATAGAGTTCCCTGTGTTATATAATAAATCCTTGTTGACTATCTATTTTATATATAGTAGTGTGTATATGCTAATCCTGATCTCTTATTAATTTATTCTTCCTAATGTTTTTAATACTATTCTTTGTGCCTTAGGTTTCAGATGACCTTTTTGTATTCAGACCTGTTCTTATCTGAGTATCTGGATCAAATCTACCAGATAGACACCAGTTCAGTGTATTCCTATATCCAGACTCAAAACAAGCTTGCTTCCAGGGCAAATTAGGTTATACTATGGCAGAAAGCTCTAACTGTCTATAATTCTATGATCTGAGCTACTGCCTCTAGCATGCTATATATTATAACTAAGCTCTCTATTGTTTCTCATTTCTGCCAATGAAGTTCACTATATATTTTTCATAAAGAAAAGTTGATTTTAAATCCACACAGTAAAACTTCCTCTTCTCAGTGGAGAGATATAATTCCAAAGTCAACTGAAATATAATTTCATATGCGTGTAAGAACTTTGACCTTGATGATGTGTTTTTATTCATTACAGACAAGGACAAGGTCCAAAGTTTGCTTTGCTGCAATGTCAGAAAATATCCTGAACAAAACAACATGCACATTACAATGTAAGAATCAAAATAATATTTGCATTATGCATCCTCTGGTGCCAGGATCTAATTTTCTTTTGCACATGGAATATAAAAAAGAATCTCAAAAGATTGATCTTCACAACCATTTATACACTGANAAACAACATGCACATTACAATGTAAGAATCAAAATAATATTTGCATTATGCATCCTCTGGTGCCAGGATCTAATTTTCTTTTGCACATGGAATATAAAAAAGAATCTCAAAAGATTGATCTTCACAACCATTTATACACTGAAGGTGTGAACATAGACACAATCCCAAAGGTCATTAATCAGTCACAGCTTAGCATTTTATCAATATCAGGACAAATTTCTAAATACCTGAATATATGCTTCCATTTGCCAAGATTAATACATCGCACTGCTCTTGCTAATATTCCACAGAGATGTAGAAAATAGGAAGGTAGATTTTCAGAGAAAAATAAAGGAAAGAAGAAGCAAAAAGAGAATTTTTAAAATAGGAGGCTTTGGAACAGTGAAATAAGACAAGCAAAGGTAAAGTACAAAAGACTGAGGCCTTTCTGAATCCTAAGGGAAAAATTCATATATTCTCCTTCATGCTAAGATTGAATTATATGACTTTTTCATATTGTGTGTTGTCTTTCTCTCCCAATTCTCACATAAAATATTTCAGGATGACAAATTATTCCTCTGAGGAACATTATAAACAGGTGTGTGACTTTCAGATAGAGGCAAGGTTGATTTTAAGAAATATTGCAATATAAGAGAAATGTATGAGACAGATTCTTGCCTCTCTTTCCAAAGTTCTTCCCCCTGCATCCCTGTACGTTTTAATTTCCTCCTCATCTATATCCTTCACAGTCATCTTCCTGCCTCAATCTCAATACACAGGTCACTTAATACCCTCAAGCTGGAGCACATGGGAAGTCCATGAAATTGAATACAGAATGTGAATGCACACATGTGATGGCTGTGGCAATGTGCCACTCATATCTGCTGTGGGAACAATACTTTACCAAAGCTTCCAGTTGTTGCCTCTTTGGATCCCCCACTGCATTCCCACTGAAGCGATGCTTGCCCCAGGCTTCTGAGCCAATGACTGAGCACAACATGAATACTTAGGCAGATTCATTATCATGAGATACAGGCATTTTCCAACAGGAGACAGTGCCTCAAGGATTCCTTTATAGCTTGGCCAAACCTTTATTAAAACCATATGCCGCGCCCAAGAATCTTTCTTCCCTTCCCTTCTTCCCTTCCCTTCTTTCCTTCCACAGGTGTGAGACCAGTGTTATGGTATAAATACTCTTCTGGCTCCCTCCTACAATAAACATCTTTAATGTCTCATTCTGTCTAGGTGTGTGCTATTTGATGGTCCTAAACTAACACAAATGACACTAAGATGCTTGAAAAAACAGATGGCAAAATAAAGATGTTCAATATTGTCATCCCTGTCTGAAAGAAAAAGAAGATACAAACCTGATGTAGGAGGGTTACCAACGGAATATGATGCAAGATGGCATGCTAAAGAATGCTGGAATGCCAAAGAACTCCCTTGCAGCTAACAGTGCAGGCACAACGCTTCAGGCATTTTCAATAATTGTTTGTGTGTTGGGGGAGGGGAGTGTTGTATGGTGTGAAAAGATATTAAAAAAAAAATTAGCAGTGTTGGCTGGTTAGGAAGTTGAGATAACTCACTGAAGAAGGGTAATAAAAAAAACTCATGGAGGTTAATAGTTGAAGGCTGACTGTGAGAGCCAGAAGACTGGCCATGAGGTTGAAAATCTGACAGAATCACAGATATCTAGAAGCATTCCAATGCTCATCCAAAGCAGATCTGTTATGCAAAAGTCAGGACTCTGATTGGGAACACCTGCAGCCCCAAAACTGGAATGAGCCTATCTGTAGGAAACCCCTGAGGATAACTGCTGCTGCTGCTGCTGCTAAGTTGCTTCAGTCGTGTCCGACTCTGTACGACCCCATAGACAGCAGCCCACAAGGCTCCGCCATCCCTGGGATTCTCCAGGCAAGAACACTGGAGTGGGTTGCCATTTCCTTCTCCAATGCATGAAAGTGAAAAGTGAAAGTGAATTTGCTCAGTTGTGTCTGACTCCCAGTGACCCCATGGACTTCAGCCTACCAAGCTCCTCTGTACATAGGATTTTCCAGGCAAGATTACTGGAGTGGGTTGGCATTGCCTTCTCCAGAGGATAACTGCAGATTCCCTTGAATATTCACAACTTGTGGAAATGCCCCATCATTTCCTAGTGAGCCGTCACTGTACAGTCTGCTGAGGATGTCTCCCTCCCTCAGAAGCTGCTCCCCTAATACTAGAGTTAACTCCAGCATAACCTGGCTAGGGCCATGCTGAACCTGATGAAGGAAGAAAAGAGTTTATAGATCAAAGGAGAAAGAGGAATTAGTTAACATGTACTGGCAGGGGCCAAAGCAATTATCTTGGGTTTAGATTTTAGTGTTTGAACAAGGGGATCAGAATATAAAACAGGAAAAACAAGAATGAGTTGACTTAGGGGCAATGAGTCAAAGCAGAAACTCTAGGTGCTGGTGCCAACTCACCACCAAATGACTTAGAGACAAGATGAAGTAGCAATGTCCATGACCTTCTAGTAGTTAAGGGAAATAAGGAGGCTGAGAAAAGTGGTTGTAATGAAATGATAAATCATGTAAGGCCAGAAGAGTCATCAGATGATTATGTTTTACAGGATAGGCTGAGAGCACACTCTTCACTGTGGTCATTAGCGATGCACTTATACGGAGGCACCAGCATCACAAAGAACTTGAGAGGTGATTGCCTTCTTTAAGTCAGGTGTGAAGGTAAGAGGTCTGGTCACAAAATAAAGCTCATTAATATCCATTGTGGATGAAAAGTCTTGAATTAGCAGAGGCCAGGTGACAACACTTACTTTCCAGAAGACTGGAGGCTGTAATTATTATAATGACCAAACAAGAGGAAAAATGAAAGAGATATGACTCATGAGAGCTTGTGGAGATGATAATAGAATATGCCACACTTAGAGAGAAAATAGATTGGCAGTCAACAAGGGTTCTGCTTAACACATACAATCAAATAAAATTGAGGATGAAGGAGCAGGAGGTTGAGGCAGTTTCTCCTTTAAAAAAACTACAATCCTTTGCTCAGTGGCTGGACCTATATGTGCGCTAAGTCACTTCAGTTGTGTTCAACTCTGTGACACTGTGAATTCTAAACTGCTGGGCTCCTTTGTCCATGAGATTCTCCAGGCAAGAATAATGCAGTGAGCAGCAATTTTCTCCTCTAGTGAATCTTCCTGACCCAGGGATTGAACCCATATCTCTTACATCTCCTGCATTGGCAGGCAGGTTCTTTATTGCTACTGCCACCTGGGAAGCCCTGGCTGGACCTGAGTTCTAGCCATTTCTGATATGATGACTGAAAGAATAGCTGGATCCCTGGAAAGAAGGAGCCCACAACACCATAATAATTATACACTGAAAAAGGCTTCATCCATCTGTTCTGTTAAAACTGAACATTGAAGAGAGGGAAATACCCAGACATATTAAAAGTTATGTGCACAGGATAAGAGCTGACATTAATAACCCAAGACTCACAATATCATCATACCTTCTGTTAGAACAGAAACTAAGAGGTGCCAGATTAGTAAATGGATTTCTGGCTAAAGTCTGTTTCAAAGTGTAATCTCTGGTCTTTTAGTCCTACCAGAAGGATATAACGGAATTGATATATTGAGAAATTGAGGGTACCTGAGCACTGGCAACTTGGAATGTTGAATGAGCTGTCACCTTGTAAATACCAACTAGAAATCTCTGTGTTGCCTTCCTCTAGCCAAGATAATAAATGAAAGATCACATTTCACTTTATGGATGATGGCATTGATTAGAGCCACTGTTAAAATCCTATTCTGTCTATCATGTCTTGGCTTGTTCTCCCAGTCTGACTCCTAAAAAATTCAGATGACTCTTGGAAAAAACTTTAGACTACCATAAACAACAATGCTATATCCATAATTGCAAATGTTGTGTCAGATGTTTACTTGTTATGTAGTGTATTAGGGAATGGTTTCTTCTCCAGTACAAAAGCAGATAAGACACACTTTACATTCATAAGGGAATGGGCAAGAATATTCACTTACAGTTTTGTTTCAAGCCATATTAACTCCAGTGGTTTCTGTCATGTAACCTAAATTGATCTGAACAACTTGAACTTACCACAGAATATCACACTCACTTTCTGCTATCTGATTCTTTCTTGGTGAGTGGTTTTGAGAGTTCTAAACTAGAATTAAGATAATACAAAATGAATTTTCAGTTGGAGAGTGTTGTTTTTTCCCATAATTGAAAAAAATCATAATATTCCATTTCTCAAAAATGCTGTAGGATAGCTGGTATAAGTCAGGTGTTCTCTAAAACTTTTATTGTAATATATAGTTAGGTCAAATTTATAGGGAGTGGTTAGTTTGCAGATGAGTCCTTGTACACAGAGGGCTATAAGGCAATGAAGAAAGAGGCAAGATATTGGTATGTGGCCGATTTAAGGCAAGATTTAAGGCAATTTATAGGCAAGATAACTTATTTAGAAATCCAGGAGAAAGATATAGATTCTTGGGTTCCAATGTGCATTTTACAGTGGGCTAAATGCTAAAAGAAGATTTAAGAGTATACCCCATGCTATTTCAAGCCAGAAAATAAAATACACTCAAGATCTTTTAAAAAGATATTTCAAATAATCATTGAAGTTCATTCTAAAATTATGATCAAGATTTAATAGTACACAATTTAAAATTTGACATTGGTAGAAATAACCCTTCTTATAGTTGTGGAAATTACAACAGCATTTGAGGACAGATTTGACTATAGAATAACAAATATTCTAGTTCTCCATAATATAAAATGAAATGTATCATTGCTTTGTTTTCATGAGTTTTTCCCAAAAGTTTCAAATCATTTTTTATATAGATAGAAATAAATTGCCTATTTCTTTAAAGAATGTATGCCTTTGTTCTGTACCAGTGGCTATTTATGTAACCCACTAGCAATTTTTAATTCAGCATTAAGTATACCATTTCAGATATATATCCAATGTGATAAAAAAATTGACACAGATTGTCACTGAGATCCTCCAAGACTGATGATCCCTCTTAAACATAAGATGCCATTACCAATTCAGGATCACCCAAAAGGAAACCAAGAAACTGTTAAAAAGTATCACACTACTTTTCACAATAATTTAGTAAGTATTCTATTTTGCATGTACAAATAAAATGAAACATAAGTAACCAAACTCTGTAAATTTTAAGGAAGAAATAATATCTTCTCACTCTTCCTCATACATTTAAAGTGAAAAGTCAAAATGGAATGCTTTTTAAAGAGTTATTACATTTTAGTTTTATAGGGACTATATTAGAGCTTAACAATTAATAATAAAATAATGCCTATTATAAGATAGAGGCAATATAAAAAAGAAAAAGGTTGTTTTCCTATTACAGTAAATACTTGCATGTATTTATTAGGTTTAATAATATTTTAAATATTAAAAACATAATTAAAAANAAGCAGGGTGACAATATACAGCCTTGACATGCTCCTTTTCCTATTTGGAACCAGTCTATTGTTCCATGTCAGGTATGAACTAAATCAAATCCCTTATGATTATACAGTAGAAGTGATAAATAGATTCAAGGGACTAGATCTGATAGAGTGCCTGAGGAACTATGGATGGAAGTTTGTGACATTGTTCAGGAGGCAGTGATCAAGCCCATCCCCAAGAAAAAGAAATGCAAAAAGGCACAATGATTGTCTGAGGAGGCCTTACAAAAGCTGAGAAAAGAAGAGAAGGCAAAGGCAAAGGAGAAAAGAAAAGATATACCCATTTGAATGCAGCATTCCAAAGAATAGCAAGGAGAGATAAGAAAGCCTTCTTCAGTGAAATAGAGGAAAATAATAGAATGGGAAAGACTAGAGATCTTTGGGAATGGGAAAACCTACCTTCAAGAAAATTTGAGATAGTGAGGAGTATTTCATGCCAAAATGTGCACAATAAGGACAGAAATGATATGGACCTAAGAGAGGCAGAAGAGGTGGCAAGAATACACAGAACTATTAAAAAAAAAAAATCTTCATGATCCAGATAACCAGGATGGTGTGATCACTCACCTAGAGCCAGACATCCTAGAATGCAAAGTCAAGTGGGCCTTATGAAGCATCACTATGAACAAAGCTGGTGGAGGTGATGGAACTTCAGTTGAACTATTTTAAATCATAAAAAAATGATGCTGTAAAAGCACTGCACTCAAAAGTCCAAAAGTGAAGTCATTTAGTCATGTCTGACTCTTTGCAACCCCATGGACTGTAGCCTACGAGACTCCTCTGTCCATGGGATTTTCTAGGCAAGAATACTGGAATGGTTTGCCAAATATACCAGCAAATGTGGAAAACTCAGCAGTGGCCACAGAACTGGAAAAGTTCAGTTTTCATCCTAATCCAAAGAAAGGCAATGCCACAGAATGTTCAAACTACTGCACAATTACACTCATCTCACATGCTAGCAAAGTAATGATCAAAATTCTCCAAGCCAGGCTTCAACAGTGGGGTGAACCGTGAACTTACAGATGTTCGTCTGGATTTAAAAGTGGTTGAGGAGCCAGAGATCAAATTGTCAACATCTGTTGGATCATAGAAAAAGCAAGAGAATTCCAAAAAAACATCTACTTTTGCTTTATTGACTACGCCAAAGTCTTTGACTGTGTGGATCACAACAAACTGGAAAATTCTTAAAGAGATGGGAATACCAGACCACCTGACCTGCCTCCTGAGAAATCTGTATGCAGGTCAGGAAACAACAGTTAGAACCAGATATGGAACCACAGACTGGTTCCAAATTGGGAAAGGAGTGTGTCAATGCTGTATATTGTCACCCAGCTTATTTAACTTATATGCAGAGTATATCATGCAAAATCCTAGGTTGGATGGACCACAAACTGGAATCAGTATTGCTGGGAGAAATATCAGTAATCTCAACTGAACTGAACTGATGATAGATTCAGTTGTGTGTGTGTGTTAGTTGCTCCATCGACTCTTTGTCACCCCATGGACTATAGACCACCAGTCTCCTCTGTTTATGGGGTTCTCCAGGCAAGAATTCTGGAGTGGATTGTCACTTCCTTCTCCAAGGGATTTTCTTGTCCCTGAGATCAAACCTGGGTCTCCTGCATTGCAGGCAGTTCTTTACCATTTGAGCAATAGGGAAATCCTTGTGATACATTCACTTACCTTCCCGCTCAATTGTTGTTTAGGATTCTAAGTCATATACAACTGTTTTGCAACCCCATGGACTGTGGCCCACCAGGCTCCTCTGTCCACGGTATTTCCCAGGCAAGAATAGTGGAATGGGTGGCCATTTTCTTTTCCAGGGAATCTTCCCATCCCAGGGATTGAATCCATGTCTCTTACATTGACAGGTGGATTATTTACCACTAAACCACCAGGGATCTGCTATATAGTATATGCCTAATGGATATTTGCTTGATCAATGAATTATTTTAGCAAACTTAGGTATAATATTTGTATTTTTAAATTGGAAACCAGTATGATCTCAATATTTTGGTATAATTTGATTTCCTCTAGGTAAAATATACATGAAATTTAAACATTAGCTTCTTCAGTGCACACTAACAATTTCTGCTATGAAACTAACACTTTTGCCCTCAAACAAGAACTTTCTTATACAACACTGAGACTCATTTGTATTTTGGCTTATAAATATATGGGAGTTCTGTTTCTCACTGCCAGACTTTTTGATTTGTTACTTCAAATATTCTCTTTCAAGAACATTCCCAACAAAATACAAAACATTAGCATGTTTACCTATAACTGTTTTTTTTTTT
>SJYV01010334.1:0-41010 GCA_006410875.1 Neotragus pygmaeus | reverse complement strand
AAGCAAGCTGACAATATACAGCCTTGATGTACTCCTTTTCCTCTTTGGAACCAGTCTGTTGTTCCATGTCCAGTTCTAACTGTTGCTTCCTGATCTGCATATAGGTTTCTCAAGAGGCAGGTCAGGTGGTCTGGCATCGCCATCTCTTTCAGAATTTTCCACAGTTTATTGTGATCCACACAGTCAAAGGCTTTGGCATAGTCAATAAAGCAGAAATAGATGTTTTTTCTGGAACTCTCTTGCTTTTTGATGATCCAGCAGATGTTGGCAATTTTATCTCTGGTTCCTCTGCCTTTTCTAAATCCAGCTTGAACATCAGGAAGTTCATGGTTCACGTATTGCTGAAGCCTGGCTTGGAGAATTTTGAGCATTATTTACTAGCATGTGAGATGAGTGCAATTGTGCGATAGTTTGAGCACTCTTTGGCATTGCCTTTCTTTGGAATTGGAATGAAAATTCACCTTTTCCAGTACTGTGGCCACTGCTGAGTTTTCCACATTCGCTGGTATATTGAGTGTAGTACTTTCAAAGCAACATCTTTCAGGATTTGAAAGCGTTCTGCTTAAATTCCATCACCTCCACTAGCTTTGTTCATAGTGATGCCTTCTAAAGCCCACTATTTAGGATGCATAAAAACTGGATGGAGCTATCTGAAACCAAGGTGGCTTCAGGAACAGAAAATAGACTGGTTATTGAGATTTAGCTCATTAAACCGTTGTTCTAATACTAAAAATCATTCCCCCTTACATTTTGATATTTCTGAAATGGACCATAAAAGGCCAAACAGTGGACAGAGGTCCAATTCCTGGGAATCCCCACCCTTGCTTGAAATAGCAGTAATATTCCTCCCACTTGTATGAAATTACTCAGTGCAAAAGAAACAACTATCCCATGTCCTAGTGCTACTCTCATTTTCTAAGGTAGTTGGCATTCTGCCTATGGACTATGTATCTCTGAAAAACCTTGCTTTTCCTTTTCTTTGGCTTGCTCTTAAATTCTTCTGAATAAAGCCAAGGAATCTCATTTGGCAGACTGACCAATGGAATCACGCAGCTCCCTGGATGTGATGTTTCACTTTCTTGTAACATTTTCCCTTCCCTTTCCTTCCCTTTGCCCTCTCCCACCATGTGCTCCTTTCTCTTCCTCCTCCTTTTCTTTTTATTTTTCCCCTTCTCTCCCTTCTTCTTACCCTCCCCATTCTTCTCTTTCCCCTTTCCTGTCCCTTCCTCATCTTTCTTCTTCTTCTTCCTCTTCTACCCCTTCTCCTTCTCCCCCAAAACTGCAGATCACAAGATAAGTAAAAACTGTTGTAAACAGATTGAATGGAACCCGTTAATATTTTGAAAGGACAATGAACTCTGATTCTTATTGATTGCCTTTTGTCCATTATTCTCTTCTCTCCTATAACTCCCCTTCTTCCTTTGCATCTCTGTTCTTCTCCTCTGTTATCCTATATATTAGTATTTGGATTTCCTGTCCTCCTCACAGAAAAGGATTGAAGAGATGATGTTCACAAATCATTATCAGTCCTGGGATACTGTGACATATATCAGAAAACGAGTGAGATGAATAACTGTTAAGTAAAAAGAGTACCTTTTTATATTGTGGTTTGAAGATACATTAATTTATTTTAAGGTCTCTGACATTTATTGTTACTGAAGCTTCATGCTGTTCTTATCTCTGAAATTATTTACAAGATCACTATTAATGATTTATTTCAGTTCAGTTCAGTTCAGTCGCTCAGTCATATCTGACTCTTTGCAACCCCACTAATCCCAGCACACCAAGCCTCCCTGTCCATTGCCAATTCCCGGAGTACAACCAAACCCATGTCCATTGATTTGGTGATGACATTCTACCATCTCATCCTCTGTCNTGAATAAAAAATGTTTAAGTTTGAAAGACTGAATGCAAAAATTTAAGAGAAACTTGTAAGCTGATCCTACATATAGAAGGGAACAGGATCCAAAATAGTAAAACTAATTTTGAAAAAAATAAAAATAAAATTAAAGACTCACACTATCTGTTTTCAAGACTTACTGACAACTTGAATAATCAAGAGACTGTAGTATTAGAAAAAGTCATCTCAAAGATTACTGGAACATATTAAGGTATCAAGAAATGGATGCATATATATATAGTCAGTTGATTTTTAAGAAAGAAGAAAAGGCAATTCAATGAAGAAATAATTAGTGCTGGAAAAATCTACTGAAACAAATAATGTTGAAGCAATTAGATATCTAAAGAAATAATAAATCTGATCTATACCTCACATCATAATAAATGACTCAAAATACATCTTGGATCTATATGTAAAATTAAAAACTATAAAACTTTAAGAAGAAGATATTTATGACTTTGGACTAGGCAAAATTTTTTTAGCTTTTTGGGAAGAGATGGAATTTCTCTATACATTTTTCTATAGGTCATGTTTCATAAAATTACTCTTTACAGGCTGAATTTTATTATATATAAATTATATCTCAATGAAAAATAAATGCCATATAGCTGTATTCATAACAGGAAAAATAATTTAAAATACTATAAATTATCCAGTGACCATAAATACAAAAATGGGTATGCAAATGATAATTATAATATGTATTTATTAAAAAGAATACACTTCAACAATAAAAATTTATAAACTGCATATATGGAAGAGTAGGAAATCTAGCCTTAATGTGGATCTAATCAACTACAGTAAAAAAGATGTGGTCAGTTAAGGATTTATTATTTTTCTTGGATGAGTATTTATTGAATTTATTATTTCTTTGCAGAAATATCATTNTTTATAAACTGCATATATGGAAGAGTAGGAAATCTAGCCTTAATGTGGATCTAATCAACTACAGTAAAAAAGATGTGGTCAGTTAAGGATTTATTATTTTTCTTGGATGAGTATTTATTGAATTTATTATTTCTTTGCAGAAATATCATTAACAGGATTCCTACTGAAAGAAGTGCTATGATGTACCATCAACCAGTGTTCTAGAATGACCTCTGGAGTTAAGTCAGATGTAATTAAACTTAGCTTTTGTGACAACAAAAATATTATTTAAAAAAATTTTGAATTCCTCTTTATCATTACTCTAAGGCACAACCTCAAGTTCCTGCTGATGGACAAGCTAGTTAGGTTGAAGGAAGAATTAAAGCAAAATAAATATTTAAAGAAATAAAATAAAAATCTTTAAATAATTGTAAAAAGTCTTTTCCTATAATTATCACTTTCAGTCATTATGATAATTATCATTTGACAGTGGTAACATCATTCTCCTAAAGAGTGAATGTTTGTGTTCCTTCAAAATTCTTATATTGAAATTCTAACTCCCAAAGTTATAATAATAACAAGTCCAATCTTTGGGAGGTGATTAGGTCAAAAGGGTGCAGCCTTGACTGGAACTTAACAGGGCAAACCTGACTCCATTTTGTATCCACTCCTTAAATTCTCACCTCTGTGCTTTGTTGCCTGTGCTTAGGGCTTCCCTAGTGGTGTCAGCTGTAAAGAACCTGCCTGCCAATGCAGAGATATAACAGATGCTGGTTAGATCCCCGGGTTGGGGATATCCCTTGAAGGAAGCCATGGCAACCCACTCCAGTATTCTTGCCTGGAGAATCCCATGGACAGAGGAGCCTGGTGGGCTACAGTCCACAGGGTTGCAAAGAGTTGGACAAAACTGCAGCGACTTAGCATGCAAACACATCTGTTCTTAGTCATGTTAGCTATGTGTCTGTTGGTTTTGTGAATCAAGTTGCTATTCCTTGTCCCAACAACTTGTTTCTCAATTATTGCCCTGTCA
This sequence comes from Neotragus pygmaeus, assembly GCA_006410875.1. Classification (NCBI taxonomy): domain Eukaryota; kingdom Metazoa; phylum Chordata; class Mammalia; order Artiodactyla; family Bovidae; genus Neotragus; species Neotragus pygmaeus. Next base: position 37,213 of record SJYV01010334.1, on the reverse strand, counting down.
TGCAGCAAGCTGTAAGAGTTTGGACTCCATAACATGATTACAGTTCTTATAAAAGAGGCTTTAGCAAGAGCTTTATCCCTTCTGCCATGTGAATTTACAGCAACAGACAATTCAGAAAGTGGACTGTCACTAGACACTGAAGCTGCCAGTACCTTGTTCTTGGACTTCCCAGAACCAGCTTCCAAGAATACGTTTCTATTTTGTGTAAGCCACCCAGTCTATGTTATTTTGTTACAACAACCCACACCTATCAAGACAAATTCTAATATGTTAAACACAGAGCATTTGTACTAGATGGTCCCTCTGTCACATTTACAATAATATTTATTTCTTATCATAAATTAACGCTTTATTGCATATCGTAGATTGGCACCTTGTTCCATGTATTGAGCATATAAAGGACCACTGTTTCATCTATAGAGTTTAACACAAGCAAGGTTAACTTAAATAAAAACTGAGAAATTAAAGTTAATGTAACTTGCAATTAAATAACTGGTGACAATAAATAGTGACTTTTTTTTTTTCTTGGTCCAATACTGTTTATTCTGGACCTTTTAGGTAATGCAGAAATCACAGAGTTTCTAACTGGGGCACAACAGGTAGCTCTGTGATATTCCCGTTTCCCAGCATTCCACGGCTTTGGCATATGGTCAGAAGTACATCAGGGTCATTTAAAGCAGATCCTCTAGCCATCCTGCCTGTGGAGGGCTCACCACAGCCCTGCAGTCTACAGATGACTAAGGGGCCTGCCGTTTCCCGTCTTCACATGCCCCCAGCACAGCAGATTGCAATGCAGAAAGCATTGCCATAAACCTAGAGAACTGGCTGCTTTCCAAGCCCTCAAATTCACTCCTCAGGCTGTATATTTATGGAAATTGATTCTCTTATTTATGTCTGGGAGGTGCTAGCAACTCTCTGTGGAATGTAGCCATAGGAATAGCATAGGAGAGGTAATGAGAGAGGCAGAACACTTGCATATGCATGGAAAAGTACAAAGAAAGGGACAGTTTCCTATGCAAATGTCAGCAATCCTTTATTTTATTCAATACCTCACAACTAGTCAGTATCAGACCAAAGCTTACTAGTTATAAATATACTGCTGTTTCCAGTATACCATAATCTTTGTTATCTACAGATATTTCTGTTAACAATTATCATTACAATTATTTGAGTCAAATCCTCTACAAACATGAGCTTTCAAAAACCATGATTTCCTGAGTCAATTTGACTTCAGATATTCATGAGAATACATAAAATGATAAGTTTTTATTTCCTGTACCCTCACACACAGACTTAATCTGGAAACATAAAGAACAAGGGAAAAAGTGAGTTTTAGAAGCAGCCAGAAAATCAGGGGTCATCTGAAATTTCCAAAATGTCTCTATCTTTCCAAAATTGTTTACATTTATCCATCAAATTTGACACTGAAAATACAGAGATAAAAGAAGGACATATTTTTGCTCTCTATAGTTGATGCACTTGGAAAAGAAAGATAAATGAATACTGACAATAAAATGTGGCTACTTCTAAGACTGAGGTAAACCCGGAGTGCATATAAATAAGAACTAACCTAGATGAGAAAGATCCAATAAACATTCTGGAGGAAATAATATCTAATTTCCTCTCTCTTATCTCCGTTATAAAATAAATATAAAATTTCTACTAAAATATTCAGGCAGCTCCTTCTTTCCATCTCCATTCCTAGCATTCTAGTTCAACTCATCTTCGTTTCTTATCTGAAGTCTGTAATAACCTCCTAATCACTCCCCGCTACATTCGCTCTTGCATATTTGCAGTCTATCTATTCTCCAGGCAACATCTCAAATTATGCTTTAAAAATTTATACCTGATCATGTCACACATTTGCTTAAAAGCATATAGAAAAATTTCCTCTGATCATAAAGAACAACCTTATATTATATTTTTTATCATCGTTTGTAAACCTCACATAATTATATCGTGGTTTATATCCTTAGTCTAAGTTTATGCTACTCTTTCTCTATTAAATTTGTTTTTCAAGGCACTCAGTCTTCTGTATATTTCTCTAATGCTCAAAGATTTGGTTTCATCTTTGAAGTATCTAGCTTCTCTCATGGTACTTTTTCTAAAGTTTTCCCATATTGAATTTACCTCTTAGTAATCAAGTTTCATACTAAATACTATTTATATTTAGCTTACTTTTTTGAACCTTCTCAAAGTTCTGAGTCTTGTTGGTATACAATTTCATGATATTCTGTAATGTTGCTTTATTTAAATAATGCTTATTGTATTTTTGTATTTATAATTATTGTTTTAAAAATGATAACTTCTATTAATTCAACATATAAGGGATATATTCCTTTTTATTGTGGATATTCTAGTAAAGTCAATGTCTATTAATCCAGTAATTATAAAATAAATATAATTTATATAACATAAATAAACATAATATTATATATATATAATACTCGTGTTTTTCTTTGCTTTGTCACCAACACTTATTATGGTGTTTCATATATTCACAATGAATATTTATCAAATAAGTGAATGATCTAAAACCTAAAAAATGAATTAAATTGGTGATGAGGGAAGGAAAGGTTTTAAGCATAATAAAAAGCTTATATCAATGTCTCTGAAAGTTAATACATTTAGACATCCATAGAGAGATTCCAGAAGGCATATTGGAAGGCAAGATGGTAAAAATGTAGGTCTAAAGTGTTAGTAAAGGGCTTATTATTGAAGGACATTTTATTCTAAGCTAAGGAATCTGTATTTTATTCCAAAGTCAATGAGGACTTAATGAAAGGTTTTATGAGTTGGTTAGTTCTGTGTTTTAGAAACTAAGGCACTAAGTATATTATAAAGTAGGAGGATTTGAGCCATTGACTCAATAGGAATCAAAAGGTAGTTAATCATAAAGTAGGAAGTCTAAGCTTATCCATGCCCTTCTGAATTAGAATCTTAAGTTCATTTCTTCCTTTTAGGAATTTAAATATCCCAAAGTGATTCAATTATAAAACAGTTAGCTTTATAATTAAACTCAGTGTGTGTGTGTGTGTGTGTGTGTGTATGTGTGTATGTATGTATATAAAACAAATTTTCTTTGACCTTAAATACCTTATCTATAGTTCTATTTATATTCTTCAATTAATAGCCAATTTTAAAAAATATAGCCACATGTTTCAATCTTGTATTCACCTTTCAGATGATTTCAGTGTAATTTCTGCTTGTCATTAATGAAAGTATAACTGTCAAGTTATTAACATCACCCTTATAATAAACACAGTGAACATTTTTAATCCTTTATCCTACTTAATCACCCAGGGTATTTTGAAATTCTCAGACTCTTCACCATTGGAAATGCAAGTGAAAAATATTTTGCAAAGACAGTTAATAATGAGTCATCAAAGAGAATGAAGCCATCTGATGAAATAGAAAATTTCAAGAAGCTGGAAAATATCAGCAGTGTCCATGGCTATATATACCAAATAATGACTGGGAAAAAAAAAAGCCTAATAATAAGGTGTTGTTGAACACTTCAAGTTAGTGTCAGGTAACTTGGAATAGGTAAGTACAGGATGAGCAAGTAACTCTACTCATTTTGGAAGCTCAGTTCTAAAAGGAAGGTTGATATGGATAAGAGCCTAGTACATACAAAAAAAAAAAGTGATAGATATTAATATGTAGAATATGTTAATATAAGAAGAAAGTCAAGTGCATCAGAACATAGTTAAAAAATGCTATTGGTTATCATCAGGTTAGTTCAGTTCAGTTCAGTTGCTCAGTCGTATCTGACTCTTTGGGACCCCATGAATTGCAGCATACTAGGCCTCCCTGTCCATCACCAACTCCCAGAGTCTACCCAAATCCACGTCCATCAAGTCAGTGATGCCATCCAGCCATCTCATCCTCTGTTGTCCCCTTCTCCTCCTGTCCTCAATCCTTCCCAGCATTAGGGTCTTTTACAATGAGTCAACTCTTCGCATGAGGTAGCCAAAGTACTGGAGTTTCAGCTTCAACATCAGTCCTTCCAATGATCACCCAGGACTGATCTCCTTTAGGATGGACTGGTTGGATCTCCTTGCAGTCCAAGGGACTCTCAAGAGTCTTCTCCAACATCACAGTTCAAAAGCATCAATTCTTCGGTGCTCAGGTTTCTTTATAGTCTAACTCTCAAATCCATACATGACTAATGGAAAAACCATAGACAATCATCAGTTACTTTAAATAGGAATTCACTTAATTCCAAACAGGATTCAAAATTTTTTGTTCAGTTCATGAATTAAAACAAAGCTTTTAAAATTTAATTCTCCCCAAAATGAAACAACTGAAATTGTGAGAGTTGCTAAAATTCAGCTTCACAGGTCAACATTTAAAATAAAATTAGTTTTGCAAATTACTATAAGTGTAAATATGAAGCATAGTATCAAAGCGAAACAAATAATCCTACTAAAATTAAATATCTGTGAAGCAAGAATGTGCTTGAAGTTGGTTTTAATGAAAATATAATTCAGAATTAAAATCCAGAGTTGTCAAATTTTACAAGCATTTTTAAATACTCACAAAATAAGTTATGTATAGTATATATATTATATATTACATATACAAATCTGATATTGAAAGCAAAAAAAAATTCAGCATGGCAATAGACAATTTCTTTCTTTACTGTTTATAAATTAAAAATGTTTTACCTTTGAGGAACTATTTAGCAAACAGCATAAGTGCCTTACTATTAAATTAAAGATTTGCAAATGAGTTTTTTAACGTGTGATTATATTTTCAAAAGTAGCTGGAGATTATTCAGTCATAGCAATAATGAATAAAATACTACCACCACCAACAAATCAGTTCTTGGAAAATTGGGATTGTTTAAAACAACTCATACAAAATAGAAAGCTTTAGAAATCTACTTATCAAGGGAGGATTTAAACAAAATAAATAATTACATGAATCAAGTCTTTTTCTTTTTTCGCTTCACCTCTTGGCTTTCAGGATCTTAGTTCCTCAACCAGGGATTGAAATTAAGGTCACAGTAGAGAAAATGCTGCATCCTAACCGCTGTACCACAAAGTCCCTACCTGAATCAAAGTGTATTCAATTTTTAACTTGCATAGCTATTACGGTTATTTATTTTCAGCAGCACTGGGTCTTCTTTGCTGCATGTGAGCCTTCTCTAGGTGTGGAGAGTGGGGGCTACTCTCTAGTTGCCGCGTGTGGGCTTCTCACTGTGGTGGCTTCTTTCAGGCTCTAGAGTTCAGGTTTCGTAGTTGTACCATGTGGGCTTAGTTATCCTGTGGCATGTGGGATCTTCCTGGACTACAGGGGTTGAACCCACATCCCCTGCATTGGCAGACAGACTCTTAACTACTGGACCCAGAGGGAAGTCCTACAATATTTTAAAGTATATTAAATTAAGGAAAAAAATCTGATAGATTTTCTGCTTTCTAGCACAAATTTACACTTTATGACACATTGAAAAAATATTCTTCAGAAAAATATTAGTGATTTAGTATTAGAAATAGACATATATATATATATACCAGAATTTTTTCTTCTTATGTAAATGCTTAGAAATCAATATAAATAAAATTTTAATGTATGTATATATATATATATATACTTTTAGAAATTAAAAAATTATTTTAAAATATAGTTATTTTTAGATTTTACAATATACTGTGGTCAATTTGGACTTTCCTCGTGGCTCAGACAGTAAAGGATCCACCTGAAATGCAGGAGACTCAGGTTTTATCACTGGGTTTGGGAAGATCACCTGGAGAAGGGAATGGCTACCCATTCTAAACATTCGAAAATTATACATCTTAAGTATTTTACTGTTTTTCACAGTCAATAGTATCTTTATTTGGACTATAAATTATATTGTCAGACTTCAGACCACTCATTGGTGATACTAAAAATATAGTATCAAAACATAAGATTTAGGTAAGATCAAACATTCTGGAACAAGATGGATGGAGCCTGATACAAGCTTTGGGCACCAGGAGAAAACAGATTACCATAGTTGACCTGTCAACAGAGACTTGCTGTTGTAGCATTATTGAGTATCCCAGAAGGCTATCCAAAGAGTCCTTGATCTCTAGCAAACATTCTGAGAGAATTCACATCCAACAAAATGGAAGAAATTATTACATTATCAATAATGTATTGAGACTGTTATCAGCCAATTTTAGTAGTTACAATAAATTTTTGCTGCATGGACAAATGAATAAATAGATAAATTACAGAATCATCTCAGTTTGATAATTGATAGAAGTCATTTGAACAGAAATTAGAACATTTGCAAATGCATTAATAGAAAAAAATAAGTTATAAAGAGTCCTTGGTTTCAGAATTGGGGGTATTTTATATTAGCTATGTATTCATATTGGCTGGGGAAGGAATTTTAAGGCCCTTAACTGCAAGAACATGGGAAATGCTTGAAAACTTTGTGTAGATTATAGAAGAACAGGAGATAAAAATTTAGATGAAACCTTGTTGCTGCTGTTTAGTTGCTCAGTTGTGTCCGACTTTTCTTCATTCTCATGAACTATAGCCCACACGTCTCCTCTGTCCATAGGATTTCCCAGGCAAGAATACTGGAGTGGGTTGCCATTTCCTTCTCCATGAGATCTTTCTGACACAGGGATTGAACTCTTGTCTCAGATGTCTCCTACACTGGCAGATGGATTCTTTCCCTCTGAGCCACCTGGGAAGGTCCAGAGGAAACTTAGGTAGACAAAATTCATGCCATAAAAGTAAGTGAGAAAAATTGTGGGAGAAGAGTAACTGAAATCATTTGAGGCTGGTATGTGAAATATATAATAAACTACATGTATAGTGTTAGTTGCTCAGTCATGTCCAACCCTTTGCCACTCCATGAATTGTAGACTACCAGTCTCCTCCCTTCATGAGATTTTTCAGGCAAGAATAATGGAAGAGGTTGCCATTTTCCTCTCCAATAAATTATATACCTATAACATAAATACATAGTGTCTTTCCATGGCTTTAAAAACTTGTAAATAAATCATATCTGTTTATATTACTCTTTCATTAATTATCTAATACATATTGGGTCTATTTATTTTACATTTATTTGGCCAATAAAATTGAACTTCAACAGCAATAACAATAAAACATTCCTAATATTTAGACATCATTAGCTTGCATAGGAAAGTTATGANACATCCAGTACACACTGAGCATCCAGCCCTTCCTCAACTACAGTAAAAAGTGGTTCTACTAATACAGCACCAGTTACAGACTTTGCTTCTGAATTTCTGCTCCCAGTAAGTTGTGATTCTCTGTTTTTGCCTGTCCTTCCAATTTTCAGAGGAGGCAGCAATTTGCCCTAGGTTTTTAATTCTTTGGTATTTCTAACACTTTTGATTTTCAGTCTGTTCATCTTTTTACTTGTAGGGAAAGGAATGACAGTTATTAAGTTTTTATATGTCAGAATGGAAACCAAAAGTCTAATGTATTTCATAAAATACTTTATCCAACAGCAGATTGTGCAAACTTCTCACACTCTTATATGGAACTTCCATCAAAATAGACTGCATTCTGGCCATAAAAATACCTTAAAAATTTTAAAATAGTATAAATCATACAAAATTAATTCTCAGGTTATAATGTAAATAAGGAGGTTCATAACCACTAGACATGCCTTGCAAGAATCAATGAAGGGAATTCTTCTAGTTGAAATGAAAGAGTGCTAATTAATAACATAAAAAGGCAAAAAAAAACAACCTCACTTTCTCTCTTTATTAAGAAAAATATGCAGTCAAATTCAGAATACCCTAATACAGTAGTAATGGTGTGTAAAACACTTTTATCTCTAGTATAAAAGTTGAAAAAGAATAATATTAAAAATAACTATAGCTACAGTAATTTTTAAAATATTGCACAATATAAAAGTGAATGGAAAGCATAACATAATAACATAAAGTATACAAGGAGGAGAAGGAAAACTACAGCTTCTGTATGCAACTGAAGCTAAATTATCATTTTAAAAGACTGTTCTATATTCGCCATGTTTTATGCAAGCCTCATAGTAACAATAGAAAAACCTATAGTAGCTAAATAAAAGATACACTTAAGAAGGAATTAAAGCATATTATTACCAAAAATAAATTACAAAAGGAGACAGTTAAGAGAAGAAGAAAGGAAGGGAGGAACTTTCGAAAACCAGACAGAGAACAATTAATGAAAGAAAAGCTAGTGGTGTCAGTTAGTCACTTAGTCACTTAGTCTTGTCTAACTCTGAGACTGCATGGACTGTAGCCCGCCAGGCTCCTCTATCCATGGGATTCTCCAGGCAAGAATACTGGAGTAGGCTGCCATTCCTGTCTCCATGAGATCTTCCTGAATAGGAATTGAGCTCAGGTCTCCTGCATTTCAGGCAGATTCTTTACCTTCAAGTAGTAGTCATTCCTTACCTATCAATAATTTAAGTGAAAAGAAAATAAACTCACCAATCAAAGACACAAAGTTGCCAAATGATAAAACAAAACAAAATACCAAAAAACAAGATCCAACAGCATTCTGCTAATAGGTGATTCACTTTCACCCTAAAGACACACATAAATTAAAAGTGAGGCAATGGAAAAATATATTCTAGGCAAGTGGCAACCAGAGAACAGGGGAAGCTATACTTAACATTGGATAAGACAGACTTTCAAACAAAATCAGTCACAAAAAAGACAAAGAAAGTCATTAAATATAATAGAGGAATCAATTCAAGAAGAAGATATCAGAATTATAAATATCAGATATCAGAATTATAAATATATAGGCACCCAGCACTGGAACACTTAAATATTTAAAGCAAATATAAACCGACTTAAATGGGGAGATGAACAGCAATAAAATAATAGTAAAGACTTATATACGCCACTTTAAACACTGGATACATCATCTAGACAGACAATGAAGACACAGCAGATCTAAATATGACTATACTCAGGTACTAAGATTATTCTTTTTTATTAATGCATAATTAATCACATTACAACAGGTATTAAGAGCTTTTGCCTGTTTTGTTGCCCTGGATATTTATTGTATTATTTAGACAAGTCACTTAACTTATTTAAATCTACTTTTCTCTCTTCAAAAATTTTTTTGCAATTTTTCCTTTAAAGCAAAGCCTTTCTAATGCCTGAAATTTCAAATTAAACCAAAAGCAAAAAAAACTTTTGTTTCAAAAATTAGCAGTTTAGAAAAATGTTTTAGCTTTATAGACCAAAGAAAATCTTCAAAACCTTCAGTTAGGACCCAAACAACCACATTTAGTTTCCAAGAACACATGTGTGCTATTTGATGACGTGCTCATTCACAAGGAGATGGTACACTTCATTTATCTGGAAAAAATAATTTATTGGGTTATTTTAAGTAATAGAAGTAATCTGAATAAAAGCCTAAATTTAAAAGAAAAAAATATTAAATTGCTCAGCATACTAAAGAGGAGAATAATTTGAAGTGATATTGAAAAATAGTAGGAGGAAGCCCAGGAATTTAAAGGCTAGCTATTGCTAGAATGAATGATAATAAGAAAAACTGTCAACACTAGCACAAGAAAGAGGGAAATTGGAGGTGAGAGATGACATTTTTGGTTAAAAATTGTCCTCTGTGAAACATGAATCATCTGTGGAATACATAAAAGCATATGAGGCTATACCAGTTTGGTGTTTATTGAGGAAAAAAGTGGATGATATATATTTGACAGTCATTTCCTATGTTTGTTTCCCCAATATATAGCCAACCATCCAAATACTTCATGAATATTTTAGTCTTCAAAGAATTTGACAGCCTTGTTGAGAATATATACTGTGACTGAATAAAAATGCCTAAGGATTCTTTAAAAGAATATACAAAGATTATGAATGAAAATATTACAAATAGTACAGAAGTTCAGAGGGTGACTATAGCAAAGAAATTATCAAAGTGGGATTCAAGGAACAAAAGCTTTTTAAGAGCCAACGTGAGTAGACAGAAGTGCTTGGATTTTGATGATAAAATCCTGGAGCCTAATAAAAGGAAGCTTGTCAGAAATGTCTAGTTTCATAAGTATTTCTTCCCGAAAAATATTTCTGCTGGAGTTAAGATTTGTGTACTGTGTTAGCAGTAGGATTCTAAGCATCAGCAGTCAAGTGAACAGACGGGACCCAACTTTAATCAGGTTATGTAGAAGGGATGCTGTAAAGATGCACTGAAGCACAAATTCAAATGACACAGCACAACTTTGTGCTACGGGACAGGAACAGCTGCAGCCAGGCCTCCTGGCAGTTACTTATGGTTCCTGTCAAGTAGCTCTATCAGATAAATTTGATTTGCTGCAGTTAAATGATGGTGTTAAAAAAAAAAAAAAAAGCAGCAAAGGTGGCTCTTGAGCTAACATGCTTAAAGGCAACATTCATTCACAAGCAAAGCTGGTTTTTTCTCTCTACTTAGTCACTCCCTTTCATATATACTTCTTTAAATTTTCAGCCCTTATAACATCTGCATCTCTTCTCTATTTAGAGTTCTGTTATGAATAAAAATTATTTATTTTATTAAGAGCACTAACCATTGCTGCTCCACTTTTTCGAATGGTCTAACTTGAACATTGTTTTCAAAATGTTTTTGAATTCAAACCATGAATTCTCCTGAGGTCTGATTAGCCCAAATAAGAGTTTGCGAGGCACTTTTCAGAAAATTGTGAATTGAATGTCCTCTCTTATAGTGAAATGAAACATTTTGTGTTTTGTACTTTATATGATCTATAAGAGTTGTTTTTTCTAAATAGTTGAAAATATAGCATCTTAAGGATTCTACAACTGACAAAAAATATAAAAAGATGTAATAACTACACATTTACATTACATAATTTGCAAAACCGTATCTACCACAGTCAAGCAGATGCATTTGCATGGGCTATCTCAGGGGTCCACATTCTTTATATCAGCCATGGATTGATTTCTTAGTCTGGGCCAGTGCTTGTCCATTAAATACTCTCTGGATAGTGCTATGTTTGATCTATGGTAGCTCTGCCTCCAAAAGTGTTTTCATAAGTTCTCAATAAAGCATCCAGAGTGATATTTTCAAAACTTAAATCAGAAAATTTTATTCTTCTACTCAGGACCTCAGAACTGGTGAGGCTACTAATCTATTAGAGATTAATACTGAAACTTGAGCAACCCCACTGACCCCAAGGTTAAGTAACTGGCTGTAATGGAGAGACTGCTGTATTTCAACCTTCCCTCCGTCACTTATTAGCTTGCATTTAGTCTTTAGGGCAAAGTACTTAACTTTTCTAAGTCTCAGTCACCTTTCCTGCAAAACTGAGAAATGATAGTATTCACTTCATAGATTTAGGTTGAAGTGCAATCAAATTAATTTATATAAAATGTTTTGTATAAACTGCCACATTGTAAGCTTTCCAATAAAAGCTAGTTGCTGTTACTTTTTAAATAATCACTTAACTATTGCTTTGATAAGACTTTGTTTTTCTCTCATATAGATATAAGATACAGTGTACACGATTATCTGTGCCTATAAATTAATGATACTCACTTCCAACATGTGAACCAATGTAATTTTTATGAATGCCAGTTGAACTTGCATGTTTACTGATGGACTGCTGTTAGTAGATACAACACAGAGAAGGAAAGTGTAACCGTATAATTGTGTCATGGTGTTCTCCTTCCAAAGGAAACACAGTCAGAAGACTCACACTCAACATTAAAAAAAAGTTGTTTATATAAGTATTGTCTAAAAAGTCAGTGGTAATACAATCACATGTTTAATCTTCTCTACAAATAAGGGTAAAGCTTTCAACAACATAATTTTATTTCACAGAGAACGGTACATGCAGTATCTCCTTAGGCTACACAGCTGAATATGACATGACTTCAAATACAATTTTTAGTGCTACTGAGTATTTAAAAGGTTACAAGACTTTTGAGGGAGCTGTTATTTATTCCCTTTGTATATAATGAATATATCAAATAAATATGTGATTTGTAAATTGTTTCTGAAATTGATTGATTTCAGAGGACAATTAAGGAATATTTTAGAGCTTGTTTTCACTGTACTGCTTGACTAACGATGATGTTCCTTTGAAGCCAAGCTTGGATTAGAGAGATTGGCTACTTTATGACTTTTATCTATCTTGCTATAGAGTTGCAGTCTAATGCTACAGTGTCCTTGATGGAGGGACCAGGCACCACTGTGTGCACTGTTCTGTTTAAGTGGTTCTTGATAGGTAACTCTCACTGGCAATAGCTCTTTAATTCCCTTTTGGCTTATGCAACTATTGCATAGGGCTGCAATTCTATAAACAAGGATTCTGATCATGACTGCCAGTGAATACCCCTTTGATTATAGCATTTGGCTTAATAGATCAGTGCCCTGAAGCAGCATTAATGCTGTTAGCAAGAAGCACAACATATATGGTTTCAGTTGCTCAAACTATTACCTTATTGAGCTTCACTAGTTGTTGAGTATAACAGGGAAACGTCTTGAATCGACTGTGGGTAAAACTCGGGAAAAGAAAAAAAGCTTAGTTTAAAGCCCTAGGAATATTCTAAAGATTTTCTATTAGAGTCAGTTGAAGCACAGCCAATACACTTTCTGTTACACACAGTATTGCAAATAACAGACTATGCCTTTTCAACAACCATAAAAGATCCAATGATACATAAAAATCTAGAATTCAGTGCCACTGATTCCTACTATTTACAAAGTGTAGCTTAGATGCTTAGAATCAACAAGAATGATTCTTCTCATCTCTAGGGCACACAGGCTTACAGTATTTTATATTCATACAAGAAAACACACATTCTTAAGTTACAAAATAGATATAACTTTTATGTATGTATATTTACTGTGCAACATAGGATATAATTTGTAATGTCATGTTTCAATATAAAATAGCTTTCTCCTTTTATGTTGCTCCTGGTTTCTTTTATATTTTTGGTTTATGTTATAGTTATTGAAAGAAACTTATTTATGAGAGCACATTGAAATGACAGGGGTCTAAAGATTGCATGAGGTGGACATACATAAATTTGTCAGTTCCTATAAAATACCTACTTTGACCTGTAAAATTTATATACAGGAGGAAGTCTGGCAAAATAAAAACGTCTCACTCTTTCAATGAGATAAGTATGGGATCATATTCTTTTATTTAGAATATTTGTGACCTAAGGTAAGGTACTTAATCTGTCTGTAGTCCTCAGTAATTGTGGGCTCCTCTTCAGAAGAGGATTTAACTTTGGGCAAGGCAGCTCCCTTCAGATATATGGGCAATTCCTGGAAAAAATGGGTGACCTCAAGCTTCAACAGGCAGCCCTCCAAGTAGGAGAGGGGATGTAAGCAGGGCACCACAGTACCCAGGACTGTCAATTTATTTTACTAATTATTTTCTGTTTTCAAAACCAACTTTTCAAACCAAAGCAATAAAATCCACCACTCTAAATTTTATAGATCATGTACAAACCCTCCCTTTATTATAATTATTTTACATTGCTTTCTAATCACTGACTTGGTACGTGAATTATATAGTAAAGGGCTTCCTTGGTAGCTTATCTGGTAAAGAATCAGCCTGCAATGCAGGAGACCACAGTTTGATTCCTGGGTCAGGAAGATCCCCTGGATAAGGGAACAGCTATCTACTCCAGTTTCTGTTCTGGAGAATTCCATGGACAGAGGAGCCTGGCAGGCTACAGTCTATGGAGTTGCAGAGTTGGAAATGACTGAGCAACCTTCATTTTCATTTCACTAATGTAGTAAAATGGAAAAGCAGTGGTTTAACAGTTAGGCATGTGAGATTCAGAGGTAGACTCTTCGAATTTATGCCTTCGTTCTATCAATTATTTAGCTTGAGAAATTAGTGAAGATTTATCTTTCTCTACCTTCAATTCTTAATTCACAAGATGATGATAATAATAATGCTTACATCATAGGTGGTAAAGATTGGATGAGTTCAAAATAACACCTAGAAAGCCCTATTGGTACTTGACATAAAATAATCACTATGTAAGTATCAACTTTTATTACCATGCCCTGCACAGTGTTTTAAAATCCTTTTTGACCTGACTTGGCTCCTATTACTATACTTGGTGTTTTCATTGTTATCAAAGAAAATGAATTAAAAATCCACTATTAGCTTTAGAAAGTTTTATAACATTCAGATCCTTCCCAGAATTACTGTTTTGTCACATGAAAAAGGGAGGGAAAAAAAAAAAAAAACTTTCTGCCTGGTGAGTATATTTTGAAAACTACATAAGATAATGTATGTGAAAACACCCCCATCCTCCAGCCAAGAAATTCTTCTTTGATTTTCCTCACATGTCATGCATTCTCATGTCTCAGATCCTTTGCAAACAAACTATTCTGCCTAGAGTTATTCCTTATCTCTCTCCCATCTTTTGAGTTCTAATTGCTCATCAAGCTTCATGTCTATCCCCACCTCTGAAATTTTCTATTGTTGTTCACTCCATAGGTCATGTCCGACTCTTTGCCATCCAGTGAACTGAAGCACATCAGGTTGAAATTTCTATAGCATCTCAATTAGTGCCATGCACCCAAAAGCCCCTGACACTCTGGAGCTAACAATAGCATCTCATTTATCCCACCATTTTGTAACTACCAGTTTTGCTGGAGGCCTTTTGTTGGTTTTTAGGTGACTTAACAATGATCTTCTTTAAAGATTTCAGGTTTCTTCCATGCCCTGGCTATTGTGAATAGCATTGCAATGAACATTGGGGTCTATGAAATACATATCTTTTCAAATTATGGTTTTCTCCAGATATGTGCTCAGGAGTGGGATTGCTGGATCTTGTTAGTTTTATTTTTAGGTTTTTAAGAGCCCCCACACTGTTCTCTATAGTGGCTGTACCAGTTTGCATTCCTGCAAATAGTGTGGTAAGTTACAGTTTTCTTTACACTCTCTCCAGAATTTATTTCTTGTAGACTAAGTTCAGTTCAGTTGCTCAGTCATGTCCAACTCTTTGCAACCCCATGGACTGCAACAAGCCAGGCTTCCTTGTCCATCACCAATTCCGAAAGCAAGCTCAATCTCATGTCCATTGAATTGGTGATGCCATCCAACCATCTCATCCTCTGTTGTCCTCTTCTCCTCTTGCCTTCAATATTTTCCAGGATCAGGGTCTTTTCCAAGGAGTCAGTTCTTCACATCAGGTGGACAAAGTTTTGGAGTTTCCACTTCAAAATCAGTCCTTTCAATGAATATTTCAGACTGATTTCCTTTAGGATTGACTGGTTGGATCTCCCTGCAGTCCAAGGGATTCTCAAGAGTCTTCTCTAACACCACAGTTCAAAAGTATCAGTTCTTTGAGACTCAGTTTTCTTTATTGTCCAACTCTCAAATCTATATGTGACTACTGGAAAAACCATAGCTTTGACTAGATGGACCTTCACTGGCAAACTAATGTCTCTGTTTTTTAATATGCTGTCTAGGTTGGTCATAGGTTTTCTTCCAAGCTGAACAAGCACAACAGGAGAATGTTGGATCCCACAAAAAAATGATATCCAATGTGAAAGGGCAAAGGAGAAACCTGAGCAAGACGGTAGGAAGGGTGAAATCACATTTTAAATCAAACCCCATACCTGCCGGAGATTCTCGGAGGACTCAAACAAAACATTGTGTGCACCAGGTGACACTGCAGAGACTGAGTCAGACTTGCCTTTGAATGTGTGAGTGTCTCCTGTGGACGTATGGGTCAGCAGTGGCCTGCTTCAGGGGCAGGGGCTCTGGGTGGCAGACCAGGGTGTGGCATAAGCCCTCTTGGAGGAGGTCACTATTAGCCCCAACACAGAGCTGCCAGAACTTACACAGGACTGGGGAAACAGACTCTTGGAGGACACAAACAAAACCTTATGAGCATCAGGACCCAGGAAAAAGGAGCAGTGACACCACAATAAACGGACCCAGACTTGCCTGTGAGTGTCCAGGAGTCTCTGGCAGAGATGTGGCCTGCTGCAGGGTTGGGGGTACTGAGTGCAGCAGTGTGTGCAGGAGACTTTTTGAAAGAGGTTGCCATTATCTTCATTATTCCCATGATAATTTGGTCTGGTAAAGCATCTGCCTACAATGCAAAAGACCCAGGTTCTATCCCTGAGTTGCGAAGATCCTCTGGAGAAGGAAATGGAAAACCACTCCAGTACTCTTGCCTGGAAAATCCCATGGATGGAGGACAGTGGTAGACTACAGTCCATGGGGCTGCAAAGAGTTGGACAAGACTAAGCAACTTCTCTCTTCTCTCTTGGTCTCAGGTCAAACAATAGGGAGGGAACACAGCCCTACCCCATCAACAGAAAATTGAATTAAAGATTTACTGAGCATGGCCCCACCCAGTTTCAGCCACAGTTTCAGTCTCTCCCATCAGGAAGCTTCCATAAGCCTCTTATCCTTATCCAAAAGAGGGCAGACAGAATGAAAACCACAGTCACAGAAAACTAATCAAACTGATCATATGGACCACAGTCTTGTCTAACTCAATGAAACTATGAGCCATGCTATGTAGTGCCACCCAACATGGACAGATCATGTTGGAGAGTTCTGAAAAATTGTATTCCACTGGAAAAGAGAATGGCAAACAGGTATTCTTGCCTTGAGAACCCCATGAACAGTGTGAAAAAGCAAAAAGATTGAACACTGAAAGATGAACTTCTCAGATCAGTAGGTGCCCAATATACTACTGGAGAAGAGTGGAGAAATAACTCTGGAAAGAATGAAGAGATAGAGCCAAAGCAAAAACAACACCCAGTTGTGGATGTGACTAGTGATAGAAGTAAAGTCCGATGCTGTAAAGAACAATATTGCATAGCCACCTGAGGTGTTAGTTCCATTAATCAAGGTAAATTGGAAGTGGTTAAACAGGAGATGGCAAGGGTGAGCTTTGACATTTTAGGAATCAGTGGTATCAGAGATACCAAGGGAATATTTCATACAAAGATAGGCATAATAAAGGACAAAAAAGGTATGGACCCAACAGAAGCAGAAGATATTAGGAAGAGGTGACAAGAATACACAGAACTATACCAAAAAAAAAAAATCTTCATGATGCAGATAACTATGATGGTGTGATTACTCACCCAGAGCCAGTGTCCTGGAATACGAAGTCAAGTGGGCCTTAGGAAGCATCACTACAAACAAAGCTAGTGCAGGGAATGGAATTCCAGCTGAGCTATTTCAAATCTTAAACAATGATGCTGTGAAAGTGCTGCACTCAATATGTCAGCAAATTTGGAAAACTCAGCAGTGGCCACGGGACTGGAAAAGGTCAGTTTTCATTCCAATCCCAAAGAAAGGCAATGCCAAAGAATGCTCAAACTATCGCACAATTGTACTCATCTCCCATGCTAGCAAAGTGATACTCAAAATTCTACAAGACAGGCTTCAATAGTACATGAACTGTCCACTTCCAGATGTTCAAGCTGGATTTTGGAAAGGCAGAAGAACCAGAGATCAAATTGCCAACATCCGTTGAATCATCCAAAAAGCAAGAGAATTCAAGAAAAAAACATTGACTTCTCTTTTATTGACTATGCCAAAGCTTTTGCCTGTGTGGATCACAACAAACTGTGGAAAATTCTTAAAGAAATGGGAATATATGACCACCTGACCTGCCTTCTGAGAAATCTGTATTCAGGTCAAGAAGCAACAGCTAGAACTGGATATGGAACAAAGACATGTTCCAAATAGGAAAAGGAGTATGTCAAGGCTGTATATTGTCACCCTGTTTATTCAACTTATATACAGAGTACATCATGTGAAGTCCCTGGCTGGAAGAAGCACAAGCTGGAACCAAGATTGCCAGGGGAAATATCAATAACCTTGATATGACACCACCCTTATGACAAGAAGTGAAGAAGACATAACTAGCCTCTTGATGAAAGTGAAAGAGGAGAGTGAAAATGTTGGCTTAAAACTCAAGATTCAGAAAACTAAGAGCATCCAGTCCCATTACTCCAAGGCAAATAGATGGTTAAACAATGAAAACAGTGAGAAATTTTATTTTCTTGGGTCCAAAATCACTGCAGATAGTGACTTCAGCCATGAAATTAAAGACGCTTGCAAATAAATGAGACCTAATTAAACTTAAAAGATTTTGCTCAGCAAAAAATAACCAGAAAACAAAAAGAAAACCCTCAGGATGGGAGAAAATATTTGCAAGCAAAGCAACTGACAAGGGATTAATCTCCAAATATAGAAACACCTCATGGAGTTCAATATCAAAAAACCCAACACCCCAGTAAAGAAAAGGGCTGAAGGTCTAAATGGACATTTCTCCAAAGAAGACATATGGTTTTAAAACACAAGAACAATGCTCACTCAACATCACTACTTATTAGAGAAAAGCATATCAAAACTGCAATGAGGTATCACCTCACACCAATCAGAGTGGCCATCATCCAAAAGTCTTACCTTACATTTATTTATATTTAGAGTTGAAACTAGGGAATACTGCAATTCATTTTTTTGAGGATTACAACAGAGTGAAAATAAGACAGTAGGACATGGAGGTATTGTATTTAGTTATGATACTAAAAAAAAGCATAATTATACTTAGGAATGACTATAGTATTAATACTCTGGCCACCTAATTTGAAGAGCCTACTCATTGGAAAAAACCCTAATGCTGGGAAATATTGAGGGCAGGAGGAGAAGGGGGAAACATAGGATGAGATGGTTGGATGGCATCATCAGCTAAATGGACATGAGTTTGAGAAAACTCTGATAATGGAGGGCAGGGAAGCCTGGAGTGCTGCAGTGCACGGAGTGACAGAATCAGACGTGACTGAGGGATTGAACAGCAGCAACAATACTATTAAATTAATATTTGCGATTTTTTTGAACTAGGCTGCTTTTATTGTAACAGTTATGTCTCACCCTTTTAGTGTTTTTTGTTGTTGTTGTTTGTTTTTTTCCTACCTTTATGGTTGTCCTTTTTGATGATCAAGCTACAGTATCCTTTAACTAGCAATACTTTTGACATTGCAATTATTGTAGAAAGATCGAAATAGAATAGAAATTGCAAAAAAGCAATGAACCAGATTTTGTCTAGTAGTTCATTCCTTCCCATTTTCATGCCTTTCCTTGATTTTGCGGAATTATAAGCAGTGCTTCTGGGTCAAATGAAATTTTACTTGCAAGGTTTGGTAAGTTTCATTCTCATTTAAACCTTTGTTAAACCCGCAAATTTAGCTACGCTTCTTTAGAAACTAGTGGTTCATGCTTTAATAAGAGCAGCAATACTACTTACTGACCCACAGTTATTTTTTTCAGGAATATGGAGATAATGATGTTGCCCCTTACTTTAACACTGATACAGAGTTTACCCTCAATTATCTAGAAGTGATTGTCTATTTTGCTCATTATTTCCAATCTCTATTTTGTGTTTTCCCTTTTCTTAATAATTTTGGGCTTTGCATTGTGCCAGCAGAAAATGGAGAAGAAAATGAAATATGGAACATAAATGAATATTGTGTTGTCATTTCTAGCTTTTTAAAAATGAAGCTATACTGAAATAATTACACCAATTTTTGATCACTTGGCTTGCCTTTGTAACTTTATCCTTGCCTTTCCACAGAAAAATAAATGGTTAAGTAAGTTAACAGGATAAAGATTCCAAACGAGACAAAAAATACCTAGAAGAGAAAACTAAAAATAACTTGGCACATCAATTATTTATATAAAACAATGGATTCCTAGTACTTACAAATTAGACATGTATTAATTAAAGTCCCTCCCTACAGAATCTCTATGTGAAATCAGTTATTAGGCCAATTTAAGCTACTATTTAGAGCTAAAATTAATTTAATTTATATATTCTACTGTTGCAACATGTTCCAATTTTGTATCTGAATTCACCTAATTATTTTGAATTTATAATGCCTTCTTTTATTTTTCCAATACAATACAATACAATGCAGGCATTATTAACTATTCAGTGACTATCTTTTATTTATATATAGCATGAGGATAATTTCTTTTTTTCTTTCACACAAAATAACTTGCAAACTGATGTGAAGAAACTATACTCCCCTGAAAATGCACTTTCAAAAGTCATATGCAGTTTAGTCTCATCAGTTCAGTTCAGTTCAGTCACTCAGTCGTGTCTGACTCTTTGCAACCCCATGGATCGCAGCGCGCCAGGCCTCCCTGTCCATCACTAACTCCTGGAGTTCTCTCAGACTCACGTCCATCGAGTCAGTGATGCCATCCAGCCATCTCATCCTCTGTCGTCCCCTTCTCCTCCTGACCCAAATCCCTCCCAGCATCAGAGTCTTTTCCAGTGAGTCAACTCTTCGCATGAGGTGACCAAAGTACTGAAGTNCCCACTTCTCAGTACATTTTGTGTATGTGTGTACATATTCAGGTGTGTCATATCCTTGAGTTTTCTTTTATGATTTTATATGTATGCCAGCATACAAACTTATATATATATATATATATATATATATATATTGTATCTTTTTGGACTGTGTATGCATGTATGCTTCACTTGTGTCTGACTCTGTGACCCGATGGGCTATTGCCCTCTAGGCTCTTCTGTCCATGGGATTCTCCAGGCAAGAATACCTGAGGAGGTTGCCATGGCCTCCTCCAGGGAAACTTCCCAACCCAAGGATCGAAGCTGCGTCTGTTAGGTCTCCTGCACTGGCAGGCAGATTCTTTACTGCTAGCACCACCTGGGAAGCCCCCTTTTTTGGTTGACTTTTACATAAATGTTATCATATCAAGTGTATTCATTTAACATTTATCCAGCATGTTGGATATATCTCTAATTCTTTCATTTTCTTTGCAAGACAGAATTGTACACATAAACTAAAACAATCTTGTTCCATTCTAAAATTGTTGGACTTTTGAATTATTTCTAGTTTATGGCTATTGAAAATAACACTGCAAAGGTTATTTTTGCAAATCTACTTTGAGGTTGATTTGATGAAAATGTCATTATTGTGCAGTCCAAAATGGTAGCCACTAGTCATGTATAGCTAAATAACATTTGAAATATAGTTCATGTAACTGAGGAATTGAATTTTTAGTTTGGTTTTATTTAAATTTGAATTTAAATCACCATAGGTAAGCTTCTGGCTATTATATTGGATACTGATAGTCTATGGCAAATACCTAGGAGTAGAATTTCTGGTTCATATGGTATATTCAGTTCAGTTCATTTCAGTTCAGTTGCTCAGTTGTGTCTGATTCTTTGTGACCCCATGAACTGCAGCACACCAGGCTTCCCTGTCCATCACCAACTCCTGGAGTTCACTCAAACTCATGTCCATAGAGTCAGTGATGCCATCCAGCCATCTCATCATCTATTGTCCCCTTCTCCTCCTGTCTCCAATCCCTCCCAGCATCAAAGTCTTTTCCAATGAGTCAACTCTGCATGAGGTAGCCAAAGTACTGGAATTTCAATATATTAGTCTTTAAATTTTCTAGATAATATTACATAATTTTTCCAAAATGGTTGCAAAATTTTCCACAATAATGTAAGCAAATTCCTATTAATTAGCATATTTTCCAGTATTAATGTTGGCAGACTGTTACATGTTTCTCAATTCAATCTGTAAAATGTTAGTTCTTTTTTTTACATTTTGCTAATTATTAATTAGTTGAATATCTTTTCATATCATTATTAATTTTCTTAAATGTGTGAGTTTGTGATTGTGTGTATGTTCATGTGCATCTGTATGCATGGGTTGGCTGTTGAGTAACTTGCTTATCTTTCTCTTAATTATATAACTATGTTTCCCCCATTAGGTTGGTGTTCTTATATATTCTAGAATCAGTTCTTTAGGTTTTTTTGAGAGGAGGGATAACATATGTTACAAATACCATTTTCCTCTTCTTTTTGAATTCTGTTTCTAGTCTTCATATGTGAATTTAGTGAATGAAAGTTATTCTTAACAAGGGCAATGTACAAATAAATGCCTATTACATAAATATATTTGTATATTGAATTTTCTCAGATCCATCAAAAACTCTTAATTTGTGTAAGTTCCCAGAAGTTCAGCCAATGTCATCTTAATCCATTCTCATTTCTCATTTGAACTGTCTTTTGTTAATGGATTATCCTCTCTTATTTCCTGTATCTCTCACTCTCTCATTCAACCATCATTCTCATGTTCTGTAGAACATGTACATTAGGCTAATGGAAGCACTTGGGTAAAATTTAAGGCCCATAGAATGAGACTATTGCATCCTCCAAATACAGAGTTATTTTCATGGCTCTGGGATTTACCAGAATCAAGAAACCCAAGTCTTACTACTCTTGAGCATGCTCATTTATTATATACCAGTGGGCCTTGTGTTGCTTCTATTTGCAGCTCTGATTTCCAAATTAATGTGACTCATGCTAGCTTCACAGATTCTTCTAAGAGAGAAGGGCTCTTCTAACCCAGAACATCTATTCCATCGGAAAAAATGATGGTCTTAGAGCCCTTGAAATTTAACCACCCTTTAACCTATGTCTTGTCACAGTTTGGAATATTGCTCAGTAAATAATTATTCACCTTCTCCCTCTAAGAGTGCAGTGTATGTCCTTGGTCACTGATACTGGGTTTGGATATTTGACTTGCTTTGACTGATGCAATATTAATGCATTTTTCAAATTAGAGTCTTTAAATAAATCTACAATCTAGTTTTGTGTTGTGAGAAGATTATGTTCATGGTAGCCACATTCCCTTCAGTATAGAGCCTAGAATGAAACTAACTGTAATCTGCATGCTAAGTCGCTTCAGTCATGTCTGACTCTTTGCAGCCCTATAGGTTGTAGCCTGCCAGCTCCTATGTCCTTAGGATTCTCCAGGCAAGAACACTGGAGTGGACTGACATTTCCTATTCCAGGAGATCTTCCCAACCCAGAGATTGAACCCATGTCTCTCATGTCTCCTTGGGCAGGCTGGTTCTTTACCACTAGGGCCACATGGGAAGCCCCATCTAGTGCACGACAATTGAACCACAACCTTAAGTGGAGTCACCAGTCAAACTAATAAGTCCAACTCAACAGCACAGGTTCCTGAGAGCTCAGTATGATGAAAGAATGAGAAACACTCAAGAAAGTTATAGTGGAGATCAGGGAACCAACATCACCGTAAGGTGAAGGTGCCCAAACTGATCTCAAGTCTGCTTTATTATACTTTTTGAGACTTGTTTGTACGTGTTTACATGAGCATAACAGGCCAGGTGGCCTTCAATGACATTCCTGTGCAATGAACATTTAGCTTTTTTGTATCCCTGTATTTCTTCTTCAAGGACAAAGACCCAGTTAATCATTATGTGCCTCCCAGGCACCAAAGATAGGAACAGTTTGTTGATCGCTTTCCATCCCCAGGTGTACATCTTGCTTTCAAGATGTTTTTGTTCCTTCCTGGATTCCTTCAGTAGTCACATACTGAGTCATGTCCTCTCAGCAAGATCGTTTAATTCTTTTGCCAGATCTTTTAATAGGACTGTCTCCTACAAACCAACCCTTAGTCAACTGAATCACAGTCCACCTACAGACCTGTAAGAAAAAGAGTGAAAGATTATGTTGTAAGTCACTAAAATTTGGGATGATTTGTTACACGGTATTACTTTGGCACCAACTGACTAATACTTGTTGCGATGGCTAATTTTCTGTTTTAGTCTGACTGGCTACAGCATGTGTGGATTATATATTATTTCTGGATGTGTAGGCGAGGTTGTTTTCGAATGAGATTAGCATTTGCATTAGTGACTCAGTAAAATAGATTGCTGTTCCCAATGTAGATGCACACAATTCAATCCTTTCAAGGACTAAATAGAACAAACAGCACACTGGGATTTAAACCATCTGCTCCCCTGATTCTCAGGCCATTAGACTCAGACTGAACAGCACTACTGGCTTTCCTAGGTTTCCAGCTTGCAAATGGCAGATTGTGGGACTTCTCAGTTTCCATAAATGCATGAACTAAACTGTCATCATAAATGTGTGTGTGTATATCTATTTATCTATATCTATCTATCTATACAACTGCTATTTCATTGCTAAATCATATCTGACTCTTTTGCAACCCCACGGAATATAGCCCACCAACTCCTCTGTCCATGGAATTTTTCCAGGCAAGGATACTGGACTGTGTTGCCATTTTCTTCTCCAGGGATTTTCCTGACCTAGGGATTGAACCCACATCTCCTGCAATGGAAGCATGTTCTGTACCACTGAGTCACCAGAGAAGACCCATATGTGTGTATATATATATCTCCTACTGATTTTCTTTCTTTGGAGGACCTTAGGATACCTGTCCTAATTGAAACAGTTGTATCTAATAGCTTTAGGTTCTCTATTCTTTACATTCTTTTATCAGATTCATTTGATTTAATCTTTCACTTTGAATAGTGCCCTCTCTTCTTCCTTGGACCCTTTTTGGTCTGTAAGTTTGTTCATTATATAATGCAAACCCATGAAGATAAAGATTTTCTTTGATTTTCTTAGTGCTTTAAGGGGAAGAAAACACAACAACACAAGTTTGTTAGCATACTGCATCAAAAGTAGCCTAATTATTTCATAATGTAAAATGTTATGTCAAAGACAGTGCAAAATGTTATTAAAAATTGTAATATTACAATCTGCTTATGTAGGATATTTCTACATAGGAAACACACTTATCTGTCTGAATTTTCACTTAGTGTTGGACTCAATTTTGTATGGTTTCCTAGTTCATCTTATGAATTTCAAATCTGAGTCTTCAATAACATTTATACTCACTGATTGTTATCTGAGATTTAATAACTGAAATTCCCAGTCTTCTCTCTACATATCCATTCAAATATGGTATAAATACTAAATGTAACTATCCTAGTCATGTAAACTAGATAGTCGCTAGCTCTGTTATGTGAGAGTTGGACGGTAAAGAAAGCTGGGAACTGAAGAATTGATGCTTTTGAACTGTGGTGTTGGAGAAGACTCTTGAGAGTCCCTTGGATTGAAAGGAGATCAAAACAGCCAATCCTAAAGGAAATCAATCCTGAATATTCATTGGAAAGACTGATGCTAAAGCTGAAGCTCCAATACTTTGGCCACCTGATATGAAGAATTGACTCATTAGAACAGACCCTGATGCCAGGAAAGCTTGAAGGCAGAAAGAGAAGGGATGATAGAGGATGAGATGGTTGGATGCCTTCACCGCCTCGATGGACATGAGTTTGAGCAAGCTTTGGGAATTGGTGATGGGCAGGGAAGCCTGGCATGCTGCAATTCCATGGGATCACAGAGTCGGACACAACTGAGTGACTGACCTGAACTGAACCTTAACTTTAAGAAACAGTCTCTCATTTTTTTGGAAAGGGTTTCTACTAGGAAAATGGTTTTGTTTACTCTCTGAGATCTACCTTTTCCCCTTGTTAGAATTATCTGAGCCCTAGTAATATTCATTGATTTTGTCATGAATAAAATATCTTCCTCTTTCCTATTTCCTATTTCAAAGCCGTTATTTCGAGATATATTGTTCTTGTTTCATTTCTCTTTCTTTTCACATAAGACTATGTGAAGTCCTTCAAGTTCTTGAATTAGCTTGCTGCCTTCCTCCAGTCTTTGATATTTCTCTTGATTTCTCACTGTCATTTTCTAAAGCCAAGGTTACTTATGGTACTACAGTTCTTTGTTCATGAGAGTTTATAAAGAATTATATTCTACAGTAGATATTTTGGAATCAGAATATCTTAGAAATAATAGCTGCCTAATCTTTGTCAGTTTACTTAATATTCTATGCCTCAGTGCCCTATCTGCTTAATGGAGATAATATTTGCTTCACAGAGTTCTCTAAGGTACTAAAAACTATAGTTCATGTGTTCACTTAGAATAGTATTAGGACATTTGAAGCGTTTATCAAAATTCCTCTATGAATATTATTATCCTTTTTCAAGTGTTGCAAGGGAAAAAAAAAGATTATAATGAAATGAGATACTATAAAACTCTTAGAGAAAAAGATAGGCAGAACACTCCTTGACATAAATTTCAGCAATATCTTTTTCATTATGTTTCCTAGAGGAATGGAAATAAACACAAAAATAAATAAATGGGACCTAATCAAACTCAAAATCTTTTGCACAGTAAAGGAAGCCAAAAACAAGCAAGAAGCCAGCTCACAGAATGTGAGAAACTATTTAAAAATGATGTGATCAACAAAGGATTATGCTTCAAAATTTATGAACAGCTCATTGGCTCAAAAATAAACAAACAAATTAGCAAACAAACAATCCAGTTACTTATGGTATGGCCAGAAGACCTAAACAGACATTTCCCCAAAGACATATAGATCACAAAGAGACACATGAAAAGATGCATTAGAAAATGCAAACCATAACTATAAAAGATATCACCTCACACCAGTCAGCATGGCCAGCATCAAAAATTCTACAAACAATAAATGCTGGAGAGGTATGGTGAAAAGGGAAACTTTTAAAACTATTGGTAGAAATGTAAATTGGCACAGCCTCTATGAAGAGCAGCATGGAGGTTCCTTAAAAATCTAAAAATAAGGCTACAATTTCATCCAGCCACACCACTCCTAGGCATATATCCAGAGAAAAATTATAATTCAAAGTGATGCATGCAACCCAATGTACATTGTAGTCAAGACATGGAAATAGCCTAAGTGTCCATTGACCAATGAATGGGTAAAGAAGAAAAGGTACTTATATACAATGGAATATTACTCAGCCTTAAAAAAGAATGAAATCCTGCCATTCGTAGTAATCTAGATGGACCTAGAAATTATCATACTAAGTGAACTAAATCAGGTAAAGACAAATGTCATATATCACTAATATGTGGAGTCTAAAAAAATTGATACAAATGAACTTATTTAGAAACAGAAACAGATTCACAGACTTAGAGAATGAATATATGATTAACAGGAGGGAGGACTGGAAGGGAGGGATAGATTGGGACTTTGGGACTGACATATGCATAGTTCTGTATTTAAAATAGATAACCAATAGGGACCTACTGTATAGCACAGGGAAATCTGCTCATTTCTTTGTAATAATTAAAATGGGAAAAGAATTTTAAGAATAGATACATGTACATTCATATCTGAACCACTTTCCTCTATACCTAAAACTAACACTTGTTAATCAAGTATCAGTTCGGTTCAGTTCAGTTACTCAGTCGTGTCCAACTCTTTGCGACCCCATGAATTGCAGCATGCCAGGCCTCCCTGTCCATCACCATCTCCCAGAGTTCACTCAGACTCACATCCGTCGAGTCAGTGATGCCATCCAGCCATCTCATCCTCCGTCATCCACTTCCAGAATCAGAGTCTTTTCCAATGAGTCAACTCTTTGCCTGAGGTGGCCAAAGTACTGGAGTTTCAGCTTTAGCATCATTCCTTCCAAATAAATCCCAGGGCTGATCTCCTTTAGAATGGACTTGTTGGATCTCCTTGCAGTCCAAGTGACACTCAAGAGTCTTCTCCAACACCACAGTTCAAAAGCATCAATTCTTCAGCACTCAGCTTTCTTCACAGTCCAACTCTCACATCCACATATGACCACTGGAAAAGCCATAGCCTTGACTAGACGGACCTTTGTTGACAAAGTAGTCTCTGCTTTTGAATATGCTATCTAGGTTGGTCATAACTTTTCTTCCAAGGAGTAAGCGTCTTTTAATTTCATGGCTGCAGTCACCATCTGCAGTGATTTTGGAGCCAAAAAAAAAAAAAAAATCTGACACTGTTTCCACTGTTTTCTCATCTATTTCCCATGAAGTGATGGGACCAGATGCCATGACCTTAGTTTTTTGAATGTTGAGCTTTAAGCCAACTTTTTCACTCTTCACTTTCACTTTCATCAGGAGGCTTTTTAGTTCCTCTTCACTTTCTGCCATAAGGGTGGTGTCATCTGCATATCTGAGGTTATGTATATTTCTCCCGGCAATCTTGATTCCAGCTTGTGCTTCTTCCAGCCCAGCGTTTCTCATGATGTCCTCTGCATATAATTTAAATAAGCAGGGTGACAATATACAGCCTTGACGTACTCCTGTCCCGATTAGGAATCAGTCCGTTGTGCCATGTCCAGTTCTAACTGTTGCTTCCTGACCTGAATATAGGTTTCTCAAGAGGCAGGTCAGGGGCTCTGGTATCCCCATCTCTTTCAGAATTTTCCACAGTTTATTGTGATCCACACAGTCAAAGGCTTTGGCCTAGTCAATAAAGAAGAAATAGATCTTTTTCTGGAACTATCTTGCATTTTTGCTGATCCATTAGATCTTGGCAATTTAATCTCTGGTTCCTCTGCTTTTTGTAAACCCAGCTTGAACATCAGGAAGTTCACAGTTCACGCATTGCTGAAGCCTGGCTTGGAGAATTTTGAGCATTATTTTACTAGATGTGAGATGAGTGTAATTGTGCAGTAGTCTGAGCATTCTTTGGTATTGCCCTTTTTTGGGATTGGAATGAAAACTGACATTTTTCAGTCCTTTGGCCACTGCTGAGTTTTCCAAATTTGCTGGCATATTGAGTGTAGAACTTTCACAGCATCATCTTTCAGGATTTGAAATAGCTCAACTGCAATTCCATCACCTCACTAGCTTTGTTCATAGTGATGTTTCCTAAGGCCCACTTGACTTCACATTCCAGGATGTCTGGCTCTAAGTAAGTGATCACATTATTGTGATTATCTGGGTTGTGAAGACCTTTTTTTTACAGTTTTTTTTTGTATGGTTCTTCTTATTGCACAGACAAGTTTTAATAACCCCTAACCTACAATGATTGTTAACAAAATAGGTCAAAGACCACACATTTTAAATCCTCTTATTCCATGCCTTAATATAGACCATAAGATGTAGGGTGAGTTTGAGCTGCATGGTAGATTCATTCCAATTATTTACTATCCAGCTCCTTGAATCATTGAATACTTGATTAGCATTCAATTTATGGCAGAAGACTTAATGTAATAGAATCCATGGCCTTATATGTTGGTGACCTTATCTCCAGATAAACATATGCCTCAGGAAACATCCTAGATTCTGATCATTCATATTAATATTTCTCCTAAATTATGTGGAAGAATGAGGGGATGGAAAGAGTATGATTATATTCATTTCAAAATGTCCCTTTATTAAAATGAACTAGACTGAATTCTTCTGTAACATTGGAAAAATAAGACTTCCCTTCTGTATTCACCAGATTGTATAACAAACTTGTATTTATATAACATATCTTATTATATACTTTACCCTTACAGTCTTAGAGATTGGTAAAGTATCTGGCATATGGGAAAGAATGAATAATTGTGGAGGAATAAATAAATATATTGATGCTAAAATAGTCACAGTTTTCTGAAACCCTCTGTATAAATTAATCAGGTTTTATCTTTTGAATTCCTTTTGTTCAAAATTCATTTTGATTTTTAAAAGGGAGCCAATATGTATGCCACTCAAGACTAAATATTTTATTCATGAACAAAGGCTATCACATGGCCCACTGATACTCACTTAATGTTTAACCTGCTTATATAGGTGAGAGAAACTGTTTGTAATATCCTTTTACAATACTGTGATGTCACATAATTACGACTAAAAAGGGACAGCAAGATGGTACATGGTTCAAAAAGTAATAACAAATACAAGCATGTATTTTTTACAAAGCTCCCTTGATTAGGCTATGTCATCATATTAATAAGAAATTCTGAAACAAAATGGAGACTGTTGAATGCATCGGGAGAAGCTTTACGATGTAAAGTATGTGCAGGTAAAAACACAGAAACCCAGCTAATAATACTTGAATTCTCATGTACAATGTAAAGAAATTTATTTAGAATTTAACTATTGGCTTTTCTTCAACGTTTGTTCTATTCTTTCCCTACAGGAAATGTGAGCAACATGATTTAGTGTCACTGATGAAAATTGTGGGCATGCTCAGATCAATTAGCAACCTTCTTGTTTTCTTTAACAAAGTTGATCTATATAAAATAAGCACTCAGGTCTACTGTGAAAGACTTATTAATAGCTTATAAAGTCAAAGGTATGTTTTTTCCAGTAGTCATGTATGGATGTGAGAGTTGGACCATAAAGAAAGCTGAGTGTTGAATTGATGCTTTTGAACTGTGGTGTTGGAGAAGACTCTTGAGAGTCCGTTGTACTGCATGAAGATCCAGTCAATCCTAAAGGAAATCAGCCCTAACAACTCATTGGAAAGACTGATGCTGAAGCTGAAGCTCCAATACTTTGGCCACCTAATGTGAAGAGCTGACTGATTGGAAAAGACCCTGATGCTGGGAAAGATTGAAGGCAGGAGAAGTGGATGGCAGAGGACAAGATGGTTGGATGGCAACACTGACTCAATGGACATGAGTTTGAGCAAGCTGTGGGAGATGGTGAAGAACAGGAAAGTCTGGTGTGCTGCAGTTCATAGGGTCCTAAAGAGTCAGATACAAATGAACAACTGAACAACAACAAACTCCATTTATTGTATATCCAAGCCATGTATTTCAGTCTACCATTTATTATTCATAATCTGATAATCTCATCTCCTCTTTAATGCTTTTGTATCTATCAATAGACTCCAAACCATGTGAAAAAAATTGAAATCCCTAGTATCTCAAATATATCTACATAACATATGTGTGTGTGTATCTACACCATGGATGTAATGTGTATGTAGTTGTGTGGTATGAAAATATGTGTGTGCATATGCACACAAATATGTGGATTGAATTGATTTTATTATTTATTTATCATTAAAATATCTTCTACACAGTTTACAATATCTCCCTTTGGTTTTATAATTTATACTGAGAACTTAAAATTCCAAAGCATTCAATCCTAAATGTGTGTGTGTGTGGGGGGGGGTTGTTTTAAATTCTAGAGTATGTCATACTGAATTATAACATGTTTTAAATTAAGTTCTTTGATTTCAAAGTTTCTCAGAAATATCTTATACCTCAATTTTATAAAACTGGAGAGACCAAAGCAAAACCCTGGGTCCTAGAGGAACATGCATGGCTTCTCTAGCAGGTTGCCCATTTTGGTTCTTCTCCTTTGTTTCTCCCATATTAGTGCTGTTATCTGTGATTGGACCCAATGAGCTTTCAAGTTCTACGGTCTATTCTGATTAGGCATATTTTGCTTTACTTGTTCTTTCCAGGTAGATCTCTTATTTCTGATATACTTTCAATATCGTGTGCTCAAGTCATTCAGTCATGTCTGACTCTTTGTGACCCCATGGACTGTAGTCTGCCAGGCCCCTCTGTTCATGGTATTCTCCAGGCAAGAATATTGTAGTGGGTTGCCATTTCCTTCTCCAAGTGATCTTCTTGACCCGATGATCAAATCCACATTTCTTGCTGCTCCTGCATTAGCAGGCAGATTCTTTACAACTGGTGCCCACTATAAAAATACATTGTTCTACTCAGTAGATTAAATATACCAACTGAGACTTTCAGAGTGACATAAAATCTAGTCAAATAGTTTCGGTGTGAGGACTAAAATATTGGACAAAATTGTTCTGCTGCAAATTCTATGTCTAATTAAAAAACACAAAGTTGTATCCTTAGCTAAAGACACTTTTCTGTTTATCTAAAATGTTAAATTCCTTAATTTTGTTAAGAATGACACTCAAAAGAGAATGATAGATACATACATGACATTTTAATGCTTAAACCAAAAAATATTTATATCCTTCAAATCTACAGGATATGTTGATACTTCTAAGGAAGTTGTGGTTTAAGCACTTAGGAAATTTGTAGTTCATGTGATAATTATTTGAGAATTTATATGTATGTTTCTAATTTAAAATAAATTTCTACATCTACTCTAATTCCATTTTTATTTTTTATGTGGATCATTTTTTAATGTCCTTACTGAATTTGGTACAATATTACTTCTGGTTTATGTTTTGTTTTTTTGGCCATAAGGCACACACCCAGGAATAGAACTCATACCCCTTGCCTTGGAAAGTTGAAGTCTTAACTACCTGACTACCAGGGAAGCTCCTCTGTTTCCATCTTGATTCTGTAATATATCATAATATATAGCCCAGCTGAAAATTTTACTATCTAGATGACCTGAAAGACATTTTTTAACTTCTGCACCTTTCCAAAATAGAAATAGTTATAAATATATGGTGGCTCAGTGGTAAAGACTCTGTTTGTCAATGCAGGAGATACAGGTTTGATTTCTGGGCCAGAAAGATCCCCTGGTGACAGAAATGGCAACCCACTCCAGTATTCTTTCCTGGAAAATCCTGTGGACAGAGAAACCTGGAGAGCTACAGCCCATGAGGTCACAAAGAGTTGACATGACTTAGGGACTGAGCAGGAGGATACATATTAGCAATAAATTTTTAAATACATGACTGGGACTGGTTATAACCAACAAAAAGCTTATAACAAGCTATCAAGAGATGTAAAAAAATTCCATTTCAGATTTAAACAAAGGTTGTGCTGATTTTTCTTGGAGAGAAAAGTTTTAGCACCACCACAAGGTAACCAGACATTGCTATCCTTTAAGTTATGTGACAGTGTTTTGACTCCATGAATTGAAATGCATTGACTATATGGAAAAGTAATAATAGCAAAGGAGTAGATCATCTGTTGGCTTATCTAAAAAGATGAAGTATGGATCACTCATGGGATCAACACCTGTGAAGGGAGAAGAAGGCAGGATTTGCCCAGACTGAGAAATTGAACAGCAGTGTAGGGTTCAATGCCAGCCTCTGCCAATGAGTAAGAAAACTGAGAAGGGATTACTCAAGAGTTTTCCTGAATAGGGACAAGAGGACCAGACTTTTATTTTTATGTATTGATATATTAGTTATGGCCACCCCAAGAGGGCAATGCAGCATTGGCTAAGATTGTCTTCACTGTGGCATCTCTTGAAATAGCAACAGCTGAGGATTATCTGCTGAGTGCATACTCAATGGCTGGAGTAGGAGTTCTGAATAAGAATCTTGATATGCTTCACAGTGTTCAGCACAGAGTGTATATAAGATGCTAGCTCCTTATGAAAATCCTGTAGTAGAATTTCCCTTAATACAAATTAACTGTAGATTCTTGAGAAATCATAAGAACACTATCCCTTTGTATATGACACCAATAATTTTTTGAGTGAAGGTCAACAGTAACTTAAAGTATCAAGCATAAACAAGCAGTACTTATTATTTACAATTTAAAATATTTCAATATAAAGGATACTTAGATAGATAGAGGTTTAAATGATAATAAATGATGTAGATTATCTCCTCACCAATGTGGTTTAGCATTTTAATATATAATTACAAACTCTACTCCAGTAATAACAACTAAGCTTATTTTTTTATTTTTTAGACTTATCTTTATATCTGTTAAGTATTAAAAAAAACTTGTAAATGAGCACAGATGTGCTTTTTCATTGGTAAAATAAGTGGTAGCAAAAATATTCAGATAATAAAGAAATACTTGTGGGAACTTCTGAGTAGGAGAGTAAAAGAATTTATTGAACCAAGCAGTCCCTTTAAGAATGGAGTCCTAGGCTTACAACTAAGGTCCTATTTTTGAACCAATAACAGATGATTTTGCCATCTGATCCTCCCCAAAGGGTATCCTGAAATTTTTCCTCCAAATAAGGAATTTACTGGATTGCCTAAAGGCAGAAAATAGAGGCTTTACCAGGTTTGCAGAAGAGGTTGTATGAATGAGTCAGTGTTCATGTGCACACACATGCTTGCTTGCCAATGAATGTGACAGAATTTGAGGTGAGATATTTTTATTGTGACAACCCTTGCAGGAGTAAGTTTCCTGGAGAGAAAATTTTCAGCTCCAACTTATCTCTAGCTATTGGAAGCTACCAGTAGTTACTCAAAAATTCTCTGATCTGAAAAGCAAATTAGTTTAGAACAGTTTGTAATGCAAACAAACTAAAAGCAACTCAGATTTTTAACACATTAGGTGATTATTGGAATAGTGAAGAGTTTATTTAACATAATAATTGATATCAGAATTTCCATTATACACGCATGGGCAGAACACTGTCTTCCAATAAATATTTTAAGAGATAGTTACATAAAAATTAACCCTTTATTAACAAAAGTGATTAATGAAAAATAAATGAAGCAATTTGAGTTTAAACTATAGTTAAAGATTGATGCCATTTGTTATAAAGCACAAGGGAAAAAGTGCTTTTGTCTTTCTAGCGAATAGAAATACCTATGGAAGAGTTAGTAACAAAATATTAAAAGTATTTATATTTCAGAATGGGGTTACAGCTGTTTATCTGTTTATTATTATTATTATTATTGTTTTCACGGTTTTTACTTAAAACTTATCTCAGGTGAGAGACATTATTTACATATATATATAAAAGTTACTGAACTTGAATGAAAATATGTATTTGAATTAGTTTTATTAATGAACAATTATCCTCTCACTTTCTGTCTCTGACTTCGTTAACATTTTTATAGTTCATAAGGCTTCTTCTGAAGTTTTTCAATTGTTTTGTGAATCAGACTATATTCATCTTCCAAGGAAAAGGCAATGGCGACCCACTCCAGTACTCTTGCCTGGAAACTTCCATGGACAGAGGAGCCTGGTAGGCTGCAGTCCATTGGGTCGCAAAGAGTTGGACAAGACTGAGTGACGTCACTTTCACTTTTCAGTTTCATGCATTGGAGAAGGAAATGGCAACCCACTCCAGTGTTCTTGCCTGGAGAATCCCAGGGAATGGGGAGCCTGGTGGGCTGCCATCTATGGGGTCGCACAGAGTTGGACACGACTGAAGCGACTTAGCAGGAGTAGCAGCATCTTCTAAACATCAGATTCACTTTAATCATCTTCCATTCCTTCATATAAACTCCTATTATCAAAGCTGATTAATCCCCTCTTATTTTTTATCCTATCCTACTTCCAATTTATATGAAACTGCAAAATCATTCAAAACATATCAGTCTTCTTCCACTGTTGAAAAAATTCCAGAAACTACACATCATTTATATTGAATTTGAGGATATTTATTTCTGAAGCTCTATTATCGTGTCTGACTCTGCGACCCCGTGGACTGTAGCCCACCAAGCTCCTCTGTCCATGGGATTCTCCAGGCAAGAGTACTGGAATGGGTTGCCATTTCCTTCTCCAGGGTATCTTCCCGACCCAGGGATCAAACCCAGGTCTTCCGCATTGCAGGCAGGCACTTTAACCTCTGAACCACCAGGGAAGCCCATTATTATAGAATGCATGAAGTTGTTACTTTTTCAGTATATCATATAAATTTATATTCTAAACTCTATGTTTAGTCCTTGAAACTTGTTTTTGTTGTTAAGTCAACAAGTCATGTCCCCAAGACATATTATTAAACACATTACAGATTTTATAACTCCTCCAACAAAATTGATGTACAAGATCCATGATCCATATAACAAAAAGGGAAGATCACATTGACAAATTCTGAAGCTCCAAGCTGATAAGAAGTTCTACCAGAAACTTTTCATTCGATTTTTTGAATCTAGCCTCAGATTTGGGGAATGGAAGAGTACAAAGGCAGGAACATTTAGAATAAAGAATAGTGCTCAGTCTACTAAAAAGGCAATATTTACAGTCACATGGAGCTGGATTGTGTGCAGAAATGTAGACTAGGCAGAAACTGGGTACAAACTGAGGGTTTTTTCTACAAGATTCAAACAGATATATATGCTTTAACTTTTCCATCTTGTTAAGCTGTGTTACTAAGGGTATTTTATTTAAACTCCTTGAAACTCAGTTTACTATGATGCAGGAAGTCTCTGTAGATTTTAAATCAAGTACAAACTGAAACTTTGTGAACGTCATTTGTAGATTTGTAGCTTCAGGCAAAAATGATTGAATCCACACAAGAGTGAAAAAAAGCATAGGAAGTAGAATACAAATTGAAATAGGAAAAAAGAAACCATGTTGCTGACTTGGATCTGATTATAGCTACATTTGTGACCTTGAACTAGTTACTTAATGTTTTGGGGCCTCATTTTTCTCAACCCAAAATCTTAAATTTGGCCTAGATGATTTCTGAAGACATAAACAGTTTCCAAATGCTAGGATTTATACACTGTTCTTGGAGCACTTTCCCATGATGGCACTTGATATAATAGCAGGTTGCACTACTTGCATGTAGAAGGAGTGTATCTAAACCTTAGCCTTGTGGGTAGGTTAGAATACAAAAGGAATGCTACATTTCCTGCAGACTCATCAGAGTATTAATAAGTCTCTGAATTCTCTGGGCTAGTTCTCATTGATAATGTTCATTCTGCTCCTTGCTTCACATTGCTTTTTTATTTACTATAAAGAGAGCTATTCCTCTTTGTCATGAAGACAAGATGCAGTTCAATAATATTCCCTTATAATGAATCTCCATGTTGTTCCTTGCTCCAAAAAAACAAACCTGAAATTTTGGCAAGAATATCAAGTTCTAAGAAGTATATGGAATAGATGATGGGTGGAAGTTCTATATCATAAGTATATGATGATTAGAAACAGAATTGTCAGAAACTTCCTTTGTGCACATCTTAAAAACTGGGGTCTCTGTAACATCTCAAAAGAGCCTTTGAAGTTCTTTCCAGAAACAGAAAAAAAAATACAATAAAAAAGACCATATAAATATTTTAAGATGAAAGAAAAAGAAATATGAAAATTGCTTAATATATTTTTACATACATATATACATACATTTGTATGTACAGACATATTATATTAGCTTGTTTCAGATAAAGTAACAATAATATGTTTAGCTTATCTCTCCTGGTGTGAAATTTTTACTGTAAAACTGTGCTTAAAAGAAAGAAAATGTTTCAACAAATAAATGAAAGTTCCAAGGTCAAGAGAAATGCTATGCGTGATACTATATCAGGTCTAATAGCACCAAAGTAATATGGTTCACTGGAGAAGGGAATGGCAAATCACTTCAGTATTCTTGCCTTGAGAACCCCATGAACAGTATGAAAAGGCAAAATGATAGGATACTGAAAGAGGAGCTCCCCAGGTCAGTAGGTATCCAATATGCTACTGAAGATCAGTGGAGAAATAACTCCAGAAAGAATGAAAGGATGGAGCCAAAGCAAAAGCAATACTCAGTTGTGCACGTGACTGGTGATAGAAGCAAGGTCTGATGCTGTAAAGAGCAATATTGCATAGGAAACTGGAATTTCAGCTCCATGAATCAAAGCAAATTGGAAGTGGTCAAACAAGAGATGGCAAGAGTGAACGTCTACATTCTAGGAATCAGCAAACTAAAATGGACTGGAATGGGTGAATTTAACTCAG
>SJYV01010328.1:0-11911 GCA_006410875.1 Neotragus pygmaeus | reverse complement strand
TTAATGAATATACATTTTTAACTTTACCAAAATATTATCACTAAAGTTTACGCTCCTTCAGTGGTCAGAGATCATTTTTCCAGAACCAAATGATGTTTTTGCTTGTTTTGACAGGAGTAATAGAATTCTGGATGGCTCACTGTATCTGATGTTTCAATGACTCATTAAATAATTCTACTCATCCCAAACACATTGACTGTATTAGGGCTTCATTTCTTCATCATACTAACTTATTCCTTATAATGATAGTCTCATTTATTTTAGCAGTAAGGTAAAAAATGCTACTGATAAAGCTAACATGTTACATTAGAACACTTAAAAAATTAGGGATTTTACAATTGAGCACTTTCAATTGTTTGGCACTGTTATAACAATTTTAGTGTTATAAACATATGTCACAAGAAACACATTCTCTTTATAACTCTATGTACCAGGTGATGAAAGAGATGTAAAAAGAACTTATCTATCTTGTTCAAGTTCACACAGGTAACAAGTGATATGCTTGCAAATTAAGACATATGGATTCCAGAGATACTTTACATATCTTAAAAGTTATGTAATATTGCTACACCATTCAATCCCATGCAATGGCAAGAAACACTTCCAGAAATTATTTTGGAGCTCAAGTTGATCAATCTAGTTACAGGGAATTATAAAAAAATAACAAAAATAATCCTTTTCACTTTTGAAGCTTACTTTTAAGTTTAATAAAAAATGTACAGAATCATAAAAAATATATATAAATCTTAAAAACAAAGGAAAAGACTGAAATAAATCACACTATATATCTGAATTAGAAGACTCAAACATATTAAGATGTTTTTCTCCTTCAATTCTTTTATTGATTCTTTAAGGAAAATATAGGATAATTTTAACAAATCAATTATAAATAAGATGTCTGTATGAACTTGAATTTAAATGTGAAGTTTAAAGTTAAATAAAGTATTTTAAGAACAGAGAAATTGATATGACATTAGTCAAATTGATANATAGGGACGTGGGTCAATCACATTCTGAAACTTGGTGTATGAAGAATCCCCGTTTAGTTGAAAGTGATTGTAATTGATGATCATCTTAGTGCATGTAAAATGTGATTCGGTTTTTAAAAAGTCTCCCATACAAATTTTGGAATTACCTGAAGTTCTGTGTGTAATTCAGGCAATTCAAAACAGAATAACAACAATCAAAGAAAAGCAACTTCTGTCTCACAAATGGAAGATGAGCGGGGCTAGCAGTGTTAACAGGGCCGGTTTTGCTCCCTGAAAACCCTCGTTGGCCATGCGCTGCACTGCAGTCCTCAATTCTCCTGAGCTCTAGGACCTTAGATGGAAATGGGAGGGAACGGGTTAAAAGATAAAATTGCTATGGTTTGGTGGCCAGTCAAAGGGAGATACAGGAGGGGGGATGTGAGTCCTCGGTTGACTATGCTCCAGTCAGCATATTTCGATTTCCGTCGCTATTGTTTAGCCCCTAAGCCGAGTCCAGCTCTCTGTGTCCCCGTGGCCCGCAGCAGGCCAAGCTCCTCTGTCCTCTGCCAACGCTCAGAGTTTGCTCAAACTCCCGTCAGCTGAGTCGGTGGCTCCGTCCAAGCATCTCACCCTGTGTCACCCTCTTCTCCTCCTGCCCTCAGTCTTTCCCAGCATCAGGGTCTTTTCCAGTGAGTCGGCTCTTCACACCAGGTGGCCAGAGGATTAGAGCTGCGCTTGAGTTTCTAACTCTCCGTAGATGCTCAGCGAGGCCGGGCTGTTCCCTTTGTATTTTCAAGAGGCTCCAGACCACCCTGCGCCGTCGTCAGCTTGGTCAGCTCGGCTTCCGTTTCACGTTTCTGCTGCCATGTGTTCCCCCTTGTTGGAAGGAGGTGGATTTTTAGGACTTAGGTCCCTGAAGGAAACTGGCGATGTGATGAGGAGCGTTCTGGCTAGACACAACCCGGGGTGGCGGAGGTGGGGGATGTTCAGGCG
The DNA here is from genome assembly GCA_006410875.1 of Neotragus pygmaeus. Taxonomy (NCBI): domain Eukaryota; kingdom Metazoa; phylum Chordata; class Mammalia; order Artiodactyla; family Bovidae; genus Neotragus; species Neotragus pygmaeus. The sequence goes on along the minus strand of SJYV01010328.1, from coordinate 9,950 downwards.
CTGCCAGCCAGCATTTGCGCCAAAAATGGCTGATGAGAACTAACGGGCCCCTCTGTACACACAGCTCAGGGACCGCGACTCCACGCTCTGTGGTGACCGAAACGGGAAGGAAGTCCAAAAGCAGGAGGGGGTGTGTGCCTACATGCAGCCGACTCACTTTGCTGTACAGTGGGAACTAACTCAGCATGGTAAAGCAGCTGTAGCTGAATGAAAACTTCCTTTAAAAGTGACCCATTAAANTGGGTTTGATCCCTGGGTTGGGAAGATCCTCTGGAGAAGGGCACAGCAACCCCCTCCAGTATTACCACCTGGAGAATCCCATGGACAGAGGAGCCTGGGGGGGGGGGAACTACAGCCCCTGGGGTCACAGGTCAGAGACGACTGATGGGACTTAGCATGCACACCACGCTCAGAAGGACGAGAACACTCTCCCACGGGGCTTCCCCCTGGCAGCCGGGCCTGGGCTGGGTTACTCTTGCCACGTGGAGCCGCCCCGTGCGTCTGACTCACGGTCAGTGGAGTCAGAGCCACAAGGCCCCGGGATCTGCGGGCAGGCCGGCGCTGGCCCGCCGTCCACGGCCTGTCCCCAAGGCCGCCTCCCTCCCGTCATCTGGGCTCCCGGGAGTTACATTCCCCGTTTCTGCTCCTTCCTTCCTGAAAGACATCTCAGTTCTAGGTGACGTGTTGTCTGTGGCCCAGTTTTGCTGGCTCTTGTTAATAAGGCACCTTAACAGTATCTGTGAAGTGGGTAGAAGCGAGTCCCAGCACTGACCGTTCTGCATGGAGTTTGACAGGCCTCCGTGAGTACCTGATAGGGACGTGGGTCAATCACATTCTGAAACTTGGTGTATGAAGAATCCCCGTTTAGTTGAAAGTGATTGTAATTGATGATCATCTTAGTGCATGTAAAATGTGATTCGGTTTTTTAAAAGTCTCCCATACAAATTTTGGAATTACCTGAAGTTCTGTGTGTAATTCAGGCAATTCAAAACAGAATAACAACAATCAAAGAAAAGCAACTTCTGTCTCACAAATGGAAGATGAGCGGGGCTAGCAGTGTTAACAGGGCCGGTTTTGCTCCCTGAAAACCCTCGTTGGCCATGCGCTGCACTGCAGTCCTCAATTCTCCTGAGCTCTAGGACCTTAGATGGAAATGGGAGGGAACGGGTTAAAAGATAAAATTGCTATGGTTTGGTGGCCAGTCAAAGGGAGATACAGGAGGGGGGATGTGAGTCCTCGGTTGACTATGCTCCAGTCAGCATATTTCGATTTCCGTCGCTATTGTTTAGCCCCTAAGCCGAGTCCAGCTCTCTGTGTCCCCGTGGCCCGCAGCAGGCCAAGCTCCTCTGTCCTCTGCCAACGCTCAGAGTTTGCTCAAACTCCCGTCAGCTGAGTCGGTGGCTCCGTCCAAGCATCTCACCCTGTGTCACCCTCTTCTCCTCCTGCCCTCAGTCTTTCCCAGCATCAGGGTCTTTTCCAGTGAGTCGGCTCTTCACACCAGGTGGCCAGAGGATTAGAGCTGCGCTTGAGTTTCTAACTCTCCGTAGATGCTCAGCGAGGCCGGGCTGTTCCCTTTGTATTTTCAAGAGGCTCCAGACCACCCTGCGCCGTCGTCAGCTTGGTCAGCTCGGCTTCCGTTTCACGTTTCTGCTGCCATGTGTTCCCCCTTGTTGGAAGGAGGTGGATTTTTAGGACTTAGGTCCCTGAAGGAAACTGGCGATGTGATGAGGAGCGTTCTGGCTAGACACAACCCGGGGTGGCGGAGGTGGGGGATGTTCAGGCGCTGCCAGCCAGCATTTGCGCCAAAAATGGCTGATGAGAACTAACGGGCCCCTCTGTACACACAGCTCAGGGACCGCGACTCCACGCTCTGTGGTGACCGAAACGGGAAGGAAGTCCAAAAGCAGGAGGGGGTGTGTGCCTACATGCAGCCGACTCACTTTGCTGTACAGTGGGAACTAACTCAGCATGGTAAAGCAGCTGTAGCTGAATGAAAACTTCCTTTAAAAGTGACCCATTAAAAAAACAACAACAACAACAAAAGGTTCCATTACAATGGTGATTAGAATCCAGCCCAGCTCAGACAGTGTGAAGGAACAGGGTTTTCATGGCCTGTAGAGGCTAGACACAGTCTGTTCCCATCCGTGGTAAAGTTCTCTTCAAAGAGGTCTGCTTTTGGACCCTGTGACGGACTTGTTGACCGAAGCATGCGGAGCCAAGGCTGAATACAACTAGAGAAACTTTTCAGGCGGGAGAGCAATCTCTGAGCTCAGCTCGAAAAGTCAATCATCTGGTGACAAGCCTCTGCGGAAGCGGCTCAAGAATTGCAGCAGGAACACGGGGGATCCAGGACTCAGTCCGTGACGGGAGGAAAGAAATCAGAATTTACGTAGCAGCACTGGCCTTCCCCGGCCTGCCTGTGGACGCGTGTCGCACTGGGATGCTGTGCGCTTTCGTCCCTGTGTGGCTGTCTTCACAACTCACGGTCAAGGGCAGTGGAGGCTTTTTGTCCCCAGCGGCTACTCGACACGAGCCCCGTCAGCTCACACTGCAGGCCCCATGCCTACTGGTCAGGACCACTGGGAAAGGCACGCTCAGAGTGACGGAAAGCCTTCAGAAGAGCCTGCTGATCTATTTAAGCAACTACTCATGCAAATCATTTGAGCAGCTTTCGTGGGATAATGACTGACTGAGTCCTTCAGGAAACTAGCAGTCACAAAGCAGAAAGCGTGAGTGGATCCAAACGCTCTTGTGTTTTTGAAACACTTTGAACGGAGCCTCTTGAAGTTAAAGTTTCATTGGATATATACTTGAAGTAAAAAAAATAAATAAAAGATAGATTTGCGTCCCAGTGTCTGTGATCTTGCTAAAGTGGTGTTTATTTTTTAAACATAGCTAAGAATACCAGTCTGACATCCCCTATAGGGTCGTTGTGAGGATCAGAGTCAAGATAATTGAGGTGAAGTACTTTGTAACTGGTAAAGTTCTATAAAATATGAATACTAATTGCTAGGTTGTTTCAGCGTTTCTTGTCACAGTTATTTTGGGAAAGTGTCAGTTCACTGAGCCAAAGAATTCCTAGAAATCAGCCCCTATTGACAGGGAATTACTTAATATAATAAAAATATTTTGCTAGTATGTAATGGTTAAAAGTTTTAATTTGACCCTGGGCTTTGCCAGGTGGCTCAGATGATAAAGACTTTGCCTGCACTGCAGGAGACCTGGGTTCGATCCCTGAGATTCCCTGGAGGAGGGCACGGCAGCCCATTGCAGCGTTCCTGCCTGGAGAATCCCGTGGACAGAGGATCCTGGCGGGCTGCAGTCCGTGGGATGACAGAGAGTCGGAATGACGGGGCGACCAACACAGTTTTCACTTTTGCAGCAGAACAGCCTATGGGAGGAAACATGGGGTGCAGGCTTCAGTCGCTGGGGAGGAAAGTGAGATGGGAGGAGGGGGGATTGGAGCAGAAACAGCTCAGATGCTGGGTCCCCGAAGCCGCGGCCCAGGCCTGCCGCTGGCCTGTCTGGACCAGGCCCGGTGATGGTGAAGAAGGCAGGGGGAGGGGACAGGGCATTCCGTTTTCCTGTTATTCCTTCTTTTGTTCCCAGTTCGCTTCTTTCTGAGGTGTCTNCAGCTCAGATGCTGGGTCCCCGAAGCCGCGGCCCAGGCCTGCCGCTGGCCTGTCTGGACCAGGCCCGGTGATGGTGAAGAAGGCAGGGGGAGGGGACAGGGCATTCCGTTTTCCTGTTATTCCTTCTTTTGTTCCCAGTTCGCTTCTTTCTGAGGTGTCTTTTCAGAAATAGCATCTCGCATATCGCCTCGTACTGTGGTAGATAAACTCTCTCACGGATTTAAATTTAAAGTCACTGCCTGTATCAAAAACTTCAGTTTTAAGTATGAAATTCTCCCTAATATGACCAGTTTAAATGAAGTCAATAAGTTAAAAAGTGGAGACGTCTCTGAGCCCCGCCTTCCTGTTGCTCGCTCCCTTCCTCTCCGTGTGTGAGCCCAGGTNGCTGATCTATTTAAGCAACTACTCATGCAAATCATTTGAGCAGCTTTCGTGGGATAATGACTGACTGAGTCCTTCAGGAAACTAGCAGTCACAAAGCAGAAAGCGTGAGTGGATCCAAACGCTCTTGTGTTTTTGAAACACTTTGAACGGAGCCTCTTGAAGTTAAAGTTTCATTGGATATATACTTGAAGTAAAAAAAATAAATAAAAGATAGATTTGCGTCCCAGTGTCTGTGATCTTGCTAAAGTGGTGTTTATTTTTTAAACATAGCTAAGAATACCAGTCTGACATCCCCTATAGGGTCGTTGTGAGGATCAGAGTCAAGATAATTGAGGTGAAGTACTTTGTAACTGGTAAAGTTCTATAAAATATGAATACTAATTGCTAGGTTGTTTCAGCGTTTCTTGTCACAGTTATTTTGGGAAAGTGTCAGATCACTGAGCCAAAGAATTCCTAGAAATCAGCCCCTATTGACAGGGAATTACTTAATATAATAAAAATATTTTGCTAGTATGTAATGGTTAAAAGTTTTAATTTGACCCTGGGCTTTGCCAGGTGGCTCAGATGATAAAGACTCTGCCTGCAATGCAGGAGACCTGGGTTCCATCCCTGAGATTCCCTGGAGGAGAGCACGGCAGCCCATTGTAGCGTTCCTGCCTGGAGAATCCTGTGGACAGAGGATCCTGGCGGGCTGCAGTCCGTGGGATGACAGAGAGTTGGAATGACGGGGCGACCAACACAGTTTTCACTTTTGCAGCAGAACAGCCTATGAGAGGAAACATGGGGTGCAGGCTTCAGTCGCTGGGGAGGAAAGTGAGATGGGAGGAGGGGGGATTGGAGCAGAAACAGCTCAGATGCTGGGTCCCCGAAGCCGCGGCCCAGGCCTGCCGCTGGCCTGTCTGGACCAGGCCCGGTGATGGTGAAGAAGGCAGGGGGAGGGGACAGGGCATTCCGTTTTCCTGTTATTCCTTCTTTTGTTCCCAGTTCGCTTCTTTCTGAGGTGTCTTTTCAGAAATAGCATCTCGCATATCGCCTCGTACTGTGGTAGATAAACTCTCTCACGGATTTAAATTTAAAGTCACTGCCTGTATCAAAAACTTCAGTTTTAAGTATGAAATTCTCCCTAATATGACCAGTTTAAATGAAGTCAATAAGTTAAAAAGTGGAGACGTCTCTGAGCCCCGCCTTCCTGTTGCTCGCTCCCTTCCTCTCCGTGTGTGAGCCCAGGTACACGCGCGGGAAGCTGGCCCAGCCCCTCCAGGGGGTCAGGGAGGGAAGCCAGCCCCGATCCCCAGTGCGAGGACCAGACGCTGCCCGCAGAGTCTGACAGCAAGCAGTAAATGCAACAAACGTGAAAAGTTGGGGTGTCCTAGACGGTGGTGTTCTCTGAAGAAAACAGCAGAGTCAGGGGATTCGTTGCTGAAAATCCTTCTAAGAAGGCCAGCTTCTGTGTAAAACCGAAACCATATGAGATGAGAGTCCGGAGAGGGGAAGTTCAAAAGCAGGAAGAAGGGGAGGAGGAGGAGGAGGACGCCTAACTGCCTCCCATCTGGAGCGTTTTGTTTACCTGAGGGTGCTTCTTTCCAGTCAGTTTTCTGTTCCGGAGATTCTCGTTTACTGGAACCCTCCAGTTCTGGCATGTAGGAAAAAAGGGAAAAAAAAACAATGCTACCTTAAAACCCTGTCAGCCCAGGAGCCCCCGGCAACAGATTACCACCGAGGAGTGCCACAGGCCTGAGAATTAGACCTGCCCTGATGACGGTGCCTGCGAGTGTCTGGTTACTTACGGCTCTCTCTCTTCCGTAAAGAATTTGAGGTGCCGTGTAAAAGTATGTACAGGAGGATAGAATAAGTAGTTCAGATAATCAGGACAAAGAGGATGTAAGGATAAGAAAATAGAACTGGGACGAGAGAGCCGCACAGAGCCGCGCTACCATTCTCAGAGGTGACCCGTAAGGATGGCTGTGCGCTTCCACAGGGTGGAGCGAGTGAGGATCGGTTATGTAAAATCGAGAGATACCCTCACACTGAAAACGATCCAGTTGTTTGGGAGAAGAAAAGAAGCTTGTCCTGTTCCCATTTTCTCAGACCTGAGATCAGTGTATTTCACGAAGACTCGTAGGGACGACTCGGTGACCTAGTGACCAGCACTCTGGACAGGGAGCTCCTGGCACTTTCCGCATGCGATGGGCCAGACAGCTCCGTGGTGGTGGTGTACTTGCTCGGTCATGTCCAACTCTTGCGACCCTACAGACTGCGGCCCGCCAGGCTCCTCTGTCCAGACAGTTCTCCAGGCAAGAATGCTGGAGTGGGCTGCCATTCTGCAGGGGTGCAGTTCAGAAGAGGCAGATCTCAATGGGACCAAAGCAAAGCAAAGGGTTTCAAAAACAGAATTTGATGCAGCTCAGCCCGTAGACGTCCTTCCTTGCAGCCCTTCCTGGTGACTGACCGTCAGCAGCAGGCTTTGCAGTAAGATTGAGTGTGAGTCAGAGGTGGTGGGCAGTGGAGGAAGCTGGAGGCTGCTCCTCATGAGGGCCTCGTCCTGGAGCGTCCATGTACAAGGTGCTGCGGTTTCAGGTGCCGACGGGATGGCCCCTCGTTGGTCTGCGTCCGGGGTCCTCTCAGGCCTGTCCTCACTGGCAGCCAGGAGGCCCCCGAGTCACCCCACCCTGAGTTTTTGTATATTGTGATCTTCCTAAATTAATCTCTTGGTTGCCTGTCAAATATGACGTGGGCCTGCTCAGTCGCATCGGACTCTTTGCGACCCCATGGACTGTAGTCCGTCAGGTTCCTGTGTCCATGGGATTCTCCAGGCAAGAATCCTGGAGTGGGTTACTTGGCCTCCTCCAGGGCATCTTCCCGACCCAGGGATTAAACCTGCCTCTTAGGTCTCCTGCATTAACAGGTGGGATCTTTACCACTAGCTCCACCTGGGAGGCCCTTGGTTCTTATAACCTCCCCAGAATAAGCAGAAATTATTTCATTCAGCCATGAACATTTTTATCTGGAATGTTTTTTCTCACGTGTTATATAAAAGGCGTATATAAAAGTCTGTCCTGCATTCACCCAGTTACTTCCCCTAAAAGGACAGACGGCTACTGCTTTTTTTTTTCTATCCATAATATTCCACTGTGTGGATGTGGTGGGGTTTATTCAACCTGCTTCCTATTCATGGACACTTGGGTTGTTATTGTCTTGTTATAAACAGTGCTCCAGTAAACAGCCTTATACATTCGTAACTTCCTGTACGTGGGAAGCAGCCTGGTAGTCAAAGCGGCAGTGTGTCTGTGACTCTGAGGATGCCAACAGGGTGATGCTCCTTAGGTCTGGGGGTGAAAAGCCCACACGTGCGCCTGCTCTCAGCGTATGAAAGGTTGTGGTTTCCCTTGGCTTTGGTGTCAAGTATGCGATGAGATGTTTTTATTTTTGCAGGTCAGATAAGTAAAAAATGGTAATCTGGTGCACTTTTGTTTTTCTTCAGTAAACTTTTCGTTTGCTTAAGAATCATGTTTTTCTCCCTTTTTGCGCACATCTTCATATTCTTTGCCTGTCTGAATAATGATATTGCTTTTCTTTTTCTTACCTACCGTTAGGGGCTGCGTGTCGTTCTTATCTTGCTCTAGGAAAGTTTCAGCGGGTAAGGGAGCTGGTGAGGGTAATGAATGAAAAAAGCAAAGCTAAGAACTAAAAACTGCATGTTGCTGCTGGTGCTGCTAAGTCGCTTCAGTCATGTCCGACTCTGTGCGACCCCAGAGACGGCAGCCCACCAGGCTCCCCTGTCCCTGGGATTCTCCAGGCAAGAACACTGGAGTGGGTTGCCATTTCCTTCTCCAATGCATGAAAGTGAAAAGTGAAAGTGAAGTTGCTTAGTCGTGTCTGACTGCTAGCGACCCCATGGTTTGCAGCCTACCAGGCTCCTCCATCCATGGAATTTTCCAGGCAAGAGTACTGGAGTGGGGTGCCAAACAGATTCAGATACACTAAACCTACTGCTCTTTCAGCTGCAGGTGCTGGGCTCAGATGGTTGGTTTTATCTAAAATTTTTATAATAAAATATAAAGGATTTAATAATTAAGGAAAAAGTCTAACTCACAGAGCAACATTAATATTCCACCTATCTTTATTTTTTATTTGCAAAGACAGTTCAGAAACATGTTTTAAACATATTTTAAAACTATTAACCTTATAATCTTTGAACATCACATTTTATTATTATTATTATTTTACATTACAACCCTTATTTGTCCCTATATTGAAGAGTGGTATCATAGTACATACTCATTTTCAGATAGACATCTTTTATAACCTCGTGATAAACATTTACTGTGTAAATGCACCTTGCCTCTGGTCGGCACCCGCTGAGCTCCTGTCCGGGTGTCAGGAGTGGGATGGACCTGTGGCCCCTCGAGCCGTTTAACCCTCTTTCTGGTCTCCTTTTCCCACTGCAGCCGGAGCTCAGGACCGGATTGGCTGGGCCTTTGGGCTGGGGCTGGAGCGGTTGGCCATGATCCTCTACGACATCCCTGACATCCGCCTCTTCTGGAGCGAGGATGAGCGTTTCCTGAAGCAGTTCCGTGTGCAAGACATCAACCAGAAGGTGACGTTCCAGGTGAGTGATGGCGGGAGTCCCGTGAGCACAAGTGACGGGGTCACGTGCCCTAAAGAGGATCAGTGAGTTAAAGGTAATGTGACCTTGCAAAGCGCTTTCAATTGAGATTCATAAGCACACAGGAGATCCATGGGCCTTCTAAAATTATATACTGACAAAAGGAGATTTGCCTGTTAGTCTAAGCAGGGAACCAACTTTGGGCTTCATTAATGTCTGTTTTTCATGAAATATCATCTTTACCCTGATGATACTTTCACAGTTCAGTTTTTTTGGGTTTTTTTTTTCATGCTAATCTGGACACATTGACTTTCTTATGATTAGTGTTTGAAACGTGCATTTTTTTCATCATTTTATTTTCAGTTTCTGTCTTTATATTAAAAGCATGTCTCTTGTAAACAGCTGGGTCTTTTTGTAAACCCATATTTAATTGGGGTGTTGACTCTTTGTTACACTCAGTATATTACATGGGATATTCTTGGGGTTAATTTTTACTATATCTTTAATTCTTATCCATTTTCCTTTTCTGTTCTTTTTCTTTATTTGGAAATTGAGATTTTGTGCGGGGGGTTGTTTGTATTATATTTTATTACTCTATTGTTGTTTAGTTTCTCAATTTTATATTATTTTTAAGTGGTTATTCTAGATTACAGTGTGCATAATTAATTCATCACACTTTATCATGAGTACTATCATATTTTATTTCTCTGTACATTATAATCCCACAATACATTGCTCTATTTGCTTCAAATAGCCATTGTCCTTCAAAGAAATTTAAAACTTTATTTTTCTTGATATTTGCCCATTCCTCACTGCCCTTCATGATTTTTTTCAGTAATCATTTTCTGTAAGTCTGAAGGACTTCCTTTACCATTTCTCATAGTGCAGCGTGAATTTTCCCAGCTTTTGTTTGGAAATGCCTTTGTTTCATCTTTATTTTATAGTAGTGATATTTCCCATGGATATAGGCGTCCAGGTTGCCAATGATTGTGCATGCTTTATTTTTTCCTCTTAGTTCTTTAAAATGTGTCATTTCGTTGCCTCTGTCTTTTCACTTTGGTTTTTGGCGGGTTGACCTGTGTGTGACTTTCTGTCTGTTATCTTGCTTGGGGCTTCAGTGTGTTGAATTAGTGCTTTTCAACCCTTTTTGAAAAGCCTCACATCTCTTCCAACAATTCTTTCTTTGCTTTTCAGACTGTGACTACGTGTGTATCAGCGCATTTGGGTTTGTGCCACAGAACTCTGATGCCCAGGGGGTGCTTTGTATTACTGACTTTTTTCCCCACTGTATGCTTTATCGTGGGTAGTTTTTCTCGTCTTCTCTTTGG
>SJYV01010325.1:0-16660 GCA_006410875.1 Neotragus pygmaeus | reverse complement strand
GTAGGCTTTGGTTTTCCATGCTTGCTGGGATCACAGAGGTGGCTTGGAGCAGCCAGGTGGAAAGGTCCCCACGCTGCCACACTTCCCCGGAACCTGGCCCAAGGCCTCCCAATGGGGCAGCAGGGCCCAGAGGTCACTGCACACCTCCCAGCAGGACGGCCTCACCAGAGAGGACTGTAGGGGCTCGACCACGCTGAAGGGGTTCCCGGGGGAGCAGATGCCGGGAGCTCATGCGGGCTTTCCAGGAAGCAGGCAGCCTTGCGTGGCCCGGAACCCAGTAGAGGGGCAGGAATGAAGCAGGCGGCTGGCCCAAGGGGCCCAGAGCTTTTGCACGGCCTTGGATCTGAGGGAGAGGCCATGGAGCTCAGTCTCCCCGAGACAGCCTGCCCGGCCGGGTCCCTCCTGGGTCGGGGGCACCGCACTTCCTGAAACCCAGCTCAGAGTCAGCTCAGCCTGCGAAGGAGCAGGCCCAGCTCCACCGGGAGTCCTGGACTCCCTGCCAACACACACGGACGTGGTCAGGCCACGTCCCTCCAGGCGGCAGTCTGGGAGAAGAAGCCGTGTGCAACACCCCGCCCTGCCCCAGGCAGCTCGCCTCCTGCCCGGGTCAGGGCCTGCTCTCTGTCCCGCTGCTGGGCGCGCCCCCCTTCCGCCTGAGCCCTGCCCCAGGGCCTTGAACAGCTGTCCCCCAGCAAGGCTTTCTGCCAGGACAAGGGGACNAGCTCGCCTCCTGCCCGGGTCAGGGCCTGCTCTCTGTCCCGCTGCTGGGCGCGCCCCCCTTCCGCCTGAGCCCTGCCCCAGGGCCTTGAACAGCTGTCCCCCAGCAAGGCTTTCTGCCAGGACAAGGGGACCCAGGCCATCACCCGAGCGCTTTCCCGAGAGCCAGGGCTAGCGGGGTCAGTGACCATGGGCCCGGGACCACCCTCAGTCAAGGCTGGCGGGCTCAGCACGGCCGGGGGCCAGGACCACTGTCACCTTTGCCCATGACCAGGCCCACAGCCGAGGACCCAGGACGCAGCCTAGGGGCCGTCTCCAGGCAGAATCTCCCCCCAAACAGCATTTCTTTGGCAGTGACACCTCCGCGACTTTACAATAAGATGTCTCTGTGTCTCGCTTCTCTCTGAGAACGCTGGGATCAAAAGACAGCTTTATTCGGGAGAAAAGACACGCGATGGGACCGTCAGGATGACAAGTCTAGGCCCACGGCCCTGAATCTGGGGCTCGTTTTGATTTCCTTCTCTCCGTGAAACATGTGGTGGAAGGCCTGTGAGCGCGGTAGGCCGAGCCCCCGGCTCTGAGAGCGCCACCCAGGCCGCCGGGGCGACCAGCCCCAAAGCCCAGGCCGTCTTCACAGCGAGTCAGGTGGGAAAGAGGGTTCCCCGTTCCTGGGAATGCTTCCGGCTCCAGGGGCTCCTGGACACTCGTCTGCATGGCTGAACATGCACCTGGGTGAGCGGAAAGACGCAAGCACACCCAGGCTCGGCTCCCCGCCGAGGCCCCAGGACGTGAGACCGGCAGAAGCTGAGGCCCTACAGGGAGCTCATGAAGACACCCATCCATGGAGGCGGCTGGACGCCAGCCAGGGCACCGACTCCACGACACGGCCCTGGCCTGGTCCGCCCTGTGCACAGGGGCAGCTCTGGAGGGTCCTCCAGGCCAGACGAGATGTGGGCCAGGCGCTGCCTCACCCTAGCGGCTCTGCGCCTGTCGAGCAGAGTGCCAGTCCTGGGGCCGTCAGCACAGGTGTTGCCGCTGACGGTGCTTCCTGCTCCTTCAGCACCTGTTTTGGTCACAGCGCTTCCTACTCGATGAGGGGTGAGGCATTGCATGCAGCTAACCTATAACCTCAGACGCATTCAGCAGTCCTCAGACGTTCCTGGGCTGACTCGTCATTCATCACACCATCGCTGAGCGGGGCACCTGCGGAAATGCGGAGCTAAGTCAGATACACTTGCTGGCCTTGCTGGGGGTTCATTCTGGTGAATGAGCATGGACTGTGATTCACAAAAACCCAGAGGGGAAGCCCAGGGCAAGGGGGCTGGTGAGCTGGGCCTGGGAGGGCTGCTGTGGGCCTGGGGAGAGTGCAGCAGTGACAGATAACTGGAAAGAAAGGGCAGAATGTGGCGGAGGTCAAACACGTATTCTGACAGCAGATGCCACACAGGATGGAGAAAAACGCCTGTTTGAGTCAAGGTGGTCAGGAGAGACCACTCGGCCTCACAGAGAAGAGAGGCTTCTCACAGGCCCCTCGAAATGAGCTGGTTTCCTTCCCGGTGTGGCTGGAGAAAGGGGAGGGAACTCCCGCCAGAGGACAACCCAGTGATGATGGCGGAGATGGTGGTGATGGTGGTGAGGGTGTTGATGGTGGGGAAGACGGTGATGGTGGAGACGGTGGAGATGGTGGTGAGGGTGGTGATGGTGGAGACGGTGGAGATGGCGGTGAGGGTGGAGAAGACGGTGATGGTGGGGATGAGGACAATGCAGCTGGAGCCGGCAGTCACCCCGGAAGATACTGCTGCCCAGTGCCTTTTCGATGTGCAGTGAAAGATTGATTGTTACATTGCTCATCTTGGCTAAGAGCTAAAAGAAATTAAAATGCTTTAGTATAAAGTAAACAATATACATATTTTATGAAATACATTTCTCTGCCTGTTTAATTGTGGGATCTTCAATAGAGGCAGAAAGATTCACTGCTCACCACTGGCATGAATCAATAGGGTTTCAGCCTTCTGTCTCAGGAGGCCCCCTGACCTCTGGCTCCTGGGGCCTGCTGCAGGGAGACCAGTGCTTATACGATGCGGTCCTGGCAGCTTTCTTTCCTCTGTGCTCCTCTGTGGGCCCAGGTGTAAAAGTAAAATATCCACTTTTTATTGCTGAAGGCTTCCGAAGCCTGCTTTATCATAGGAGAGACTGCTGAATTCACAAGATTATTGCGGTTCACCAGGAAATAAGGAGAAATATTCTTAGGAATGGTAATCCCACCATCTCTAGTGGTCCTCCCAGAAGCCCTCTCATTGCCAGGACACGTCCATCCTTCCCCTGAACTCTTAATCTGCAGTGTGGACATCCTAGTCCCTTTCAAAAAGTGCTGGGAGCTCTTAAGGCGACTTCACACTGGGACCTGCTGGGCTTTGCACACAGCAGTCCTGGCACTCTGCCAAGGGGCGTGTGGGCAATCACAGGTAGCCAGGCAGACTATCAACACTGATAGGCAAAAGCTACCTCACCAGGTAGGTTTCCAGCAGCCTAATGGCCACTGGGAACCTCTTTCCTGGCTCCTGGAGCTGAGCCATGGGCCAAGTGGGCACTGACGTCCAGAGGGGCTGGAATCCTACAAGAACCACTTCCCACCCCCGGCACCGTGCCACCTGCATCACAGCGGTGCCCTCGTCCCGTTTCGAGTCTCTTTAACAGCTCCCCTCCCCAGTGGGCTGCAAGCTCATGGCGGGCAAGTCGGCAAGCTGCCTGGAGACCAGCGGGTGCCCTGTCAATGGCAGCTGGACGGGTCAACAAACGAGGGTGATTTTTTCAAAAGGAAGAAGGGAAAGGAGAGGACACATGAGCCGCCGATCTTTGGAGCACTCTATTCCTGGGAGCTCAGGCATGGACTCAAGATGCCGCCCAGCTGGCAGAAGTGGCCACGCCCCTCCCTCCATTCACAGCAAACGCCTGCAGAGGCCCTGAGCTCCCTCCACCCTGGCAGGAATCTGGGCCCAGCCCTCCCCTGGGGCTTCCCCGTGCCTCAGCCGGTAAAGAATGCGCCTGCACTGCAGGAGACCCTAGTTTGATTCCTGGGTCGGGAAGATCCCTTGGGCTTCTCTGGTGGTTCAGCTGGTGAAGAATCCACCTGCAATGCAGGAAACCTGGGTTCAATCCCAGGGTTGGGAAGAGCCCCCAGAGAAGGGAACAGCTACCCACTTCAGTATTCTGGCCTGGAGAATTCTGTAGACTGTATGGTCCACGGGGTCGCAAAGAGCCGGACATGACTGCGCGACTTTCACGTTCAGCCCTCCCCTAACGATCTACTCGAAGACTCGTCTGCCTGTCACTTTAAGGAAGGTCCTGTCCTTTTGAGCAAACAGCCCTGGGGCCTGGAAAGGGCCGTCTGTGGATGAGAGCCCAGCCTGGTGATGTGCGGCCCTCCTGCCAAGCCCGAGGGGCTTCCGGAGTCCAGACACTGCTGGCGTCCAGATGCCAGCACAGATGCCACTGTGGGCGGCCCTGGCCTCGGTGCTGAGCCGCACACACGCACACATGAGGCTACGCTGCGGGGGTGCGGGGGGCTTGCTCTGCTGAAGGAGGGATCGGAGACCGGGAAGTCCCTCCGGAATGACCCTCCGTTTGCAGACACTGGAGCTGGAGAACTAGGACTGTCAGACCTCTGCTCGGGCCCCGAGGAACCCCCCAGAGTGCCCCCCGAAGGGCTCGGACCCCGAGGACCCCCCAGAGTGCCCCCCCGAAGGGCTTGGGCCCCGANGCCCTCCGAGTCCAGGGTCCTCTGCGCCTCCCTCAGCTGCTGAAAAACAAGGCACTGAAATTCCATCACTGAAGCCCTGGGGGCTCCTGGAGACGCACAGGCTCGCTGCAGCTCAGGAAGATCGCTGGCCCCTGGACGGGGCGGGGAGCAGGTGGCTGAGGGCCTGGAGACTGGAGGACATTCCCACTCGTCAAGGGAGGTGAGGACGGCCCAGAGCTCGGACCCGAACCCGGGGGAGGGGAGGCGTCGGAAGGCCGCCCCCTCGAGCTCTCTGCGTCAGGGCCCAGCCAGCCCACAGCCCGCGTGCCCATCAGACACTGCACGGCATGGCCGGGTGGGGCTCACCCCAGCTGGGGGACGGCTGTGCCTCTGGGAGGCCCGCACACCCACAGCGTGTGAGCTTCAGTCACGCTGGCCAACCCCCTGCTGTAGATCCCAGGGGCCAGTGGACGGCTCCCTAGAAGCAGGGGTCTCAGAAATGAGACAGTGGGGTGTCCCCCCGGCCAGCAGTGGCTCGGCTGCCTCCCGGCACGGCGGCGTGCAGCGGGGTTGGGTGATGAGCTGAGAGGGAAGGGCCGTGTTCAGAAATCAGGGGCTCCGGCACAGAGGGAGGCCGGGCAGAAGGAACCGTTAACTGATAAGAGCGCAGCAGCTGTTGTTCATACTAAATTGGGGCCCAGGTGACTGAGAAAAACCCACAGACCCTCCCAGAGGTCTGCCGGGTCTGTACTGCAGACGGAGGCGTTACGGGACCCTCAGGGGCAGGCTGCAGGAGCCGGGCAGGGCTCCTGTCCAATGAACACTTCCTGGCTTGTCCCTGAGGACAGACTGGCCTTGCATACCAGACACGTGCAGTGGCTCTGGGGGCCTCTGGGCAGAGGGGCTTGGTCCGGAGACCCAGGGGCTGCCACAGGTGTTTGGAGCGAGGTTCTAGATTCACAGCAGGAGGGAGGCATTCTCACAGACCCGTCAGGCCAACTGCGAGCCACGCGCGACCATCCGGTGGGGCTGGTGTGTGTGCACACGCATCCGCAGGGTGCCGTCGCTGCCCCGGGGCAGGGAGGGCGTGGGTGTGCGCGCGCCCGCCTGCCTCTGTGTGCATGCTTTGTGTCCACAGAGCTGTATGTGTCCACGCACTCGGGGTGTCACCCCAACTTCCCGCGGAAAGCAACGGCAGGTGTTCCGTCCTCAGGGAGCCTTAGCATGCTAATTTTAATCCCATGTTATTGTGATAAGCTGCTTCTAAAAATTAAAATGTAGACATTCCATAAGCAGAGCCCAGGGCTGCACTGCAAGGCGGGCCCTGGGAAGAGGGCCTCTCGTCACCCTTGTTCTTCCAAGATCCGTGAGCCCAGCCCGTGTGGCCACGCTCCTGCAGGACAAGGGAGGCCCGGCAGGCCGCAGCAGCGAGGACCGACAGGACACAGCCGGTTGGTCCAGCCTCTCTGCTGACTGCTCCCGGGAGACCGCCGGCCAGGAGGGGTCTCAGGCAGGGCCTTCAGAGTCGGCCTGAAGGCCTGGCTTCTGCACAAACTTCCCCGAGCTGAGCGCATGGGTGCCGTGATGGACGGGGTGACCCCTTCAAGCCACACTCCTCACACAGAGGGTGACTGCTCTCTGCTAGCAAGATGAGGGGGTCACCTCCAGGGCTCCAGGGGGCTCTGGCCTGCCCTTGTACCCTTGACTCCCCCGGAAGGAGGGAAGGCCCAGCCCCTCCTCTGGGCTGCTCTGCTCCCCGTCCCCACCACGGGAGCACACGAGGAGGAAGATACACTCTGGGAGCAGGGTTGCTCCAGCTGGGGAGGATGAAGCAGAGCAGGCCCTGTCTCTTATACACATCTGTCCCCATCCCTTCTCTCGGCTCCGGGGAAAGAAGGGGGGGGAGGGGAAAGGAATTCACAGGCCCAGGATCCCGAGGGGAGAGAACACGAAGACCCCTCGAGCCTTTTAACACAAACGTTCTCTGAGAATGCGCCCGGTCAAAAACCTCCAAGTCTGAGACGCACCTGCAGCCGTTTGGTCCCGTTCCTCCTCTCCCCCCCAAGCCGCCATCACACCCCGGGTCGTGAGCGAGACGGAGGCGCAGAGTCCTTGCCCACGCTCAGCGTGCCCCACCGCCACCATCCCTCGGGATTTCTGCAGGTCTGCCCTTTCCTTCCGAAGAGCCCAGGGATTCACGGTGGAAGAGCAGGCATGGGGAGAGCCACTGGCGGGAAGCCGGGGCCGGGCCGTCAGCGTCCTTGCAGCATGAGCGGACCGGTGTGTAAAGGGGTGAAATCCAGGCTCCCCCAGGGGGACCCGCGGCCTCGTCACCTGCGCTGTGTGCCCCAAACAGAGGGTGGGCGTCAACCCAGGGGTGCTGCCCGGGGGGTCTGGACGCCCCCTCACCGGGGGCCCGGGCAATGGACTCAGGACCACCCGGCGGGTCTCCTGCGACACGAGCGTGGACAGGAGTGCGGCCGGCCAGGCACACTCGCCTCAAGGCCCGCCTCCTGCCACCCGGGCCCCGCCTGCTCCGTCTTATTCCTCACACAGAGCGCTCCACGCCCAGCTCGTCAGCTTCCACCCCATCGCTGCTGCAGGCCTGGGGGGCGTGACCCCGCTGCGGGTCTTGGGGGCTGTGACCCCGTGAGGGTCTGGCGGGCCGTGACCCCACTGCAGGCCTGGGGGCCCATGACCCTGTGAGGGTCTGGGGGGCCATGACCCCTCGCCTGACCTGCTCACGGCTGCGGGTCTGGGGGGCCGTGATCCCATGCGGGCCCCCTCTGGCCCTGGGATGCAAGGAGCACCCTGGATTCCCCTAAGCTCTTCGCCCACTGACTCTGCTGAGTCCTGCGATGAGCCTGCAGCATCAAATGCCAGCTTTGTCCCTTCCTGCACATGCGGCCTTGATGGAATCCCCTGAACACCATGCCCCAGATTCCTGACCTAAAGAGGCATTTCTAGTGGAGCCTCAGCATACCCAGCGCCTGCTGGTGAGGCTGCGGGACACTGCCCGGTGTACGCAGACGGCTGGGCCCAAGTCAGCTTTTCCGCCGGATCCCCATCACCCTGCACCCGGCACCCAGGGCAGCAGCAGACGAGCCACAGGGCCGCGGGGGCGGCGGGGTCAGTGGGCGCCCGCGGGCAGGCAGAGCAGAGCCTCCCGTCAGCCCAGAAGACCCACAGCGGGGCAGGGAGGCTGCCGCTTCCCCAGACTGGAGCCAGACAGGCTGCAGAGGCCTGGGGCTCGCCAGTGACTGACCGCGGCCAGGGCGGGGGCTCCAGGGGGCCTGGGGTCACGTGCTCTGGGGCCGTCGGGGCCTGCGGGCAGGTCCAGGGGCAACTTGCTGTCTCTCCCCGCGCCCACCCAGCGAGCTGGCCCTCCGAGTCCAGGGTCCTCTGCGCCTCCCTCAGCTGCTGAAAAACAAGGCACTGAAATTCCATCACTGAAGCCCTGGGGGCTCCTGGAGACGCACAGGCTCGCTGCAGCTCAGGAAGATCGCTGGCCCCTGGACGGGGCGGGGAGCAGGTGGCTGAGGGCCTGGAGACTGGAGGACATTCCCACTCGTCAAGGGAGGTGAGGACGGCCCAGAGCTCGGACCCGAACCCGGGGGAGGGGAGGCGTCGGAAGGCCGCCCCCTCGAGCTCTCTGCGTCAGGGCCCAGCCAGCCCACAGCCCGCGTGCCCATCAGACACTGCACGGCATGGCCGGGTGGGGCTCACCCCAGCTGGGGGACGGCTGTGCCTCTGGGAGGCCCGCACACCCACAGCGTGTGAGCTTCAGTCACGCTGGCCAACCCCCTGCTGTAGATCCCAGGGGCCAGTGGACGGCTCCCTAGAAGCAGGGGTCTCAGAAATGAGACAGTGGGGTGTCCCCCCGGCCAGCAGTGGCTCGGCTGCCTCCCGGCACGGCGGCGTGCAGCGGGGTTGGGTGATGAGCTGAGAGGGAAGGGCCGTGTTCAGAAATCAGGGGCTCCGGCACAGAGGGAGGCCGGGCAGAAGGAACCGTTAACTGATAAGAGCGCAGCAGCTGTTGTTCATACTAAATTGGGGCCCAGGTGACTGAGAAAAACCCACAGACCCTCCCAGAGGTCTGCCGGGTCTGTACTGCAGACGGAGGCGTTACGGGACCCTCAGGGGCAGGCTGCAGGAGCCGGGCAGGGCTCCTGTCCAATGAACACTTCCTGGCTTGTCCCTGAGGACAGACTGGCCTTGCATACCAGACACGTGCAGTGGCTCTGGGGGCCTCTGGGCAGAGGGGCTTGGTCCGGAGACCCAGGGGCTGCCACAGGTGTTTGGAGCGAGGTTCTAGATTCACAGCAGGAGGGAGGCATTCTCACAGACCCGTCAGGCCAACTGCGAGCCACGCGCGACCATCCGGTGGGGCTGGTGTGTGTGCACACGCATCCGCAGGGTGCCGTCGCTGCCCCGGGGCAGGGAGGGCGTGGGTGTGCGCGCGCCCGCCTGCCTCTGTGTGCATGCTTTGTGTCCACAGAGCTGTATGTGTCCACGCACTCGGGGTGTCACCCCAACTTCCCGCGGAAAGCAACGGCAGGTGTTCCGTCCTCAGGGAGCCTTAGCATGCTAATTTTAATCCCATGTTATTGTGATAAGCTGCTTCTAAAAATTAAAATGTAGACATTCCATAAGCAGAGCCCAGGGCTGCACTGCAAGGCGGGCCCTGGGAAGAGGGCCTCTCGTCACCCTTGTTCTTCCAAGATCCGTGAGCCCAGCCCGTGTGGCCACGCTCCTGCAGGACAAGGGAGGCCCGGCAGGCCGCAGCAGCGAGGACCGACAGGACACAGCCGGTTGGTCCAGCCTCTCTGCTGACTGCTCCCGGGAGACCGCCGGCCAGGAGGGGTCTCAGGCAGGGCCTTCAGAGTCGGCCTGAAGGCCTGGCTTCTGCACAAACTTCCCCGAGCTGAGCGCATGGGTGCCGTGATGGACGGGGTGACCCCTTCAAGCCACACTCCTCACACAGAGGGTGACTGCTCTCTGCTAGCAAGATGAGGGGGTCACCTCCAGGGCTCCAGGGGGCTCTGGCCTGCCCTTGTACCCTTGACTCCCCCGGAAGGAGGGAAGGCCCAGCCCCTCCTCTGGGCTGCTCTGCTCCCCGTCCCCACCACGGGAGCACACGAGGAGGAAGATACACTCTGGGAGCAGGGTTGCTCCAGCTGGGGAGGATGAAGCAGAGCAGGCCCTGTCTCTTATACACATCTGTCCCCATCCCTTCTCTCGGCTCCGGGGAAAGAAGGGGGGGGAGGGGAAAGGAATTCACAGGCCCAGGATCCCGAGGGGAGAGAACACGAAGACCCCTCGAGCCTTTTAACACAAACGTTCTCTGAGAATGCGCCCGGTCAAAAACCTCCAAGTCTGAGACGCACCTGCAGCCGTTTGGTCCCGTTCCTCCTCTCCCCCCCAAGCCGCCATCACACCCCGGGTCGTGAGCGAGACGGAGGCGCAGAGTCCTTGCCCACGCTCAGCGTGCCCCACCGCCACCATCCCTCGGGATTTCTGCAGGTCTGCCCTTTCCTTCCGAAGAGCCCAGGGATTCACGGTGGAAGAGCAGGCATGGGGAGAGCCACTGGCGGGAAGCCGGGGCCGGGCCGTCAGCGTCCTTGCAGCATGAGCGGACCGGTGTGTAAAGGGGTGAAATCCAGGCTCCCCCAGGGGGACCCGCGGCCTCGTCACCTGCGCTGTGTGCCCCAAACAGAGGGTGGGCGTCAACCCAGGGGTGCTGCCCGGGGGGTCTGGACGCCCCCTCACCGGGGGCCCGGGCAATGGACTCAGGACCACCCGGCGGGTCTCCTGCGACACGAGCGTGGACAGGAGTGCGGCCGGCCAGGCACACTCGCCTCAAGGCCCGCCTCCTGCCACCCGGGCCCCGCCTGCTCCGTCTTATTCCTCACACAGAGCGCTCCACGCCCAGCTCGTCAGCTTCCACCCCATCGCTGCTGCAGGCCTGGGGGGCGTGACCCCGCTGCGGGTCTTGGGGGCTGTGACCCCGTGAGGGTCTGGCGGGCCGTGACCCCACTGCAGGCCTGGGGGCCCATGACCCTGTGAGGGTCTGGGGGGCCATGACCCCTCGCCTGACCTGCTCACGGCTGCGGGTCTGGGGGGCCGTGATCCCATGCGGGCCCCCTCTGGCCCTGGGATGCAAGGAGCACCCTGGATTCCCCTAAGCTCTTCGCCCACTGACTCTGCTGAGTCCTGCGATGAGCCTGCAGCATCAAATGCCAGCTTTGTCCCTTCCTGCACATGCGGCCTTGATGGAATCCCCTGAACACCATGCCCCAGATTCCTGACCTAAAGAGGCATTTCTAGTGGAGCCTCAGCATACCCAGCGCCTGCTGGTGAGGCTGCGGGACACTGCCCGGTGTACGCAGACGGCTGGGCCCAAGTCAGCTTTCCCGCCGGATCCCCATCACCCTGCACCCGGCACCCAGGGCAGCAGCAGACGAGCCACAGGGCCGCGGGGGCGGCGGGGTCAGTGGGCGCCCGCGGGCAGGCAGAGCAGAGCCTCCCGTCAGCCCAGAAGACCCACAGCGGGGCAGGGAGGCTGCCGCTTCCCCAGACTGGAGCCAGACAGGCTGCAGAGGCCTGGGGCTCGCCAGTGACTGACCGCGGCCAGGGCGGGGGCTCCAGGGGGCCTGGGGTCACGTGCTCTGGGGCCGTCGGGGCCTGCGGGCAGGTCCAGGGGCAACTTGCTGTCTCTCCCCGCGCCCACCCAGCGAGCTGGCCCTCCGAGTCCAGGGTCCTCTGCGCCTCCCTCAGCTGCTGAAAAACAAGGCACTGAAATTCCATCACTGAAGCCCTGGGGGCTCCTGGAGACGCACAGGCTCGCTGCAGCTCAGGAAGATCGCTGGCCCCTGGACGGGGCGGGGAGCAGGTGGCTGAGGGCCTGGAGACTGGAGGACATTCCCACTCGTCAAGGGAGGTGAGGACGGCCCAGAGCTCGGACCCGAACCCGGGGGAGGGGAGGCGTCGGAAGGCCGCCCCCTCGAGCTCTCTGCGTCAGGGCCCAGCCAGCCCACAGCCCGCGTGCCCATCAGACACTGCACGGCATGGCCGGGTGGGGCTCACCCCAGCTGGGGGACGGCTGTGCCTCTGGGAGGCCCGCACACCCACAGCGTGTGAGCTTCAGTCACGCTGGCCAACCCCCTGCTGTAGATCCCAGGGGCCAGTGGACGGCTCCCTAGAAGCAGGGGTCTCAGAAATGAGACAGTGGGGTGTCCCCCCGGCCAGCAGTGGCTCGGCTGCCTCCCGGCACGGCGGCGTGCAGCGGGGTTGGGTGATGAGCTGAGAGGGAAGGGCCGTGTTCAGAAATCAGGGGCTCCGGCACAGAGGGAGGCCGGGCAGAAGGAACCGTTAACTGATAAGAGCGCAGCAGCTGTTGTTCATACTAAATTGGGGCCCAGGTGACTGAGAAAAACCCACAGACCCTCCCAGAGGTCTGCCGGGTCTGTACTGCAGACGGAGGCGTTACGGGACCCTCAGGGGCAGGCTGCAGGAGCCGGGCAGGGCTCCTGTCCAATGAACACTTCCTGGCTTGTCCCTGAGGACAGACTGGCCTTGCATACCAGACACGTGCAGTGGCTCTGGGGGCCTCTGGGCAGAGGGGCTTGGTCCGGAGACCCAGGGGCTGCCACAGGTGTTTGGAGCGAGGTTCTAGATTCACAGCAGGAGGGAGGCATTCTCACAGACCCGTCAGGCCAACTGCGAGCCACGCGCGACCATCCGGTGGGGCTGGTGTGTGTGCACACGCATCCGCAGGGTGCCGTCGCTGCCCCGGGGCAGGGAGGGCGTGGGTGTGCGCGCGCCCGCCTGCCTCTGTGTGCATGCTTTGTGTCCACAGAGCTGTATGTGTCCACGCACTCGGGGTGTCACCCCAACTTCCCGCGGAAAGCAACGGCAGGTGTTCCGTCCTCAGGGAGCCTTAGCATGCTAATTTTAATCCCATGTTATTGTGATAAGCTGCTTCTAAAAATTAAAATGTAGACATTCCATAAGCAGAGCCCAGGGCTGCACTGCAAGGCGGGCCCTGGGAAGAGGGCCTCTCGTCACCCTTGTTCTTCCAAGATCCGTGAGCCCAGCCCGTGTGGCCACGCTCCTGCAGGACAAGGGAGGCCCGGCAGGCCGCAGCAGCGAGGACCGACAGGACACAGCCGGTTGGTCCAGCCTCTCTGCTGACTGCTCCCGGGAGACCGCCGGCCAGGAGGGGTCTCAGGCAGGGCCTTCAGAGTCGGCCTGAAGGCCTGGCTTCTGCACAAACTTCCCCGAGCTGAGCGCATGGGTGCCGTGATGGACGGGGTGACCCCTTCAAGCCACACTCCTCACACAGAGGGTGACTGCTCTCTGCTAGCAAGATGAGGGGGTCACCTCCAGGGCTCCAGGGGGCTCTGGCCTGCCCTTGTACCCTTGACTCCCCCGGAAGGAGGGAAGGCCCAGCCCCTCCTCTGGGCTGCTCTGCTCCCCGTCCCCACCACGGGAGCACACGAGGAGGAAGATACACTCTGGGAGCAGGGTTGCTCCCTGTCTCTTATACACATCTTGNTAAGAGAGATGGGGATGGGGGAAATTCACTTTCCCAACCCCCAAATTTGGGATGAAAAAGTTTCAAACATACAGAAAAGTTGAAAGAATAGTATAATAGTATAACAACCATCCTGACCACTTAGATTTCACAACTGTTACCATTTACCATATTTGTTTTATCTCCACTATTAACTTACCAGAATTATTCAATTAGAGACTCACAGCAAAAATCTTTATGCCCTTTGAATTCTGTATAGAGTATATCATCGATAGAAATAAATAATTATTAATAACAACCACCTCTGAGAGAAGTTGTAAGGGAACACTACATTAAATAAGATATATACAGTATGTAAATACCTGCCACGGTGCTAAGCACAGAGCACCCGCTCAATAAATAAATGCTAACTATAGCCATTCTTGGGCTTCCCTGGTTGCTCAGTGGTGAAGAATCTGCCTGCCAAGCAGGAGACGCGGGTTCAATCCCTGGGTCGGGAAGATCCCCTGGAGAAGGGAATGGCAACCCACTCCAGTATTTTCACCTGGGAAATCCCAGAGGAGCCTGGCAGGCTACTGTTCATGGGGTTGCCGAGAGTCAGACACGACTTAGCGAGTAAACAGCAGCAACAGCATAATCATTCTTGTATTTCCCTGTTACTCTTAGACTCCATAGTCAGCTTATCACCTGTGCTCAGCCCAAGGCGAGCAGCACAGACAGGACACGGCTGCCATGGAGCGGATGACAGGGCTCTAAAAAGCTCAGCGACTCCAACCTGTCCAGGCACCAAGGGCCCCCAGAAGGGCCTGGCGTCTGGGCCTTTTCCCAGTGTCCTTTTTCCCACTTTTCCAAACTCTCAGCTCCTGAAAGGCTCCTGGCAGGTCCAGAGCAGAGGGTCATCGTAAGCGGTAGGAAAGTGACAAAGCCTACAGACCACCCTGTTCGAGGCAGGCCGGAGAGCAGGGAGGAGGCAGAG
Organism: Neotragus pygmaeus; assembly: GCA_006410875.1. Taxonomy (NCBI): domain Eukaryota; kingdom Metazoa; phylum Chordata; class Mammalia; order Artiodactyla; family Bovidae; genus Neotragus; species Neotragus pygmaeus. Next base: position 2,692 of record SJYV01010325.1, on the reverse strand, counting down.
GGCGGCCGTGACACCAGACCCTTCTGGGCTGCTCTGGGAAAATCCCTCCAAGACTGCAGATATTCACCTCTTCCCATAGACCGTCTCGTAATGAGTCTTCATTGTTTTCTGATCTCAAAAAAAGTACAATAAATATAAAATACAACTCACTATGTAGTAAAAACACAAACATGCTATCTAGATTTCTAAATATGACAAATAACATGTAATTCATAATATGTATATATACAATATAATATACATATATTAATATATGTTAACGTGTATAATAATATACATGTTATCCGATAATATATATATAGAGAGAGATGAAAATGAAAGTCACTCAGTTGTGTCTGACTCTTTACGACCCCATGAACTATAACCCGCCAGCCTCCTCCATGCATGAAATTCTCCAGGGAAAATACAACTCAGTATGTGGTAAAAATGAAGTAGAGATTCAATGCTAGCTAGGCCTCTCTTTTTCTCTGCACACTTATATGCAATATATGACACATTATGTTCCTTTGTTTACATTATATACTGATTGATCGATTTATAGACCTACTGAGCATCTCTGACTATGTGGGTTTTTACCACATACTGAACTATATTTGGTCAGACTAACCCTTTTCCCCACTAGGGGAAATAAGCTGTAGATAAAGCAGCTGAGTCACTACTTGCTCTGCTGGCCCTGACCAATATCTCTCTGAGGTCTCAGGCCTACAGATATTCGTGGGCCTGCCAGCTGCCCACGAACCCAGAGACTTCCTCCAGTCCACGAACCCAGAGACTTCCTCCAGTCCTTGTAGAGAGAGAACTGGGGAACTCGCCTGCCCCTCAGTTCTAAACGGTAGGCACTACTATCTCCACTGCAATAAACTGACTGTATTGCACCCCCCCAAAAAAATGCATACATTAAAATCTCATCCCCAATGTGACATATTTAGAGATGAAATCTTTGGGAGGTGATTAGNTGTAGAGAGAGAACTGGGGAACTCGCCTGCCCCTCAGTTCTAAACGGTAGGCACTACTATCTCCACTGCAATAAACTGACTGTATTGCACCCCCCCAAAAAAATGCATACATTAAAATCTCATCCCCAATGTGACATATTTAGAGATGAAATCTTTGGGAGGTGATTAGGTCCCAAAGCAAAGCCCTCATAAATGGGATCAGTGCCCTGATTTAAAAAAAAAGAAGACCCTGGAGAGCTGCCTCACGCCTTCTGCTTTCTGAAGACACTGATAAAATGGACAGCTATGAACCCTGACACAGGCTCTCACCAGACACCACATCTGCTGACACCCTGATCTAGGACTTGCCAGTCTTCAGAAATTTGAAAAATAATTTCTGTTGTTTATAAGTTACCATGTCTACCGTATTTTGTTATAGTGGCCCAAGCAGACTCAAGACACTCATTTGACAGATGAGAGGTGATGTACAGATGCCACAAGCAATGAGCTCAAGGTGAATGGCAGCACTGGGATGCCTGCTCCTGCCTGTGGACCTTTAATACAGATGTCAGTGTAGAAACATGTACAAATGAATATCAGCAAAACTGTAGGGGAAAAGCCACTTTCAGATACTCTTTATTGGAATTTACATCTGGAAATCAACACGACAATACTGAACACAATTTAAAATGCACAGATCCAGTAGCTAAGGCTCCTTGCTCACAATGTAGGGAGCCTGGATTCAACTCCTGGTCAGGGAACAGGATCCCATGTTCCGCAACTAAGATCTGGTGCAGCCAAGTAAGTAGATAAAATAAATAAATAAATATATCTTCTTTTTAAGAAAAAAGTTAATATATATGCCAAAGTACATGGTAAGGATTCGAGGAAAGATAAGCACACTCAGCCCTAGCTATCATACTAACTGCAACTATAGACCCTTTCAACGTAGAGAGCAATGACCCAAGGACAGTGGAAAGCAAATGGTAGCAGGTGAATCAGAAAAAGGACCAGATTTCAAAAGTCCATAAAACTGGTGGGGAGTTCGGGTTTTCTCCCTTCAGCATTGCCTGGCCTAAATTCAAAGGCACCTGCTCAAAACTCAGTTTTCATCCGGTGCAGACAGAAAGAGTTCTAAGAGAAGCCCTCTCTTTCTGATCTGGGGGGGTGGGGGCATCGGGAGACTATTCCATGTCAATTTGGGTTTTCTTTTTTCTGTGTCCTGCCCTAGCCACGTGCCATACCTTAGTGCTAGTGGCAGCAGTGGGTGGTCAGATGCTTAACACTCTAAGGGAGGGGAAATCTGTCTCTAAGCAGTGGAGCTGGGATTCCAAGAGCAGGGAGAGAATACCACTGCTGTTTCGCTCCCTGTCCTCCTTGGTCCAGATGCGGAAACAGCAGTGAGCAGTGCACAACAGAGCAGACGAACTAAAGCCACACAGTTATTGGCGGACTTGTATCCCCATCAAGTTCCTATACTGAAGTCATAACCCTCAGTGTCACAGAATGTCACAGCAGTTGGAGATGGCCTTTAAAGAGGTAATGAAGGTACGATGAGGTCCTTAGGGGAGGGCCTAATCCAACACGGTTCATGGCCTAATCCAACATGAACTATGGACGGAGGTTCATGACATTGTACAGGAGACAGGGATCAACACCATCCCCACGGAGAAGAAAGGCAAAAAAGTAAAATGGCTGTCTGGGGAGGCCTTACAAATAGATGTGAAAAGAAGAGAAGCGAAAAGCAAAGGAGAAAA
>SJYV01010316.1:31226-43726 GCA_006410875.1 Neotragus pygmaeus | reverse complement strand
TGCGAAGAGTTGACTCATTGGAAAAGATTCTGATGCTGGGAGGGATTGGGGGCAGGAGAAGAAGGAGACAACAGAGAATGAGATGGCTGGCTAGCATCACTGACTCGATGGACGTGAGTCTGAGTGAACTCCAGGAGTTGGAGATGAACAGGGAGGCCTGGCATGCTGCGATTCACGGGGTCACAAACAGTCACACACGACTGAGCGACTGAACTGAACTGAAACTATGGTGGAGGTAATGAAGATAATGGTGACCTCCTTCAAAAGATCCCATTCATATACTGCTACACTCAGCACCCCCAACCCTGCAACAGGCCAACCCATGCCTCCACCAGAGACCCCCAGACACCCACAGGCAAATCCAGGGCAATCTCCTGTGTGATCACTGCTCCTTTCTTCTGGGTCCTGTTACACAAGGTTCTGTTGTGCCCTCTGAGAGTCTATTTCTCAGTCCTGTGTAAGTTCTGGTAGCTCTATCGTGGGTTTAATGGTGACCTCCTCCAAGATGGCTTATGCCATACCCAAGTCTGCTGCACCCAAAGCCTCTGTCCCTGCAGCAGACCACCACCGACCTGTACCTCCATAGGAGACACTCAAACACAGTTCTGTCTCAGTCTCTGTGGGATCCTGGATCCTGGTGCATACAAGGTTTGTTTGAGCTCCCTGAGTGTCTCTGGCAGGAATAGNAAAAAAAAAAAAAAAAATCCTGTATGCCACAACTTAAGATCTGCTGCAAGTAAGACCCAGCACAGCCAAATGCATTAAAAAAACAAACAAAAAAACCCCCACAAAAACTGTGCATCTGGAAGGATAGTCAGGCGTGGGCAGAAGTCCACAAAAGTGGGCTCACTTCCCCCACTAAGTGAGGAGGATGATAACTGATAAACTGCAGCAGGGGAGGAAAAACAGCTACTCCGAACAGTGGTGTGAGCAACTGTTAAATGTGCCGAGGGTTGGGGTGGGAGGAATAAACAAATAAATAATAAACATATTGTTAAGTATATTAAAAGAAAAAGCACTGGGCTTCTCTGGTGGCTTAGTGGTAAAGAATCCTCCTGCCAGTGCAGTAGACAGGTTCGATCCCTAGTCCAGGAAGATCCCACGTGCCACGGAGCAACCAAGCCTGTGCACCATCACTGCTGAAGCCTGCATGGCCTAGAGCCTGTGCTCCGCAGCAAGAGAAGCCACTGCAATGAGAAGCCGGCACTCTGCAACTAGAGAGGCGCCCCCGCTCACAGGACTAGAGAAAAGTTTGTGCAGCAACTAAAGTCCGCACAGTCAAAAATAAATAACAAGTAAAATTTTTTAGAAAACGTGCTCTGGGGGAATGGAAATCCCTGCCTTTGGGGTCTTCCTTTTGCTTGGTTCTCCATTCTCTTGATTTAATATATAAATGCCAAACATTTGGCATACTTTGAAAAAGAATATATAAGCTAAGAAACCATTCTAGCAGACAGAGAAGAAGTGGGCGAGCTGCACTGTGACCCCAGCCGCAGCCTGTCTTATGCTTCATGGTAGAAATGGTGCACCCGCTTCTTGGGCTAAGGCTTGACCATCAACGTGTCCAATGTAAACACAGCATTTACTAAGAAGAGGTGTCCTACACCAATGGAAAGCTGTGAGTACCACGTGAATTAATATGCTAATATTTTGTGTTATATAGTATAAAATAGGAAGTGCTAAGATTTGAGCATTTCTTCATCCTTATGGGATTTCTTTGGAAGGAATGATACTAAAGCTGAAACTCCAGTACTTTGGCCACCTCATGCGAAGAGTTGACTCATTGGAAAAGAATTTGATGCTGGGAGGGATTGGGGGCAGGAGGAGAAGGGGACGACCGAGGATGAGATGGCTGGATGGCATCACTGACTCAATGGACACGAGTCTGAGTGAACTCCGGGAGTTGGTGATGGACAGGGAGGCCTGGCGTGCTGCGATTCATGGGGTCACAAAGAGTCAGACACGACTGAGCAACTGAACTGAACTGAACTGAAGCAACATAAAGAATCTCATGATTTAAGAGGGGAGGGACAAACTAGGCATACAGGATTAACAGACACAAACTGTTATGTATAAAATAGATGAGCGACAAGGATGCAGCAGAGGGAATTATACTCATTACCCTGTAGTAACATATAATAAAGTATAATCAGTGAAAATAATCTATATGCTGTACATCTAACACAATATTGTAAATCAACTGTACTTTAATTTGAAGGGGAAAAATAAAAGAATCCATGGTTTAGTTCAGATCATCTTAGGGACTTTCCTGATGGTCCAGTGGTTAAAAATCTGCCTTCCAATGCAGGGGGTGCAGGTTTGATCCCTGTCAGGGAGTAAAAAGATCCCACATGCCCAAACACCAAGACACATAAAGCAGAAACAATATTGTAACAAATTCAGTAAAGACTTTTAAAGTGGTCTACTCTTGCCTGGAAAATCCCATGGACTGAGGAGCCTGTAGGCTTCAGTCCATGGGGTCGCTAGCAGTCGGACATGACTTCACTTTCACTTTCACGCATTGGAGAAGGAAATGGCAACCCACTCCAGTGTTGTTGCCTTGAGAATCCCAGGGACGGGGGAGCCTGATGGGCTGCCGTCTATGGGGTCGCACAGAGTCAGACACGACTGAAGCGACTTAGCAGCAGCAGCAGCAGCAGTACATCAAAAAATAAATAGAAAAAGTTCTCAAAATTTGATTATCTTAAATTGTCCTTGGAGAAAGCCAGTTGTTCCATTCTGATGCATGGATTGTGTTCCAAACTGAGGGTGGGGGTTGGGCTTGTGAGAACTTAGTTCCCTGACCAGGGATCGAACCTGGGTCCCTGGCACTGAGAGTGTTGAGTCTTAACTACTGGACCACCAGGGAAGTCTCCATTTTTAAAAAAATCTTTTTTATTCCATTCATTTAAATTTTAAGACAAAGCTAGAAAACGGAGACTTGAAGACCTGAAAACATTATTTGCCATTTCTGTTCTACCATGAAAAGCAATGAGTGACAAAAAATGAAAAAGCTAGAGGGATTACATCTGTGGTGTTCTACATGAGAAAGCACCCAGTTCCACGTGAAAGTTGAGTTGCTTCACACCCCGTTTGTAGATTGGAGCCTGAGTGTTTTCATGAACATCTCTTAGACATTAGGGATCCTGCAAAATTAAACAAGCGGACTATTCCATCCTGGGGGAGGGTTGCCTAGTGCCTGTTAGAGTATTTCTAGATCCTGCTTGAGTGGGCCTCCCACACCTCCACCTCACCCCCCAAAAGAGTAAACTATCTCTAAACATCAAAATAAACTTGACAACAGCTATAAAGTAACTCTAGAGAGGCGTATCAGAGATTCTTTCCCCCATTTTTTCTACAGCATACCAGTTTGGTTTGCTTCATGGTTAGATGCACCTGGATCTGGTGGTGGTTTCATGGGTGTACACAAATGTCAAAATTCATCAAGCTGTCTATTTATTTGTGCATTTTATTCTGTGTATATTTGTTTCAGTTTTGTTTTTTTTTTAAGTTGCTTGTTTGTTTAAGTCGAAGGGGGCTTAACAGGTCACAGGAGGTTTACTTCTGTGCTTACAAGTCATCACAAGTTCTGTTTGCTCAGCGGACCAAACAGCTAGAGATTCTCTGGCAGCGGCTGCCTGGAATTGAAAAGGGCTGGGAACTTGGCCCTAATCCTTGTACCACCCTCTGTAACTGCCATGCCCTCCCTGGACATTTCCAGCCTGGCTGCACTCACTGAACCAGGGCGAGGAGTTTGTCTTTCTCATTCACTTCCTGCAGCCCCTGGTACAATGTATGCAGTTGGCACCCAATAAATATTCTTTTATCAACACTCAATATTCACTGGAAGGACTGATGCTGAAGCTCCACTACTTTGGCCACCTGATGTGAAAAGCCGACTCATTAGAAAAGACCCTGATGCTGAGGAGGGGCTGATAAAGGATGAGATGGTTGGATGGCATCACCGACTCGATGGACATGAGTTTGAGCAAGCTCTGGGAGATGGTGAAGGACAGGGAAGCCTGGTGTGCTGCAGTTCATGGACTTGCAGACTGCAAAGAGTCGGACGTGACCGAGACACTGAACAACAACAAATAGTCTTTTATCTGATTTTTTTTTAATTAATATGTGTCTTGGGTAGGGAGTAGAGAGGGAGAAGGAAGCTGTCTTTTAAAGCCTAGAGCAGAGACTGTGTCATGGGGAGCATCCCAGGACTTAGTAAGAGTGCAGACATTTCTGGATCTGCCTCTATCTTTCAGGATGTTTTCTGAATGTTGGACAAATACAACCGTTTCACCATTCCTGTACCCTGTTCCCTGCTGTTCCTCATGGAGACCAGTAGGTCCCCTTATACTTCTGGGCTCTGCTGGGAGGTTTTCCACTGACTCTTTGGTTGTTGATACTGGCTTTTCAGGTTGGGTGTCTGGTTTCTCTCGATGGTTTCTCACCTTTCAGTACTGAGATTTTCCTAGGGGTCTGACCCTTTGAAGCTGGAAATTGTCATCAGGATGCTTTTTCGCGTTCCTGTGGGTGAAAAGCTCAGGCCTTTCTGCAGGTTGAGGGGTTGCAGCCGCTCCTGTGCTACCCGGTGGACCAGGGAGCCTAGCAGAAGCTGACTGTTGTCATACACATGAGAGCTCCAGACCCAGCTGTCTTGTCTGTTCCTGCCCCCCAGACAGTGGCATCTGCAAGGGTGAGGCCCTTCGCAGAAGATCAAGAACCAGGGATTCCCTAGTGGCTCAATGGTAAAGATTCTGCCTGCTAACGCAGGGAACACTGCATCGATCCCTGGTCCAAGAAGACCCCACATGCCGTGGGACAGCTAAGCCCATGTGCCACAGCTACTGAAGCCCGTGCACCTAGAGCCCGCGCTCTGCAACAAGAGAAGCCGCCACAATGAGAAGCCTGCACATCGCAACTAGAGTAGCCCCCGCTCACCACACCTAGAGAAAGCCCCCTCGCAGCAGTGAAGACCCAGCACAGCGAAAAACATATAATTAATTAAAAAAAAAACGCTCCTGCCTCATTTTTGCTCCTGCAAATGTGTCCTTGATTTGAACTTGCAGGCACTGGCTTCTGGGCATTTTTTGCAGAGGGTCCTCGTTAGAATTCCCCTCTCTGTTAGTTTTCTAAATCTATTTGTTTTATTGAAATACAACTGACATATAAATTAGGGAGGGACCTTGTCACGAACGTGCATTACTTTGGGGCAGAGACCGTGCTAGTGTGGAAGGAATGCAGAGAAGACACACCTCTCTTTTGCTTCTTCCAGGAATTAGTAGTCGTGTTGTTTCGGCGGGCGTCAGGCACTTACATCAGTTTTCTAGAATTTCCGACTGCTTTTGAAACCCACAGTGTTGTTTTATTTTGCTGATGAAACCCAGATGGCAGGAGAGAGTTTTTTTCTTTTCTGCGACCTGAACTGCTGCATCACCTAGACACAGGCTATGGTCACAGAGCATGGTCAGCTTTGGAAAGCTACGGAGTCAAAAGATGCCTCCTGATTCATCACTTTCACCCCGTGGGACTTCAGCATCTGTCCAGTTACGGAGTCACTGGCCTTCCTTGGCAAAAACGCGTTTCTGCACTAGAGTTAGCCGGGCAAAGCTGGTGTCGCCATGGCCAGTGGGGTTTGGGGACCCATCTGCTTCACATGTCATTAGCGACATTGTTTGCTCAGGGTTCCTCTGCCGAATGTTTATTCATGGGGAAATGGAGACAAGCTCCAACAGCCCAGCTGGCTTTCCGGATCCTGGGTGGACCCTGTAGCCCTTTTTTTCATTGGATGCGGCTGTCACAGAAAGAGAATAAATATGGACATCTCCACGCCCCAAGCGGTGCTTCTGTTGGATTCAACACATAATGCAAGTCGGCTATGCTCTGGGAGGCGCAGAGCTGAACCACGGCGAGGAGTCCTACAGCTCTGTCACCGCCGCTGGTGACAGTCTTGAGCCGGATCCTTGGGCCTGCTTTGGTTGGCTGCTCCTCCCCTGGTCCTGCTACAGAGTTCTCATCTTAAAACTAACTTTGACCAGTGATCGAAACCGGGTCCCCTGCAGTGGAACCCCCGAGCCCTAACCACTGAAACCCCAGGGAAATCCTGAATCATTTTAGCTCTCAGTGGTCATGAGTAGCCGATGGCCTACCATACCGGGCAGAGCAGTGAGGCTGTCTTCCTAGGGGAAGTGACCCCTCACTCATCTGTTGTCTGCCCCTCCGTGGTGCTCGGTGGGCCCACAGTCATTATCTGTCACAGGATGGACACTGGATGCTTAGCAGGGGCTGCAGAATTCGAGGAGCCTGCGGGCGTCTGTGTGTCCCCTGCATTCTCTGTGGACCCCAATGAGGCAACCCTGGCCACCTGGCCACCCAGCTCGGCCTTTGTTCTTGCAGCCTTCACTGGGAGCCTTAGTAAGAGGGCTGAGAGCCTGTGAAGGGGCCTGGCAGAGTCACGAGAGAGAAGCTTGGTGGTGAACCAAGAGCCCCCCCAACCTGCCCAGGGTGGGGGGATCACACGAGTCATTTAATCCCAAAAGCCAGAACCTGTGAGATGCCCAGACCTGACCCAAAGGCGCCCATGTGACTCTGGTTTGGGGGAAGGAAATGTTGGTGTCAAGCTGGCGAGGGAAGCCGAGAAGTAGGGGCTTTTGCCCGGGATGAGCACTTCCTGCTTCCAGCGTCATTAGAAGGATGCTTGGCACTTCTTCCCTCTGAGGACCTGCCTCTTCTGCAGCATAGCCCAAGGGTCAGTCCAGACCAGGGGACCAGCTGGAGATGGCAACGGGCATCATCTAGAGTTCGTGGCAGCCAGGGGGCATGTCGGTGTGGGCGGTCAGGCCCCATCCCCTCCACTCTGTCCTGGAAGCCTGTCCGGCTGGTCCTTCAGCCACAGCCCCAGTGCCTGGCTGGTGGAGGTGGACACCCAGTGTCCCACATCCCTATTCCAGCCCTGTGGATCTAAGCTGCTGCTCCCATTTAACTGCAGTTGGCATCTCATGTGTTTATAAACACGAAAGAAATACCCATCTTATTTTTCCAAATGGAAACTGCCCATTTTTTAAGCAGGAGGTTGGCAACTTCAGTAAGATTTTAAGTGAACAAGATCAGAGTAAGATGAGGCAATAACTTATCCAAACTCTCTGTTTCTGGGAAGAAATAACAGAGCTGTTTAGGAAGAAGAACCGGTATATGTAACTGCTTTCGGAAAACCCCATGTGTGCAAATCCAGAATTATAAGTAGTTCAGAAAGACTATTCACATGGTAAAATGACTATTATAAGTAGTATATAAAAATATAATATTTAATACACATAGTAGGCTTCCAGGTGGCTCAGTGATAAAGACTCCGCCTGCAAAGCAGGAGATGTGGGTTTGATCCCTGAGTCAGGAAGATCCCCTGGAAAAGGACATGGCAACCCACTCCAGTATCTTTGCCTGGGAAATTCCATGGATGAAGGAGCCTGGTAGGCTACAGTCTATGGGGTTGCAAATATCAACATGATTTAGTGACTAAACCACCACCACCATGCATATTAAGATTCCTTTAAATAACAGAGTCACAAAAAATAAATAACAGAGTCACATGCTTAAAAGCTTTTAGGAAACTGGCAAGCAAAATGAATTCACAAAGCAGCCAGGAGAGAGACAATAGAGAATGGTGGGGAGTTTGGAAAATCAGCCTGTGTCCCCTCTCCCACCCATGAAGCATTCATATTTCAGAACCTTATATTAGTCAAAGTGACTTGATTGTCTGATGGTTGGTGATTCCTGATTTTTTTTTTTTTTTAAATTTTTGGCCACATGGAGTGGCCTGTGGGATCTTAGTTCCCCAACCAGGGATGGAACCCTTGCCCCCTGCAGTGGACCAACCACCGGACTGCCAGGGAAGTCCCAAGTCCTGCTTTTTAAACAGTAAGATTTCCCCAGGTCTATTTAAAATATGATTAGGTTTGCAAACACAGGAACACATGTCCTTGGTAGCACAAGACAAACATTTTAATTCTAATCAGCCCATTATGGGGAGAGAGCATCCGCCTGCCAGCAGTGGAGATCGGAGCTTCAGTCATTGCCTTGTTCACTGTATCCCAACCAAGCAACGCACAGACGTGGGTGGCACGTGCCCAGGTAAGTGCTTTCCCCCAGAGCAGTAGACCCAGTGAACACAGACAACGGGGAAAAGTGGGCGCACTCAGGCTGCTTTCCCCTCTCCTCTCGACTCCCCTAGAAACGAAGCCCATGGGTGTAGGTGCCCCGCTTCCAGAACCACACTCACCTCTGGCCATATGGTTCTGCCTTCTTCTCTAGAACATCTTTGTAAGGTAATTTATCAGGATTCAGGAGGAGGAAAAGTTCTTTCTTATCTTCCGAGGAACTTTTGCTTGGCACCCAGGTGGCTCAGATGGTAAAGAATCTGCCTGCTGTGCAGAAGACCCGAGTTTGATCCCTTGATCAGGAAGATCCTCTGGAGAAGGAAATGGCAACCCACTCCAGTATTCTTCTGGAGAATTCCATGGACAGAGGCTGCAGTTGATGGGGTCACAAAGAATCGGACATGACTGAGCAATTAACACGTTCATGTTTTCATGGGGAGAAAACTCTGCTTTCCCAAGTGAGATGAGGAGGACTTGGTAAGGACCAGCCCTCCTGGTGACTGCACAGGGATTGGGGTCTGGGGACTTGCCCTCCTGCTCTGTGGGACTCATTCCAGCAGGTGCAGAGGGCACTTCACACTTCCTGAGGCCCCGGGACCTGGGGACTTCTGTATCTCTGAAGCATCAAGAAGCAGACTTTAGGGACTTACCTGCTGGTCCAGTGGTTAAGACTCCAAGCTTCCACTGCAGGGGGCACAGGTTTGATCCCTAGCCAAGGAACTAAGATCCCACATACCAAGCTGCATGGCCACAAAAGTAATTAATTAATTAAAATAAATAAAAAGAACTCCTTGACAGTTGTATTCATCGAAAGGCAATGCGATTTCACTGTCAGAGTAGGGTCTCCAACTGGGGTCACAGTCCCTTGCTCAGCACCCCTGTTATAAACAATCTGAAACTTCTTTCCACTTTCTCCCAAACCTTGCATTGCTTGTCAAAACCACGCTTCTCCTCCCTGCTTCCTGCGTTTTTCCCTAGACCCTCACAAGACACCACAGTCTCCCGCAGCCCTCAACTCTCAGCTTGGTTCAGCTTCCCCATAGCAACGTAAACACTAGCTCCTTAAAACTATCATTGTTTCTTGTACAGCAACTATACTTCAATGAGAAAATGAAAGAAAAATTCTTTTTATTCTATTTTAATTTCTCCAACCTTAAGTAGCCTGACCTGTTCTCAATCCGCATATCATTCTGGTTGAGGGCAAGTCTGGCTTTTTTCCCTCATACCACAGGCTGTGTGTGTGTGTGTGTGTGTGTGTGTGTGTGTGATTGTGTGTGTGTGTGTGTATACTAGTTACTTTGCAATCAGCATTTTTATTTTTGGTCACACTAGGTCTTCATTGTTGCCTGTGGGTTTTCTGTGTGTGTGTGTGTGTGTATACTGGTTACTTTGCAATCAGCATTTTTTTTTTGGTCACACTAGGTCTTCATTGTTGCCCGTGGATTTTCTGTAGTTGTGGCAAGTGGGGCCTACTCTTCGTTGTGATGCTCGGGCTCCTTGCTGTGATGGCTTCTCTTGTTGTGGAGCACAGGCTGTGTGTGCGCAGACTCAGAAGTTGCGGCTCTTAGGCTTAGTTGCTTGAGACATGTGGAATCTTCCCAGACTAGGGATCAAACCCATGTCCTCTGCTCTGGCAGGCAGATTCCTATCCATTGTACCACTAAGAAAGTCCACGATCTGCAGGTTTTTAATCAACATTTGCTTTGGGGCCACTTCCTAAGTCAGGATGTTGTCCTGGGGCAGCCTTGGTAGGAGGACAGTGGTGAACACCCAGGAAGCAGAGCAGAGAAAATGTTTGCTCCAGGGGCGGCACGTGTGTTTATCTGTGTTTGGGGGAGAAGGGAAAGGCCTCATTGCCAAGCCAGAGTCTCCCATTCAATGGCTATGAGACCAAGTTACCTGGCCCTTCCATGCCTCAGTTCTCTGCTCAAAGTGAGAATAAAAACAGCCTATACCACAGAATTTTAGTCATGGTTAAATGAGAAAAATGGATGCAACATATCTGGCTCAGGGCATGTAGACAGTACTTAATAAATGCTCACTAGCATTAGGTATTGTCACCGGTCATCAGTCAGGAGCTGTTTATTGTCAGGTACACGTTCAGCGGGCAGGATGAGGGGCCCAGGGGATGAGGCAGGGTGGGGCATGCTTGTACCTTCAGGAAACGTTGCACCTGCCAGAGAAGCAGGAACACACATGGATCCCAGGCAGTGCATGTGGGCTGGGCAGGGCAGGGCAGGATGGACACTGCCCTCTAGGCACTAAGGTCAGTGGAAAGAGCCTCCTGGCATTGGATTAATCAAAGATAGCTTTAGTGGGGGACGTGAACCTTGACTGTGGACTTGAGAGTGGTTTGAGGCTTAATTGCTGGAGAGGAAGAGGCTCGGAATGAGATCCTTCCTGAGGGGAGCAGGACTTGTCTGAGAGCAGGAGGGGGACTGGGAAAGAGACCCTGTGGTGGGAACTTCAGGCAAAGAGCCGGGGTAGGAGGCCAGGTGGGAAAGTTTCAGAGGGCTCAACGGCTGGGAACTTCGGAGAGTTTTCAAATGAANGGGGATGGGAGGTGACAGCACTTCCTAGGGGCACCTAGGCTGCTCCAGTCCTCAGGCGCTGGGGGCAGCCCCGGCGGGCTTCCGTGGGCAGCAGTGACTGTGGCCGGCGCTTACCCTGTGCGTTGGGGTCCCTGGGAATCACTGCTCTGTGTGTGGACAGCACCAAGTCGCCCCTTCTAGGGCAGGGCTGTTGGGGCAGCTCCACCCACCCGAGTCCCTCTCTGGGCCTCCTAACTGCACGGGGTGGACGCGGCCTCTTAGGGAATGAAAACCGGTGGCTGGCAAAGTCCCAGTTCAATTATGCGTCCCTTTGGCGGTGACAAAGGTCTCAGTAAGGATTCTAGATGTGCACAGAGGGGCCCGCGGGTGCCAGGGCTGCACCCCGTCTGTCTACTTGAGGGTCTGGGGGAGGCTTCCCCCGAGGGCCCTACTCAGGATGAGCTGACACCCTCACTCTGGGCCTTTGCCCCCACTCAGCCCTTCCTCGAGGTTCACTGGACCTGACGTAGCATGTCCTTGCCTGTTCTGGCTGTGTCTCTGGGACTCAGGGGCGTAACAGGTACACAGCAGGCCCCCAGGGCACATCTGGTGGATGACTGTGCTGAGGGAATGACACACCGAGTCGGGAGGGCAGAGCAGCTATCTGATCTGGCTCTCTGGGCGGGGTGGGGGGGTGGCATCCTGCCCTGGACCCCGCCTGCTCTGTCTGCTCACCAGGCCAAACCTTGGGCATCAGAGCCTTCTATTGCAGCCGGACAGGGCAAGACTCTGCTTCCATTCTGCCCATGCCAACGAGGCCAGTCATCAACACCAGCCTTTCCTGCCCCTCCACCCTGGAAAGGCGGGGGAGATGACCCCTGAGGGGGGGTGTCACCTCTGTCCTAAGAAAAGAATGTGTCCTGAGAGATGCTGTGTGTGTTTTGGGGGCAGAAGTGTTCAATTTCAGGTGCCACCTATCTGAAAGTTACAGCAAGATGCTAGCACACGTGGTAGGGTCTTTTTTCCCCCAATTTTAATATCTATATATATATATTTTTAAACTTTTTGTGGGAGGATAATTGCTGGTTTCTGCTATACATCACTGTGAATCAGCCATGGGTAAACATAGATCCCCCCTCTCTATCAAACCTGCCTCCCATCCCCCACCCCATCCCATCCCTCCAGGTTGTCATGGAGCCAGAAGCATATACGTTACTGTACGTAAAATAAAAGATACACATATGTATTTTAATGAGCCGAGAGTTTGCTGGAGAGCACAGGGTGGCCAAACAGCTGCTCGGTGGTGATTCCTGCCCAGGGTGATTTTTATGAGCTGAGATTAGCAGCTCCAGGGAAGTTTGGCCTTAGCGCCTGTTGTCAGAGCTGCCCTGCCTCCTGTCTGCAGAGACAGGGCCCCAGTGTGGCCTCGGCTGAACCTGGGGCCTGCAGAGCCCTAGGGGTTTTACAGGGGCCTGATGGTGGTGGCGGGGGCGGATAGGCTTGAGAGAGAGGGACCTGGGGATGAGAAGGGTCACCTGCTGGGAGAGAGAACTCGGCTCTCAGGTGTGGAGACAGGCCTGCTGCAGAGTGGGCGTGGAGGGAGAGCACCCCAGGGAGGGGCGCCCGGCCCTCCAGTCCCCCAGAAGGGCTGGTGGTGAGGTCCAGGGTGTTTGGACAAGGAAACTCTTTGAAACTTCCCTCCCGTCCTGCTCCGGCCCTGGTCCCCTCCCCTCCATAAAGCCATTAGCTTCTGGTGCCGGCCCTATCTCTGCTCCATCTCTGGTCCCAGGCGGGCATTCACAGACCTCCTTCCCTGGGG
>SJYV01010316.1:6676-22413 GCA_006410875.1 Neotragus pygmaeus | reverse complement strand
CCCAAGATTCTTGGGCTGCCCTATTGCTTAGATGGAGGTGTGATCTGGGGTCTAATTGTTTTAGGTCCTTTTGAAATGCAGTCCTCCCCTCCCTGGCAAGAAATTGAGAAATCCGGCCCTATTCTACTGGCTCTTATCCCCAGGGCCATAAAAGAAAGGTGTTAGAGCCTCAGGTCCCAGCTCACATTCTCCCGGAACGGCTTCCCGCCGAAGGCGACATTCTGGAGTCCCCCTAGGCTTCAGTGAGCCGGGCAGCTTAGGCTTCTCTGTGCCTCTGTTGTGGAGCCCCTGTACCTGGCCCTCGCGGAGAAAGTGAGGTCGGGGAAGCATGCTTGGAACCTTGCTTCTCTCCTTTGAATATCAGCTTGAAGTCTGTGAAAGGAATGCTCATGAGTTCCTGTAACCCTCCTACTGGGCAGCTTTCCCAAAAGAATGGACCTGGGGGTCAGATGGGCTTCATTCATAGTTTATCCTTGTTCAGTCACTCCATCGTTTCTGACTCTTTGCAACCCCATCGATTGCAGAATGCCAGGCTTCTCTGTCCTTCACTATCTCCTGGAGTTTGCTCAGACTCATGTCCGTTGAGCCAGTGATGCCATCAGCTTCTGCATCAGTCCTTCCAATGAATATTCAGGGCTGAGTCCCATTAGGATTGAGCAGTTTGATCTCCTTGCAGTCCAAGCCACTCTTTATCAGTTCTTCTCAAATAGTCATTTCTTCCTGGTGGGTATCTGGGTCAGCTGTTCTCCCTGCCCACTGTATCTCAGGTGAAGAAACTAGAATAGCCCAGGTATGTTGCAGGCCAAAATCTTGGCTTTCTCTGCCCACCAAAGCTGTATAAAAAATACGGAGACAGAGTTTGGAGGAAATAGGAAGGTGGCTTTAATTCTCAGCCCCCAGAGAGGGGAACACGGTAGGCTCATACCTCAAGAATTATGCTCCCCCATCAATTTTTCTTCCTCGCAAAAGGTGTAGAGAAAGGCACCCTGTAGTCACTGCCAGGGAGCTAGTGTTTCTTTGGGACCAAGTGAATGCCTGACATTGGCCACATTCTATTCAGTTCATGTAGTTTTGTCGCGTGAAGTCCAAAAAAGTGAGGCTTTGCTTTAGGGAAGAAGGGGTGTCGGGACTATAATCCCCGTGGAGTGTGCCAGTTTGCGTGGGGAGGGCTTCCCAGGTGGTACTAGTGATAAAGAACCTGCCTGCCAGTGCTGGAGAGGTAAGAGACATAAGTTCGATCCCTGGGTCTGGAAGATACCTGGAGAAGGGAATGGCTACCCACTCCAGTGTTCTTGCCTGGAGAAACCCACTGAGAGAGGAGCCTGGCGGGCTACAGTCCAGGGGGTCGCAAAGAGTTGGACACACACACGCCTTCACCAGTGAAAGCGGACACCAGTCTCTGGCCCTGTTCTGTCACAGATGGAGCCCTTCTGTTGTCCTTGTCACTGTCCCCTTCTGCACCGTCCCTGCAGGCTTATGCGGCCTGGGAAGGTGGGCGGAGGCTGGGTTCTGACCCGTCCTCTCCTTATGTCTGGCGTGGAACCTCCCCTTAGAGCCACTGCAAGCATCCACCACCAGAGGGCAGCAGAGCGCCCCAGAGGGCACCAGGCCCTTCACCTGGAGGCACCTACCCGGAGGCTGGGCAGCCGTGGGACAGAGGGCGTGATGTTGTCCCACTGTCTCCCTGTTGGGCGGAGATGCACCATCTCTCAGGAGCTCCATGGCTGCCAGTTTATCAGCCTTTATCCTCTGAATTGTCTCACACATGGGCTTCCTTGGTGTCTCAGATGGTAAAGAATCTGCCTGCAGTGCAGGAGAACCAGGAGAATCCCGTGGACAGAGAAGCCTAGTGGGCAACGGTCCACAAGTGTCGAAAAAAGTCAGATACACCTGAGCAACTAGGCACACACATAGAGATGTCCCCACATTGCTCATCCACTCCGAAGTCCCCAGTTCCCTGCTCGCTGAGAGCAGCATGAGGTCTGTTCCCAGACTCACCTGAGACTCGTGTGCTGCCCCAGTAGGGTGGGGTTGCCTGCACTCCAGGCCCAGTGATGCTCCAAAACAAAGGAGGCAGAGTGACCGGGAGAGATGCCAAGCGGATTCACCGGTGGGTGATTCACCAGCTACATGGTGGGCTGGGACCCGCAGAGCCCTGTTGTCTGCAGTAAACACTCAGCTGCAGAAACATTGTTTTTAAAGGCAGTTCTGAGAAGGGTGACTCAGCTCTGCAAAGTGTGTTTACTAAAAAAAAAGGAAATCAGACATATGTAACTTGCAAAAGAGAAAACATAAAAGGCATATTCGTTGTTTTCAAATACTGAAGGGCTGTCAGATGGAGGAGGGATTAGCTCCAGCAGAGGGAAGTGGTAGGAACTCATCTTGCAGCTTGTTCTGGGAAAGAACATTCTGGTGATTAGTGTCATTTAACATAGACAGACTGGGTGGCCTTGGGAGCCCAACATGATTCTCCCAAGTGTTAGTGCTAGATGCTCAGTCATGTCCAAACTCTTTGTGACCCCATGGACTATAGCCTGCCAGGCTCCTCTGTCCAAGGGATTCTCCAGGCAAGAATACTGNATTAGTGTCATTTAACATAGACAGACTGGGTGGCCTTGGGAGCCCAACATGATTCTCCCAAGTGTTAGTGCTAGATGCTCAGTCATGTCCAAACTCTTTGTGACCCCATGGACTATAGCCTGCCAGGCTCCTCTGTCCAAGGGATTCTCCAGGCAAGAATACTGGAGTGGGTTACCGTTCCATTTTCTAGGGGATCTTCCCGACCTAGGGATCAAACCCGGGTCTCCTGCATTGCAGGCAGATTCTTTACCATCTCAACCAGGGAAGGCCCCGATTCTCCAAGGCAGGTTGTAAAAGCAGTGCTCCTGACAGAGTGCAGGTCTGGTCCAGCTTCAGATGGTATCTGTCCCGGGCTGCCAGCTAGGGTGTCAAGGCGTGTTTTAAGAAAATTTCTCAGACATGACTCCCTCAAAGGGGGGTCCAGGCCCCCCTCCCAAAGACCTCTTGGCCATCTTACCATCCTGGGAACTCACACAGTCTGATTCCCTAGACCCATAGATCCTGACTCTGGCCGAAGTTCACAGGGGCTCAAATGTCAGTCCCAACCGCTGGTCCCGTGTGGCTTCCTGTATCACCTGGCTTTCATGGTGCTGTTCTACTCCTCATCTGACCAGGAGTCAGCCCCTGCTTAAAGGAGCAAAACTGATTTGCCCCGTGTGTGCTGGTTGCAAACTTCGCTGTGTCCTGCCTGGTCATCCAGAAGTAGGGCCAGGTGGGAGATCACACTGGACGTAGCAGTGATTGTAGACCACCTGCCTCACCACCTGCCAAAACAAGGTTGTGGGATGGCCACCTTTGACCCTGGAGGCTCAGAAGAGGGGGACATGGGGAGCAGAAGAGTCTGCCCAATTAAAATAAAAATTTTTTTAAAAGGAGACTTCCTTGGTGATCCAGTGGTTAGGGCTTCATGCTTCCACTGCAGGGGGCACAGGTTTGATCCCTGGTCAGGGAACTAAGATCCTGCATGTAATGCAGTGCAGCCAAAAAGAAGAGAATTTTTTTCATTTTCAAAAGTGTTAATTTTTTTTTTAATTTTTAAAAAGTTGAAAAATTTATTTAATTTTCAAAAAAAAAAAAGAAGATTCTGCCCAGTTTCCTCACTGAAATCAGGACTGAATCTCAGTTCCTTGCTAAGAACACCTTCCCTGTCTCCAAGTCTGAGTCCATATGAGTATGATTTATTATTTTTCTTAATGATTTTACTGAATATAATGCACATCGCATACAACACAGCATTTTAAAGTGTACAGTTCAGTTCAGTTCAGTCGCTCAGTCGTGTCCGACTCTTTGCGACCCCATGAATCGCAGCACGCCAGGCCTCCCTGTCCATCAGCATCTCCCAGAGTTCATTCAGACTCACATCCATCAAGTCAGTGGTGCCATCCAGCCATCTCATCCTCGGTCATCCCCTTCTCCTCCTGCCCCCAATCCCTCCCAGCATCAGTCTTTTCCAATGAGTCAACTCTTCGCATGAGGTGGCCAAAGTACAGGAGTTTCAGCTTCAGCATCATCCCTTCCAAAGAAACCCCAGGGCTGATCTCCTTCTATTCAGCAGGCTGTACAGCCAACCAGGATGTTGTCCCAGCCCTATGGAGACACCGCACTCCTGTTCATGGCCGTGCTCCATGTCTTCTCCCTCCTCCCCAAACCCCAGACAACACTCATCTTTCTGTCTGTATGAAAGTTCATACTGTGGACATTTCATATTATACGGCCCCATATNCGGTGTTCCTGGGCTGTGCTGCCCGCTGCCGGCTGGTCCAGAAGGAGGTGACTCTGACCACAGAGATTCTTACCTGTGCGTGTGCTTTACTGCGACTGCTAAGTCGCTTCAGTCGTGTCTGACTCTGTGTGACCCCATAGACGGCAGCCAACCAGGCTCCCCCATCCCTGGGATTCTCCAGGCAAGAACACTGGAGTGGGTTGCCATTTCCTTCTCCAATGCAAGAAACTGAAAAGTGAAAGGGAAGTAGCTCAGTCGTATCTGACTCTTCATGACCCCATGAACCACAGCCTACCAGGCTTGTGTGCTTTAACCTGAGTGGAAACGCAGAAGGTGGCCACCCTTTGAAGGCCTAGGCTCATCAATCTCATATAAGACTCGGGCTTCCGAGCCTCAATTTCAGTGAAAAGGAGCACGTAAGTTTCGGGGAGCTGGCTTTATCACATGTGCAGAGCACTCCGGGGTGCTAGGCTTCCTGAACGGCTGCTGGAGCGCTCTGTGTCTCTCCACTGTACCTGCTCAGGGAGCCCCCAGCCTCCGGGCACACGGTCTGCTCCTATTTCCTGGGCAGGGGCTGCTCCGTTGGGGCTGGAGGGCTTGCTCAGCCGAAAGCTCTGTCTTTTGCTGGTCACGTGTCCACTCTGCATCCAGGCCCCCCTGGAGAGAAGGTGTGAGCCCCGAGTGCTGGGTGGCAGGAGACCCTTCTGGTCCCCGACTTCTCAGAAAAGCACACAGACTTCTCTCCAGGAGAGCCGTCCACACCCAGGTCCATGTCAAACCCAGGTTTGGGGCCTGGCAAGGTTCTTCACGAGACTAAAGATAAGCCAGTGGGAAAAAAATAGAAATGGCAGCTTCTGGAGAAATAAATTCAGAAATTTAATGTTGGTTCATTGGTGATTCAGTAATAGGATATGGATATACTTCTTAAAAAGTGTTTCTGTTAAAATTTTTTTTAAAAGTTAACTCATGTTTCATAGGAGCTCATGTCAAACAAAAGGACTGGAATTGCCTCTCATATGACTTGGGGTCCCCGGTCTTGGTAGGATGCAGTACCCGTGTGTACATTAGCACCGTCACTATCTGACATCAGGTTGGGATTAGACTTGGTCGTTGCCCAGCGTCATCTCTGCAGAGTCCGTGTTCAGAGTGTTGTTTAGCCAGCTGTGGGTGCCCATCTGGTGAGTCAGGAGTCCAGGCCGCAGCTCTGGTCTGTGAACCTGGGCTCAGAGACCAGCGCTATTCGGCTCCGCCAGTCATTTGTGAAGTGTCTTCCATCTGCTCCACCCCCTCTCTGTTTGCCAGAATTTGGGCGTCTAACCTGGTTGATAAAAAGAAACAAACAAACAAAAGGTTAAGTCTTCACCTTATCTCCTAAATGCCCAAATTCTACCCATTTTTCCAGATCCCAGTAAATACCCCCTGCAAGTGCTGAGCTAGTTGCTCAGTTGTGCCTGATTATTTGCGACCCCATGGGCCCACCAGGCTCCTCTGTCCATGGGATTCTCCAGGCAAGAATACTGGAGTGGGTTGCTCATCCCTTCTTTAGGGGATCTGTCTGACCCAGGGATCGAACTCTGGTCTTCTGCATTGCAAATAGATTCTTTACTGTCTGAGACACCAAGGAAGCCCAGTTGCCGTCCACCATCTTCGCATCCCCTGTGCTCCGTGGTATCTGTGTTTGGAGGGCAGTGGAGCCTTTCAGACGGGCTTCCTGTTCCTCACCATCTCAGCTGCAGCTCCCAAGGACCGGGGGGCCCTGATCCCTCTGCTCTGCTCTTTAGCTGGTGGGCATGTGTGTCAGTGCAGAGGAAACTCCCCTGGGCCTCCTAGCAAGAGGCCACAGGGAGGAAGGTTTTCCTTCTCTGACTCTGTTGCAGAGTCAGAGGGGACCAGGCGACTACCCTCAGCCGGTCTTGTCAGTCGAATCTTGACCCCACTTCTGCTGGCTCCTCATTTCATCACCCTTAATTGCTTGTTTGCTTTTTCCAGCCCTTATCTCTGCTGCACCTTCCATCTGCCCTTCCCACACCCTCCCCGGCTTCCTCCGTCTGCTCCCTGTCTTTGGGCCCCCATCCTGTAGGCTCCATACCTCTTCACAACCCTTTATCTCTCCCCGGCCTCCATCTGCTCCAGGTGGGGAACTTCTGTCTCTCTCTGGAGTTCTCATCCCACCTCCAGGGAGCAGGCCTCCTCCATCCATCTCCTCCCACTTCCTACACCTACACAGAACCTTCCTCGGGAAGGACTGAGTACTGGCGGGGATGGGAAATTCCCCGGACTGCTATTTCACAACTGGATTTTTTTTTTTTAAGTAGGCTATCTAGGATCTGACATCTTGGTGCAGTGTAAACCTCAGGGACACTGTGAGAAATTTCTCTTGCCTTTGAGAACCTCCAGTGACCCCATTTTACATACCGAAGGCCACAGCAGTGGGTTGATACTGCCTTGTCACTGCAGGACCTCTGAGCATTTTCTAGATGAAAACTGCCCCATCCTTGTGAAATCCTGCCAGTAACTGAGCTCAGCCACACTGTTACATGCGGAAGGGGGAGGGGGCTCTGCTGGGGGCAAGACAGAGCACTAAGAAAAACTTACAAACATGCTATTGCTTTTTCAGTTATCAGGAAGGCCAGAATCCCCTCCCCCTTCTCTTGCAAGAGGCACGTCTATATATGAGCAACGGTGAAATATCCAAAATACAGGCATTACTGTCTCTGTGATGTCTTTCTTCCTAGAGGAAGGAGAATGAGCGTGTGAATAGCGAGGCTCAGTGGCGCTCTCCCTTCTAGATTTGTTTTACTGAAATTCCTGTCCCTCCCCTGGAGCCTGCCTGACTCTCTTTCCCCAAATCCCCCTGAGTGTTTGCTCCCCGAGGAGATAGATGCTATCCTGCCTTCTCCCCCACTCACTTAGGGCAAGTACACAGCTTTAGGCCCTTAATGTTTCCTTCTCGTGCCGGAAGTCCCTCTCCAAACCGAGGACCATTTCCAGGGAATGTCAGGCTCCAGCTTAGACCCAGGGGATCAGAGCCAGAGGGTGACTGCAGGCGCTGTCTTTGAAGTGCCTGTAGGAATGGGAGGTCACTTCTGCCTTCAAGCCGCCAGCCAAGTACTCAGGGAGGGACCTGCTGCCTTCTCCATCCTAAACCCTTTTTAAGCCCCAAGGTTGGGGTGTACTCCCTCCTGGGTGGTCCTCAGTGTCTCCACCCTAAGACAGTGGGGGTAGTCCTGCATCAGAAAAAAATCGGGAGGAGTCCGGGCAGTCGTAATAGGAGCTGATGGTGTGGAAGCTCTTGCTTGCACCTGCAGTGGTTCCTGCCGAATAAAGACACAATCTGGGGACCCTTGAAAAGAAAGCTGAGAGGAGCCCTTGACAAATGAGTTCTGCCTGCGTCGGTGACAATAGCCGTGGCAGAAGAAAATGTTGGGCGGCGGACCTGCATCTTTATCCCACCATCTGCACTTCTGGGACGGCTGCCAGGGCCGCTGGACACAATGTGCCCGTATGCTTTCGCTGAAAAGCACTTTGTGAGCAGCTTTCTGGTCCGCTCCTGCTTTTCCCTTTGGGTCTGGGGTAGCCCAGGTTCAGTCTCCTCCCGCTGCTGTGGTTCAGTGACTTCTGGGTGGGTTTGTTTTCCCAGCATCGCCCTCCCCCGATCCATTGTCCCGTGGCCCCACCTCCCCCCATCGCAGCCACTCCCAGGGGGTGTCTTGTCACAAGTGTGCTGTGGTTTATGGGGAGGAGCCCGACGGCTCTGCAGAGCTAATGACCCACTTAACCCAGAAACGGGGAGCGTTTAATTCCTGGGGGACTTGGCAGGATCAGAGAGAGCTTGTGGCCGGACAGGGTCTCTGTTGTGGGCTCCTGGTGCAGCTGATTCTTTTTTTCTGTCCTGGACTCTGTATTATGTAGAAGCTGGACTCATTTTGTTGGTTTTTATTTGTTTGAGACATTGATCAAGATAGAAATATCTTTTTTTTCTTCCCCTGCTGGTAACGATGACACATTTCAAGCAATAAGAGTTGGATAACACAGAAAGGAGCTTCCCTGGTGGGCCTGCCTGCCAGTGTAGGGGAGAGGCAGAAGATGTGGGTTCGATCCCTGGGTTGGGGGGATCCCTTGGAGGAGGAAATGGCAGCCCACTCCAGTATTCTTGCCTGGGAAACCCCATGGACAGAGGAGCCTGGCGGGCTGCAGTCCATGGGGTCGGACATGACTGAGCGACTAAACAGCAACAAAGTCGAAAGGGCAAATGCCGTTCTGGAAGTAGATCAGATTGGGCATCACCTCCCTGCTGCTGCGCTTCATGTGCTTTCAGTCTGGAGAGACCTCTGGACGCGCTGTTGGAACCTGCGCCTCTGCACACGCCCACCCCGCCAGCCCCCGCCTGCACTCGCCCTGTGGCGACCCCAGCCGGCCTCTGGACATCTCTTGTTGGGACGTTCTTTTCATTCTCTTCTCTCTCCCCTCTGCAGGCTGTGTACAAGACGGCAGACGTGGCCTGCAAATGCCACGGCGTCTCGGGGTCCTGCAGCCTCAAGACCNTCCAGTGATTAGCGACTGTCTCTTATACACATCTAGATGTGTATAAGAGACAGCCTCTGGACATCTCTTGTTGGGACGTTCTTTTCATTCTCTTCTCTCTCCCCTCTGCAGGCTGTGTACAAGACGGCAGAC
Organism: Neotragus pygmaeus; assembly: GCA_006410875.1. Taxonomy (NCBI): domain Eukaryota; kingdom Metazoa; phylum Chordata; class Mammalia; order Artiodactyla; family Bovidae; genus Neotragus; species Neotragus pygmaeus. The sequence goes on along the minus strand of SJYV01010316.1, from coordinate 13,433 downwards.
GTGGCCTGCAAATGCCACGGCGTCTCGGGGTCCTGCAGCCTCAAGACCTGCTGGCTGCAGCTGGCCGAGTTCCGCAAGGTGGGGGACCAGCTGAAGGAGAAGTATGACAGCGCAGCCGCCATGCGCATCACCCGCCGCGGCAAGCTGGAGCTAGTCAACAGCCGCTTCAAGCCGCCCACCCCTGAGGACCTGGTGTACGTGGACCCCAGCCCGGACTACTGCCTGCGCGACGAGAGCACGGGCTCGCTGGGCACGCGGGGCCGCCTGTGCAACAAGACGTCCGAGGGCCTGGACGGCTGTGCGCTCATGTGCTGCGGCCGCGGCTACGACCAGTTCAAGAGCGTGCGGACCGAGCGCTGCCACTGCAAGTTCCACTGGTGCTGCTTCGTCCGCTGCAAGAAGTGCACGCAGGTCGTGGACCAGTTTGTCTGCAAGTAGCCGGGACCGCCGCCCGCTCCTCCGAGCCGGGCCCGGAAGTCTATGGGATATAAATCTATATAAATATATTTTATATTTGTATAAAGGAAAGGCTGGATGGTAAATAATTAAAAGAAGACAACCGAAAGGAGAAGCTTATTTAAGAGGTGCTGGAGATCTTTGAGGATTGGGGGTCTCTGCTCCCAGTGGGTGGGATGCGGGCTCTGTCTCCTGCCCTGGCGGGGCCTCTCTAGAGGTGGGGGCTTGGGAATGTTCATGGCCTACCTGACGAGGCCTTGAGGACAGAGAGGGTGCTTGGAGGGAGAAGTGGATGGCATCTGGAGTCCTTGTTGGGTGGGTGACGGCCTTCGACCCTGGCTGCTAAGCCAGGCAGCCCCTTGGATGGTGACGGGAACTCAGTCTCACCCCTGGCATCTTCTGGGTCTCCAGCAGAACACCGACCGGTTCCGTGAGAGGCCCGGTGCCTTCTCACATATTCGTCTGTGTGTGCTTGCAGAATCCACAGTTACAGGAAAGAGGAGAGGCCCCTTGTCACCTCTGATGGCCAGACCAGCTCCTCCCCCGACTCTGGGGCCCGTCTTGCCAGCGAGATATTTTCTTACTCCAGGGTTTGCGGGCTCCCACCTCGGCTCCCACAGCATCTGTGCCCGAGCTGCAGAAAGCCAGATGGTGCCCAGTCAGGTGGTCGCACCGGGCTCCCACACCACTGGGAGCAGATGCTCTGATACTTCCATTGGCCCTCCTTGTCTAGGGAGGCCGGGGCAGGCCCGGGCTGTTTCCTGGCATGGGCTTGGCTCTGCCCCGGATGTAGCTCCCTCCGACATTAAACACCCTCCACTGAAGCTTCTGTCTCTTTCCTTATTGGATATGTGGTTCCTTTTTAGTTTTGATCCGGTCCTCGGAAACCTGCTGCATGGTGCACACACACACACAAGAGGGTGAGAGGACGGGGATCATTCAGAGCCCTGGTCTGGGTGAGAGGGACGGGGGATGTCATGAGAATTAACAAGGTGATGCATGCATGCCCGCCCTCCCAAAAGGCAAATCAGGGATCAACCATGGCTGTTAACTCTGCTGTTCTGAACAGAACTCAGAGATTGGAGGTTAAGCCTCACATTTGGTCCCCCATTTTACCTCCCATCCATCCTCCTGGGCTCTTGGATTTGCACGGGTGATGGGATGCTCTCTATTGGCTTCTTTGTGTCACCATGTCCAGTCCACGGCCAGAACTCCAGCTTTGGAGTATCTGCTTGTTGTTTTTCAGTCACTCAGTTGTGTCCGACCCACATGAATAGCAGCACGCCAGGCTTCCCTGTCCTTCACTATCTCCAGGAGTTTGATCAAACTCATGTCCGTTGAGTCGATGATGCCATCCCTTCTCCTGCCTTCAGTCTTTCCTGGCATCAGGGTCTTTTCCAGTGAGTCAGCTCTTTGCCTCAGGTGGCCAAAGTATTGGAGCTTCAGCTTCAATATTAGTCCTTCCTTAGGATTGATTGGTTTGATCTTCTTGCAGTCCAAGGGACTCTCAAGAATCTTCTCCAACACCACAGTTTAAAAGCATCAATTTTTTTGGCGCTCAGCTTTCTTTATGGTTCCAACTCTCACATCCATACATGACTACTGGAAAAACCACAGCTTTCATCCATACATGACTACTGGAAAAACTATAGCTTTGACTATACACCTTTGTTGGCAATGTCTGTTTTTTAATATGCTGTCTAGGTTTGTCGTGGAGAAGGCAATAGCACCCCACTCCAGTACTCTTGCCTGGAATATCCCATGGGCAGAGGAGCCTGGTAGGTTGCAGTCCATGGGGTCAATAAGAGTGGGATACAACTGAGTGACTTCACTTTCACTTTTCACTTGAATGCATTGGAGAAGGAAATGGCAACCCACTCCAGTGTTCTTGCCTGGAGAATCCCAGGGACGGGGGAGCCTGGTGGGCTGCCGTCAAGGGGGTCGCACAGAGTCGGACACAACTGGAGTGACTTGGCAGCTTAGCAGGTTTGTCATAGCTTTTCTTCCAAGTATCTGGGGCCAAGGAGAATAAGGCAGAGCTCAGGGACTCTAGAAAGGGAGGCAGTTGCTGGGATAGATGTTGAGTCAGTAGCCACTCAAGACACCGGTTTCATGTTAGAAAAGGTTGTTTCTAGAGAAGGGATGGGTTGCAGAATTAACTTGGTTATAAAGAGCGAATGACATGCAGCTTCTGCCTAAGGGCATCTGTGGCCCCGTCTCCTGCTGCGCCTTCAGTACCTAGAGAAGAACCTCCTTTCTCGACACCAAGGAACGTCCGGCTATGTTACCCGTAACAGCTCCTCACACGGTCTCTCAGATTCCTTTGGTAGACGTTTTTGAGAGGAATGGTCCATGAGAGAAGATGTTTAAACCAACTGGCCTACAAAAGATTAAAACCATGTCCTTGGCTTCAGTCTGTGTGGCTTTGTTCTCAAAGCTGCAAGTGACAGAGACTGATCCGAGCCAGCTTAAAGGAGGAAGGTAACGTCGGGGTTCAGAGGGATCCCGCCTGTCCCAGACCCTTGGGACCTACCGGACTGGGCTTCCCTCCGTCTGTGCCCTGCCCCTCGTGGTGGGGACCCACAGGGTCCGAACTGACAGCCACTGGAAGTCACTCTGACTCCCTCACTGGTCCTTGAGCCAAGTTCCTGGAAGGACCCCTGGCCGGTGCCCCCCACTTCCCCAGGACCTCAGCAGGGGGTTCAGAGTTCATGGAGGTGAGAGGGGCTTCTTTGCTGGTATTTGGATGGGAGGACACACTCCAGCTTGTTGTACCATGCAGACCCCTAACTGCTTACTCTGGACATGGTCAAGCAAAGTCCCTTATCCATGACATCGTGTAATTGTGGGGCCAGTCCTGAGACTTTCCTCAAAGGGGTGAAAACCTGAGCCCACGCCGAGTGTGAGGGGGCCCTGCTCCCTCAAAATCTTCAGAGGTGAGGTGAAGCCTTTCTCTGTCTCGCAGGGCTGAGGGGGTAAAACTGCTAAGAGGTGTCCCCAGATTGGACACCGTCTGGGTGTCCCCACATGGTGACAAACCTGCGGCCGTTCCATCCCAGAATGTAGACTGTTTCACTCTGAGCTCGACTTGAAGGGTCAGGAGTTCCTGCTAATGATTTAAATATACTTCCCTTTGGGAAGACCCTCACAGTCCAGTGATTAGCGATGGGCGTTCCCACTGCAGGGGGTTCAGGTTCTATCGCTGGTTGGGGATCAGGTTCTGCATGCTGCATGGCTAAAACCAAGTTGTAAAGACACGTCCCTTGGAGAAAGAAGAAAAAGATTTTTTTTTTAACAATTAAAAAGCAACAACAAATAAAGATATTCCCCTTTGCGGGTAATGACTCTATGGTGCCAGCTGCTTCCTTTGCACCCCTTGGCCAGCAGGGCAGGAGTCCTCACCAAGAAGAAACATCCGGGAGGGATGGGGGTGGCCAGATGTTCCTGTAAATCTCCCGGGGCCCTTGGGAGCAGAGACAGCAAATGTGGAATTTGCCGTCTCCAAATGCCCTGCGGCCTCCTGCTGGCGTCCTTCTGATTGGAGAGCACTCATGGTCTTGCTTTCCTGTTTTGGGCTGAGGACTAGAGGAGCGTTTGTGGACGAGGCCGTGAGCCCACGCGCACATGCAAGGGGCTGTGCTTCGGCGGGTCCTGACCGCCATCTCCCCGAGCCCCGGCCGGGTCCCCGGCTCCTCGTCTGCCTTTCCTCCTGTCTGGCCACACGGTGTCGCTGTTTCACCAGCTCAGCCCAGCGTCTGCCACTCACACTGTAGCTCGAAAGCTGGCCGTGGGGTCCTTGTGCCAGAAACAGACTCCGGGAAGCACAACAGCTGAGTTTTCGATGTTTCATTTGAACACATTTGGGAAGAATCGGGTCAGTGTGACTTTACTAATTCTTTTTTTCCACATTGCGAGACCTCTAGTACCAGCAAAGAATCCCCTCTCACCTCCATGAACTCACTCATTAAACCCAGCTCTTCTGCAAACAGCCGTCTGTTCCTGGGCTGGGAAGAGCCCCCGGAGGAGGATGTGGCAACCCACTCCAGATTCTTGCCTGGAGAATCCCATGGACAGAGAGGCCTGGCGGGGTACAGTCCACAAGATCACAAAGAGTCGAACGCGACCTAGTGACTGAACACACAGCACAAAACTCTCCAACCAGGGATCGAGCCCAGTCCCTCGGCAGTGAGAGCTCGGAGTCCCAGCCACTGGACCGCCAGGGAACTCCCATATTTCACTAATTTGTTAAGAATTGAGTGTGGAAGGAAGATGAGGGGAGTGCCCGGTCCAGCTGGGATGGGCCCCCGGGACACGGGGGATGACAGTGGAGCGTGGGCTCGGACGTGGCTTGGGTCAGCCTCCGAGCCGGCAGCCAGGTGCTCTCCTTGCTTGACGGTCATCATCCCAGAGGCGGGGCGTCACTGTTGTTTCCACAGAGGACTGACTGTACCAGCTGCTCTGTATACACCATCTATAATTCCCTCGGCACCTCCGCAGGGTTGGTGTCATTATCCACAAGTTCCGGATGGGAGGAAAGACTCAGAGAAGCCAAGGAACACCCTCCGACTCATATAGCTGCTAGCTGGTGCTGACTGACTCAGGGGCCCTTCTGTCTCCTTGGTGGGTTTCTGAGTGATCCCGGGATGTGAAGTAAGAGGGCCCTGTTTCCTTCTGAGCCTCAGATGTGCGCACTGATCTGCCCCTCAGATCACCGTGAACTTAGGATGAGGAGGATAAACAGGGAAATTTCTTCTGATGGAGGCACAAGGCTGTCCTCAATCTAAGGTAAGAGGACCAGCCGTGCAGGGCTGTGGGCTCAGAGAATCTGCCTTGCACACAGGGGAGACAGCTGTTTGCAGAAGAGCTGGGTTTAAAGTGTGAAGGGCATCGGCCTGCTAGAAGTCAGTGTCTTGGCACTCAAAACTGACTCTGCACAAGCGGACATTGGGCCTTCCTGATAGCATCTCCCCAAGTGGTGTTAGTGGTGAAGAACCCACCTGCCAATGCAGGAGACGTAAGAGACACAGGTTCTATCCCTGGGTCAGGAAGATCCCCTGGAGAAGGAAATGGCAATCCATTCCAGTATTCTTGCCTGGGAAATCCCATGGACAGAGGAGCCTGGCAGACTATGGTCCATGGGGTTGCAAAAGTCAGGCACGACTGNTCTATCCCTGGGTCAGGAAGATCCCCTGGAGAAGGAAATGGCAATCCATTCCAGTATTCTTGCCTGGGAAATCCCATGGACAGAGGAGCCTGGCAGACTATGGTCCATGGGGTTGCAAAAGTCAGGCACGACTGAGCTCACACACACATACACATACACATACACACAAGAAATTAAAATCAGTAGTCTGTCCCCAAAGCCTCCTCCTTTGTAAGATGTGTGAACGGATAATAACTTCCTTGACCTGTTTCTAACCTCCGCTCTGGTCAGTTGGACCACTTTGGATGACCAGATAAGGAGGGCATTTCTTGGAAGCAGACCTGAGCCTTGAGCTTGGCTTCATCATTGACCCGTCTAGCTTTGGAGAAACCCAGAGGACACAGTGGGCCCTGAAGGGGCGCTCAGCTGGTCCCAGTCCAGGGGACAGCAGCCTGAGAGGAGCCTCTGTTGATGCCAGTACCCACACAAGTCTGGGCAGGGCAGAGATGGCCACTGCATACCCTCTGCCCACGCTGGCCAGGGACCAGCCAGCAGAGGCCACCAGCCAGCACGTGGACGTCACATTCCCTCTAAAGAAAGCCCCTGCGGCCTTCTCTGCTTCTGCTTCTACCAGCCCTGAGTCTGGCCACAAGTTGAGGGCTTTCCCAGATACAAATTCTGTTAAGCTATAGGTCAGTGTGACCCTGTAAGATAGGGACTTGCGCCTTAACCCCAGAGTCAGACACCAGAATTCCTGCCCGGCTCTACTCTCGGCTTGTGCAGGAGCCCTGGGTGCAGCCCTGGATTCCAGGCTTTGGTTTGTTATCCAGGGCTTCCTGCTCCGAGATGGGCTTTGTGAAGCTCGGCTGCCACAGGAGACAGGCAAGAACTTTGAACAGTGTGCCCACTCCCACTCTTAGCTGTTATTTCAGGTCTGCTGTGGACTGACCCAGTGATCCCTGGCTTGTTTTCTGAGCCCCTTATTGTGTATTCTCAACAAAGTGATTAAAAAACAAAAAAAACCAAAATACTCTCTTGGCCAAATAGACTTTTTTTTTTTTTTGGTAACAAAAAGAACCAAAGTGGAAATAAAGAATATCTTTCTAAGCAGAAAGAAGCTATTTGTCACCAGGATAGGTAACTGAGAGTTATAGATTT
>SJYV01010315.1:0-13869 GCA_006410875.1 Neotragus pygmaeus | reverse complement strand
GCGATTCCACTGGTGCGGGAGCGGCTGCACGTGGGAGGAAGATGGGGGGCAGACTGGACACGCCAGCACAGCATAACCAGGCCGCGAGTGTCAGCCCCAGGCCTCGTCCAGGGAGTCGAGTCACGTGCCAGCCCTGCAAGCAGTTTCCGAGAGGTAACAGAGGAGAGCGAAACACCCCATGTGGGAATCGACAGTGTCTGCAATGCAGAGGAAAAAGATGTTCCCTAGGAACAGCATTATATTTTTGAGGCTAATCCACTAAGAAGGAAAACATGAAAATGTTTTGTAATATTTCCAGGGCAAGTAGCCAGGAATAAAAAATACAGCTCCCTGAGGATGCGCATGAGATGGGGCAGGCAGCGGGCGTGAAGGGGAGGGGGCTTCTAGACCCAGTCCCCCTCCCCTCGAGTTCCGCCCTCCTTCCCTCAAAGCTCCATTCACAGGCATGGAGGCTGAGCGCCTTGTCATACCCTTCATGGGGTTCTCAAGGCAAGAATAGTGAAGTGGCTTGCCATTCCCTTCTCCATTCGTGGCCATGAGTTTGAGTAAGCTCCAGGAGTTGGTGATGGCCAGGCAGGCCTGGGGTGCTGCAGCCCATGGGGTCACAAAGAGTCAGACACGACTGAGCGACTGAACTGAACTGAATGTGGCTGAGGCTGAGTGCTGGCCTCTGGGACCACAGGCGTGAGGGAGGTGTTAGCACCCACTCCTAAGAGGAGCTCTAACCACCCGCGGGAAACCAGGTTAAAAGGTGCTGGTGCATGGCGGCCTCAGNCAGACACGACTGAGCGACTGAACTGAACTGAATGTGGCTGAGGCTGAGTGCTGGCCTCTGGGACCACAGGCGTGAGGGAGGTGTTAGCACCCACTCCTAAGAGGAGCTCTAACCACCCGCGGGAAACCAGGTTAAAAGGTGCTGGTGCATGGCGGCCTCAGCTCAGGGACCTTTAAAACAAAATGGAAACACACAAACACACCAGGTGTGACAAAGATAATTAGCACCAAGGGTGAGAGATGGGGCACTGGGTCACCAGCAGGCTGTCTAACACCCCCGTACTTTTGGAGGAGGGAAGGGATGCTGCTCAACTTTGACTTTGCTAAGAGTGGAAGTGGCGAAGTGTTAAGGATAACCAGCAATTAAAAATAAAATAATATGTATAACATTTAAATCACAAACAGAAAGGAAGGAAATGAGACAACCCAATAAAACCAACACACGGAAAAGAAAGATAAAATTAAGAAACTAAAGAAAACATGGCAAACAGGAAGCAGAGACTAGAAAGGCAAGCATGAACCCCAATATGTCAGCCACTTAGACTCATGCGGAAGGGTCAGCTCCCAATATAAGTCAAAGTTGCTCCATTGTGTCTGACTCTTTGCGACCCCACGGAATTCTCCAGGCCAGAACACTGGAGTTAAGCCTTTCCCTTCTCCAAGGGATCTTCCCAACCCAGGGATCAAACCCAGGTCTTCCGCACTGCAGGTGGAATCTTTACCAGCTGAACCACAAGGAAAGCCCAAGAATACCTGAGTGGGTAGCCTATCCTTTCTCCAGCGGATCTTCCTGACCCAGGAATCAAACCGGGGTCTCCTGCATTGCAGGGGATTCTTTACCAACTGAGCTATGAGGGAAGCCCCTCCTTTTGAACTGTGGTGTTGGAGAAGACTCTTGAGAGTCCCTTGGACTGCAAGGAGATCTCACCAGTCCATTCTGAAGGAGATCAACCCCGGGATTTCTTTGGAAGGAATGATGCTAAAGCTGAAACTCCAGTACTTTGGCCACCTCATGAGAAGAGTTAAGTCATTGGAAAAGACTCTGATGCTGGGAGGGATTGGGGGCAGGAGGAGAAGGGGAAGACAGAGGATGAGATGGCTGGATAGCATCACGGACTCGATGGACGTGAATCTGAGTGGACTCTGGGAGATGGTGATGAACAAGGAGGCCTGGCGTGCTGCGATTCACGGGGTCACAAAGTGTCGGACACGACTGAGCGACTGAACTGAAGTGAATTGAAGGAAAGAAACAAAGCTGGTGTCCACACATGCTGTTCACAAGTGTCTGAAACGTTCTCGAGACAATGAATAACTGACAGTGTGGGAACAGAAATAATCCGCACCAGGCCAAAAATAAAAATTAAGAACAAAGCCCAGAATAACTAGAGTAAGTATATTTATGCTACATAAAACAAACTTTAGGGCTAAAACTATCATTGTGAATAAAGAGGGCTTCCTGACAATGATTGAAGGATTGATTCAGGAGCATAAGACAATAAACCTGAATCATCATGCACTTAATAATATAGCCTTGAAACAGACAGAGCAGATCCACGTGGAGTTACAGGAAATTTTGAAACACGCACAACCCACCATGGTTACTTTGAATGCACTGCTCACCAGGTAACAGATCAAGCAGAGAGAACATCCTTAAGGACATAGAGCAAGTCTGCTGTGGTTAATAAAGTTTTATTGGCGCACAATACCCTCATTTAGGCAGTGTTGCCCACGACTACTTTCAAGCTACAATGAAAGAAAGGGGTAATCGGACCACAGGGGCACGGAGCTGGAAATACTACTGTCTGCCCTTTACAGAAGAGTCTGCCAAGCCCCTGACACAGAAGCCTGGAAGGTGTCGTAATAAGGGTGCTGTTGCAGAACAGGACTGAGCCACACCTTCCACAGCGCAGTGAGGCACCCTCTTCCCCAGGAACCACGGAACTCACACACATTGCCCATGTCCCCCCATTCCTGCAAAGTCTCAGAGCTACTAGAAGATCAACATCATGCAGATCATCATCTCTGATGGCAGTTCGATAAAAATGCATTGCCAAATGATTTGTGGGTGGAGGGAAATATGTGAGTGGAAAAGGGAACATACTCGAAGCTAAGAAAGTAATGAAAGTGCTACTTATCACAACCTGCATGGTGCTGCTACAGCAGGACTTGGAAGGAAATTTATATCTTCACGTGAACAAGTTCGACAAAGGAAAAACGTTGAAATTAATGACTGCTATGTCCTCCTGAAAAATGAGAGAAAGAACATGATAAATCCAAAGAGGGTACAAAGGGAAAATAACTTTCCTGAATATGCAGATGTGTGTGGACAGCGGGCCTGGGGTGTCTTTATGGGGACGTGGCGGGAGGCGCCTGGAGTTTGCAGGCTTGGCCTCTGCAGACCGCAGAGCTTGAGATGGAACAAGCTACGCTGGGATGCACAGACCTCCGGCAGGTGAGGAGGGACCTTCTTGTCATTTTACACTTTTGACACAGATTCTATATTTGAAAAGCAGATGAATTCTGCATGCCCAACAAAGCCCTGCTGTTAGGGATTAAATTTTGTATCCCAAAAAGGAATGCTGGAGCCCTGCCCCCAGGCACTGCTGAATGTGCCTCATTTGGAAGCCAAGCCTTTACAAGGGAAACCAAGCTACACTGGGATCATGAAGCCTAATCCCATAGGACCGTGTCATGAGAAAAGAGGGAATTCGGACACACACAAGGAAGAAAGGGAGGATGGAGAATGGCAGGGATGCGTCTGTGAGCTGAAACGCACCACGATTGTTGGCAGCATGGGAGCTGGGAGCTGGCAGGAAGGACCCTGCCCCCTAGGGTTTTGGAGGGCACGGGGGCCTCCTGACACCTGGAGTTTGGGTTTCTAGCCCTGGAACCACGGGATAAGGCATTTTGTTGTTCTAAGCCGCCCATTCATGGTGTTCTGTTTCAGCAGCCCTGGTGAATAACACACCTGCTCCCCTTAACTTGTGGTTGTCAAACCAGGGGGCAGAGTGTGCTCTGTGGCCCTTGATGAGGCCCCTCCTTTCTGGAGTTTAGGACCATCTTTAGGGCTGAGGACAAAGGATGACCTCACCCCCTCACCGCCTCTCCCCCTCCCCCCCTTGCCCCTGCTTTACTGCTCCCTGAATTTTAACATGATGCACCTTCTACTCATCTCCCTGGTCATTTTTCTTTCCAGCTGTGATATGAGCACTGCCAGGGCCATCTGTCCTCTCGACCTGAACCCCAGTGTCTGAAGCAGGCCTGGGACCTGGTGAGAACCCATAAACGGTGGAGAAAGAATGATAACGAGAATGAATGTGAATGTATTTCAAGCTCTCTTAAAAAAAAAAAATAATAATACAGTAATTACAAGGATCACAGGGCACGATAAGTGTTCAAAGTTAGCTAAGAGACTAAATCACAAAAAAATAATGTGAAAGTCCACATACCAGATGCTCGCTAGAAAGCCATTGTTATTACCAAAATTCCAAAATGGCCTAAAATAGACACAAAGAGAGGTTAGTGGGCTAGAAGGATGTTCAGAAATAGAACACAATATTTTGAGGAATTTAATATGAAACCAAGAAAATCCTTTAAATTGGTATAAAAATGATGGTTTATCATCCAAATAGAAGAAAATAAAGCTGAGCTCTCCCTCCACACCATACAGAAAAATAAATTAAAGTGAAAAAAGAAACCCTCAGGAGAAAATTTCGGAAACTACATTTATACATCTTCAGTGTTAGGGCATCAATAAAGTCTTTCCCCTAAAAAATTAAATTTAGCAGTAAGAACAAAGTGAATTCCACTGTGGAACACAAAAGAGAGAAGAGAGCCCTGTTAATTTGTTGTGTTGGGAGGTTTAACGAGGGAAGGGCACTGGCACACTCCAGTTCTTCCACTCTTGGCCCAAAGATAGAATGTCCTCAGGACCATGAGGACTTTGGTCCATCACACGTGAGGACTCAGGCTGTAGCCTCTCCGTAGGATGCTGTCCACAGGTGTTGGGTGCTAGTGGTCAGAGCAGGCAGAGCCCACCAGGCCAGTCTTGCCTCTGCCCTTTTGAGATTTTTGCACCCATTCGGTCTTAGCCAAGGGACAAGTTCAGACCTCCACCCGGGTCACCTGCAGGGTCACCTGGTCCCCACACAGTGATGTCCGCAGCCAGGCCCCACTCCTTTGCTGTGTCCAGCAGAAACACAGCTGCCATGCTCCGCTCTCCCCTCCTCTGACTATCACAGCAAACTCAGATGAACCCATCTTCCAGTGGCTTCTCTGAGAGGTGTGAGAATTTATTTACAATTGGCTCAATTCCTCTTCCTTTATAGGGAGAAAATATTGACTGTTCTACAAATCAATATCTTTTCCTTTCTAGGTTGTGTGGATCGGCACCAAATTATCTCAGTTTTGTGACACACACTTTGATAATCGACACTTGCCACCCCGGCTCCAAGCACATCAATGTGACCTTAGCTTTGATTTTCCAGTGGAAGGAAACCAGCATTGTTCTGCAAAATAAATTTGCCATGTCTAGGCTCATGTATTCCTTTACCTTTCTCACCCTTCAGGGAGCTATAAATCCATGAGCTGAATCTTAAAATTGCATTAACACAATTAAATGGGATATTTCTTAATGTGCCTGTAATCTTTCCTTTTCAGAGTCAAGTCCACTAAAGCAATTTCAGTAAAAATTATTTCCACCATATATAAAATTACTGTGGAGATTGTAACGTGAGCCCAAGAGCCCATATTTCAGATGTGACTGATGGTATCATGTCTCCATCATTCCTTCATGTCACAGAGACGAGTCTTATCAAACACACTCTATTATCCTCACCCTTGTTGTGATTCAAGTTAGGGAGACATTTGGAATTCAGATGGCTGGAACAGAAGCGGCTGCTTTACTACACCTAAAAGCTGGATTGGAAGAGCTCCCAGAGCAGGTGATCATATCTATGTGCTTGCTGATGCTCCCTGGATCAGCTGAAGTCCATGCAATGGGTTAGCACTTGGCCATGGAAAGGAGTGAAGTAGTGATGCTTGTTATGAATAGCAGAGATGAATCTTGAGCACATCATACTAAGTAAAGAAGACAGTCACAAAGGCCACATAGCATATAACTCTGATTATACAGAATGTCCAGAATGTGCAGATACACACAGAGAGTGGTTGCCACGGGTTGGGGTTGGGTGAGAAGGCAGAGCAATGGCAAATGGGCAGAGTTCCCTTTGGAGGTGATGAAAATGCTCTAAAGGAGATAGTGGTGATGGTTACACACTCTGAAAATTTACTAAAATCCACTGAGCTGTAGATTTTAAAGGAGTGATCTTTGTGTCATATCTCAATAAAGTTGTTATTAAAAAAAAAAAGGCTGTGCCTACATTGTTCAAGCTGGTACAGGTGCCCTTCAGAAGCAGAAATGTGAATGTTGGGGAAATTCAATGACTCACAGAAAAGTGTCTCGACGCTGTAAGGTGACTCACACGAGAGCAGAGTATATGAGTTCTGGCTTCTGATAACGATGAAGGACATGATGCTGGACTGATCTCCCCATCTATAAATCTGTTATAAACTGGAGACCAATTGTAAAGGTAAGTATCTAGATAATTATGAAGACAACCGTTTTAACAACAGTTCAGTTCAGCCGCTCAGTCGTGTTTGACTCTTTGTGACTCCATGGACTGCAACACACCAGGTTCCCCTGTCCATCACCAACTCCAGAAGCCTACTCAAACTCATGTCCACTGCATCAGTGATGCCATCCAACCATCTCATCCTCTGTTGTCCCCTTCTCCTCCCGCCCTCAATCTTTCCCAGCATCAGGGTCTTTTCCAGTGAGTCAGCTCTTCACATCAAGTAGCCAAAGTATTGGAGCTTCAGCCTCAGCATCGGTCTTTCCAATGAATATTTAGGGTTGATTTTCTTTAGGATTGACTGGTGTGATCTCCTTGTAGTCCAAGGGACATACAATGATCTATCTTGATGTTTATACCATATATGCAAATAATATATACAACAATAAGAACACAATAGGCAGGAAGGCTGAACAGAAGGCTCTTGCATACTTTAATTCAGATAAATTATGATAAATTAAAAATGAGTATTGCAATCCTTAGGGCAAACAGTAAGAGAGAAAGAAACAGGTGTGACAGAAAGCCAATTGAGGGCATAGAATAGAATACAAAAATAAATGTATACTTGACTAAACCGAAGAAAACAGGAAAGAAGGGACCAAGAAGCAGAGAGCAGGGGGAGTCTGAGAGCAAAAAAAAGCAAGACGGCGCACAGCCAAACACATTTGCAGCTACATTAAATGTAAACGGGCCAAACAACACAATCACAGTCGGCAGACCAGAGAAACAAGCAAGCCATGCACAGGCAGTGTGCAAGAGGGATAGTTCAGACGAAAAGACACAGGCAGGGTGAACAAGGACACAAAAGGCCAGACACGTGAGTGATAAGCAAGAGACCTTTGTGCAGCAACAGTCATATCAGGCAGGGCAGACTGCAAAAGAGGGGAGATTATAGAAATAAGAGGCTTGCTTCATAGTGGAAACAGGAAGCATCATTAAGACTTCAAAAAACAGAAACCAAAATCTGATGCGCATGCCTCTAATGACAGATCTTCAAATCAAATGAGGCAAAAATGGGCAGAATGCAAGAGAGAAAAAAGCAGCTCCATAGCGATGGTTGGAGACTAACATCTCGTCTCAGCAACTGATACAGTAAAACAGAACAGACAGTGAAGACAGAGAGGGCCTGAGCAGTATCATCACCCCAAACCCGCTACCCCAAATTTTCAGGGTCTGCACCCAGCAACAGCAAAGCACACTCCCCCCTCAAGCGTGCAGAACACGTTCACCAATGGAGACCTGGTGCAGACCCATAAACCAGTCACAGTAAGTGTCAACCGGATCAAATCCTACAGAGTTCATCTGATGAAAACAAAATTAAATTAGAATCCCTAACGATAGCATATCTAGAAAAATCAGCAAATATTGTTAAAATGAAAACTTTCTCTTATTGATCTGTAAATATAAAGTAATCCCAACCGGGAATTCCCTGGAGGGCCAGTGATTTTGGGCTTTCATTGCTGACATCCTGAGCTCAATCCCCGGCCAGGGAACAAAGATCCCACAGGCTGTGCTGTGCAGCCAAATAAAAAATAAAGTAATTACAATCAGTGTTTTAAACAGAAATTGACAGGTTGAAACAAATCTATATGTAGAAATATAAAGGTCTATACAGCTGGTGAAATTTTTTAAAAAATAGCACACTCGGAGGATTTTTTATACTATCTTATCTCAAATTTTCATATAGAGCTACACTCATCAGGACAATTTGATTCAGGTTCAGGTAAAGACCAATAGACAAAACAGAACAGAGAGCAGGCACAGACCCACATGTATCTGTCAACTGGGTTTTGGCAATTTGCTATTGAAGAGTTTCATATTGATCATTAATTCTAACATAACTGAAATTACTGTGCATATTTATAGAAAAGTAAGATCATTGCTCTTTTTTTTTCAATTATCTTTTTCCCATTATCCTTGAGCACCTCAATGCAAAATCCAAACTTCTTGCAAATATATATGTATTTCATTTTAATGTATTGCTTTTTTTCTAATGAGAGAAATAAATGCTTACATTAAAATGTAAAGAGGGTGACGATAACGATGCTACTACTGGTGCTGTCTCAGAATACGGCTGGTCCATCCTGCCTTGGTCCATAGTGGGCCAGCGGGGAGGGCTGGGAGGCCTCCCTGCAGACACCCCTTGGTGCAGCCCCCTACTGCCTTGAGACACCAGCAACCTCGACGTTCTCTGTCATGCTCTCTTCACCCGGCTGTCAAGATGGCAAAGAAGGAAGGCGCGCAGATCAGTGTTAGGGAGGGGCCAGCACTCAACCGCACGGTCCCTGATCACAGAGCAGCGGGGCACAAGCTCGTGGCGGGACAGAGGAAATGAGAGGGCAGAGCGGGGACACATGGAAGTCCCCCCTGGCGCCGGACGCTGCGTGAGAGGGCGCCCCATGCCAGGCTTCACGCGCGGACTGATTTGTGTTACCCTCACCGGAGCCCCCGGGATGGAGCCAGCGCCGTCAGGCTTTCACGGGAACGCAGACTGAAGCAGCAGAGCCAGGATCAGGGGTGGCTGGAAGGGCTCGGAGACGCGAAGCAGAGCCTGGTGGTCACCAGGCTGAGGAGGAGAGGCCGGTGCGGGGAGAAGACCCCAGAGTGGTTTCCAGGCTGAGGTCGGTGGTCCCACCAGTGAGATGGGGCCACACGGGAAGACAGACTCGGGGGAGCTGGGCCGAGAGTTGGGAAACATCCCATTCCCATCCCCGCTGCATCCCCCTGCTCCTCCCCGCACAGAAGCTCCCTAATTCTGGAGGGCAGGAAGCACCAGCTCCGACCCTGGCTCTGCTGGTGCCTGGACTGAGTCCGGCACGCCGCAGGGTGGCCCTGGGCCTCAGCAATCGGGGCAGCGGCCTCCGTACATCACGGTGCCGGGCTCAGTGACTCAGACACGGGCTCAAACCACGGCCAGCACAGGCCCGGGTAGATGCTCTCGTTACCACGGCACGGCCTCCGTCTGCTCCCTGGTGCCATCTGACTCTGGTGCCAGCTGTCCTTCCGTGCAGACCTCCACGTCTTTACTCCCCCAGGACCCCTTCCTCAGGGTGCCCCCTGCCCTCTCCCATCCTCCTCATTCTGTCATTTCTCAGCATCTTCAAGACAGAGCAAGGTTCCAGGATCCTCAGGGCATCCCAACTGCTGCCTCCCCCAGGCCTGTCCTGGGAGCTCCCAGGCCTCCCTGACCTTGAGTGTCTGCGTCCGTCATGGGCAGAAGCTTGACCCAGAAGTGGAGGGAGTGGGGAGTGCTGGGGGCAGCTCTCTGGTTGGGCCCCAGCATCCCTGACTCACTGCCTTCGCATCCAGCCTTGGCCGCCAGCTTCCTGGTCTTGATGCTGACCTGGTCCGGGAGGAAGGCGGGATGCAAAACTACCAGCTGTTGTCCTGGGGCCACGTGAGAGGCGTGTGTCCAAATGCTCCCGAGACATCTGGCTCCCTGGTTCCTGTAAGAATGAGCTAAATGCTTGAGACAGGACACGCTGTCCTGACAGGCTGATCTGCCATTTATTTGAAAGTAAAAATAACTGGACAACCACAATTTCTGCCTTGGACCTTTCTCATGCGGCAGGAAATAAAATGATGTGTTATAATAAAGATTGCATTTTTTGTGTGTCTGTGGCTCTTCTGAAGCACGAACACATTTGAGAGCAATTTCTTTAAGAAAATCAAAAGATAAATCATGGCCTGAATACCTCGCAGCTCTTAAGACAGACGTGAGATTAAAACTTTGTTAGATTACAGAGTGCAGGCTCTGGGACTCGCTTTACATTTATCATCTGTGTATTGACACTTTGCCTTGTTGACAGAGCATCTCAGGTGGGGACAGATACGCCGGGGAAAGTCTGTGCCCGCCGAAGACCGACCCCTGGACTCTAGCAGGACGTGCACGACTCGGGCCAGGACTGGCCTTGGTGGGATCCAGGCCAGTCCCTCAGGCAGTGCTGTCAGCCCGAGACAGGAGCCGCTAACGGTGAAGCCCGGAGCTGCTGACTTCTGCCTGCCTCTCAGGTCAGACGTGCCTTTGATGGGTCACTGGGGACATCGCCTGCCTCCAGACTTCCAACCGAACCGTTGAGGGCAAGGGCCACTCGGCACCTTTCCCCCAAATGACAAGGCTCCATCCCCCATGACACACGGTCCACACTCAGGGGCAGAGAACGGAAATCCCTCTGCAAACGGACCTGTTGGCCTCATCCAATCTGTCTCTCACTATGCAACCCCAGCAAGTCAGCTCTTGAGAGTGGAGAGAGAGAGATCTTTGAAAAGCCTGGTCCTCAGTTCAGCCCAAAGCCCACCTGACTGGGCTGCAATTCCAGGGCAAAGTGGCGATCACGGGCATGCTTCCCCCATGGCACGTGTCCTCTGTGAGGGCGAGAGGGTGGGGCGCAGGCCCCGGGCGCCCTTCACACCCCAGCCTGCACGTCGCAGGTCCTTGAGGAGTGCTTATCAGATGATGGCTTTTGGGAAGGTGCTGGATCCAGTGAAAAGCAGTCAGTTCCCTCAGAAATGCCGCACGCAGAGCACTCAGACAAACTCAAAACATCAAGGCGCTGCATTGGAAAACTGACCTTATGTTGTTCGGTCGATGCTAAGCACTTATCTGGGAACTGGGCAAGAACATCCTGAGTGCCTCCAACCAAGGGAGATTCAGCCCATCAGATGGTGAAAGACAACAGGTTGAGACTCAATGGTTCTCCAGCCAAAAGCAGCTGTGAGAAGGAAATGCGTGTTTGTGTGGAGGCACTGGTGTTTCATTAGCCTCAAGTGTTGGACTCAACCAGAGCTTAGCTGGGCCACCCCCATCGTGGATGGGCGGGGACCAGGTGTGGGGAGCAGTGGGCTCAGGGCAAAGTAGTCTTGGGTTTTGAGGATCAAACAATGTCTTTTTCTTTTAATCAGAAACTGTATTTTTCTTGGTGGAAAGAAGAGAGACGTCAGAAATGGGAGCCCTTGGCTCCAGCCCTTGTGCTGGCGTTTGGAGCGAGTGGTGCTTGCTTGGACGGGCTTTGACGTATTTCATCTTCAACAGCCTTGTGGATGGGGGGCACTGTCACCCCTCCGCTGTGGGGAGGAAGCTGCTGATGGCCCCTCGAGGGGCGTCCTGTGTCTGTGCCCTGTAGGGTGACTTCCGCGGCACCCCTGTCCTGACTCTGAAACCCCTGCGTGATGCCCGCATGCAGCAGACACCCCTCACCTGGTGTGGTGGAGGCTGCGCAGGACACCTGGGTTTCCGCTCTCCTACCGGCTCCTGTCAGGGCCGTGGGGAGGGCCGGGCCACCTGCCAGGGTGGGTGACACGCGGGACACAGCTTTCCTGGAGCCCCCAGCCCGGGACTAGGGCTTCTGACCTGCCCTGGGCTGGTCTGCCTGACCCCATCCTCTCAGTGCTGGTGTCCAGCAAATCCGATCACCTTGACCTTGAGGGGTTATTCTCGTGCATTTCTCCTTCCAGTCCTCCCTGGAAGGAACGAGCGCAGCAGAACCTGGGGGAGAGGAAGGCAAGGTTCAGAACGAGCCCTCGGACAGGTCCCGGCCTGTCCTGCAGCAGAATCCGTTCACCCACCACACAGGCCCGACTCCCCTCCAGCTCCCACCTGCTTTCCTTTTCAGACACTGGCAGAAGCCCTGTGGTCACTGATTCCCCCGTCAAGAAAAATGTCACCGGGTTGGACAATTTCCCTGCTTTCCCCCCAGTTCCTCACCAGCGATGACTCAGGCATGGAGCCCACCACCATCAGCTCAGTGGGCGTCCAGGCAGCGAGGCTGCCAGCTGCAGCTAGGATGGTGCCCCGTTTGGGGACACCCGCCCTGCAAGCCGGCTGCAGGGAGGTCTGAGGGATGATGTTCAACTGCCTTGCCACCCTGTGTTGCCCTTCGGAGCCAGCTCAGCCATCTTCAAGGTGAGTGAGCAGCGATGCTCCGGAGACGCAGTGGTCAGGGGCACTGAGCCTCTCCCAGGGACCCTGCCTGCTCCGGGCTCTGACCCCACTGCCGCTGCTGGGGAGGTCCCTCCAGTGCACTCATGCCGCCCATCTCCTCCCTGGAGGACAGTGCTCACCCCCTGCTCCTGCCAGACCCCCACGGGGCCTCTGGGGAGCAGGCACCTGAGGTGAGGGGCCTCCAGCTGGCGCCCCTGCCTGGTGGGGACCTGGTGGGGGTCTGGTAACTATTAACACGTGATGGAGTAAGAGGACAAATGGGCTTTGCTTTATTTTCACTGGAAGTGTGATGGAAACGGACACCCTTCCCAGGGGTGTTCCGGGGCTGGCTTACAAGAGAAGGTTGTTAACTTTTCAGGCGTGTCATGAGATGGTTGCTTAGATGTAGGTGCAGTGGGTTGAACTATGGGCCTTTGGAGCCTGTCCACACGAGTTTGCTTGTTTAGAACAAGGGTCTTGGAGATGTACTGAGTTACGGCTTCTGAGATGCAGTCATGCTAGGTTTGGGCGGGTGGTGGGCTTGCAAGGTAACGGCAGAAGGAGGCTTGAGATTCAGACGCTCAGAGGACGAGACCCCGTGAAGATGGAGGCAGAGTCGGAGCGGCGCGGCCACAGACGAAAACACCCGGAGCTCCGGAAGCCGGGGAGCAGGCGGGGTTCCTCCATGGCGGCGAGGATGGGGCGGGCCTGCGACACCCCGTGCCAGACTTGCGCCTCCAGAACCATGAGCGAATCCAAGTCTGCTGCTGTAAGCCTCCCTGTCTGTTGTCGTTTGTTAAGGCAGCCCTTGGAAGCTAAGACAATAGGCATTGCTTCGCTGGTGGCTCAGTGGGAGGGGGGCTCAGGGTAAGGAGCTCATATATACCCATGGCGGATTCATGTCAATGTATGGCAAAACCAATACAGTATTGTAAAGTAAAATAAAATTAAAATAAAATTAAAAGAAAAGAATCTGCCTTCAGTGCAAGAGTTGCAGGAGACGTGTGTTCGATCCCTGGGTTGGAAAGATCCCCTGGAGGGAGATGTGGCACCCTGCTCCAGTATTCTTGCCTGGAGAATTACTGACAGAGGAGCCTGGCAGGCCACAGTCCATCTGGTTGCAGAGTCGGACATGACCGAAGCAACTTAGCACGCCTATGTGCAAACTGACTGTCAAGTACATCAGATAAGGACAACGCATACTTAATAGCTCCTCCTAATAGCCTCCTCAGCATACCTAGCACCTCATAGCAGCTTCACTGCATCTCAGTGGGATTTTCACTCCTGAACTCTTGTTTACATCTGTTTTTCCTGTGAGGTGGATCGCAGTATAACCATATGGACGCAGCATCACTTCCAAACACTGCCCCCCTTCCCGTCCAAGGAAATCACATTTTTTTTTTACTTTTTATTTTGTATTAGAGTCTAGCCGATTAACAATGTTGTGATAGTTTCAGGTAGACAGCAAAGGGACTCAGGCAGACACACACCCGTGTCCATTCTCAGGCAGACACACACCCGTGTCCATTCTCAGGCAGACAC
>SJYV01010314.1:227441-325703 GCA_006410875.1 Neotragus pygmaeus | reverse complement strand
ACCGAGGATGAGATGGCTGGATGGCATCACTGACTCGATGGACGTGAGTCTGAGTGAACTCCGGGAGTTGGTGATGGACAGGGAGGCCTGGTGTGCTGCGATTCATGGGTTCGCCAAGAGTTGGACACGACTGAGTGACTGAACTGAACTTACTAGCATGTGAGATAAATGCAGTTGTGCATCAGTTTGCGCATTCTTCGGCTAGAACTAACTAGAACCAAGACAGCAGAAGATTTGACTTCCAACAGACCTGGAACTTTGTTATATGCTCATTGCAATATCTCAGCATTCTAAATGACACACCCACCTGAACTGTGACAGTTCTGAGATAAAATCATAAAAAAACCCCAAAAGTGTGGTGTACCCCAACTCCTGGAAATCCCTGCCCTTCCCTAGAAATCCCGCCCCTTCCCAGAAATTGTTGGAATACTCCTCCCAGTCATTAGCCTATGAGATTACCCAGCCTGTAAAAACTAAGCACCCCATATTTGAGGCCCTCTCATCTTCTGAGATGGCCCACACTCTGTGGTGTGTTTTTCTACCAAGGCCATTCTTCCTTCTTGAGATGGGCCACATTTTGTCTATGGAATGTGTATCTCTCTAGATAAATCCACTTCTTATCTATCACTGTGTCTCTCACTGAATTCTCTCTGTGATAAGACATAAAGAACCTGAGTCACATTAAGTCCTGAGACCAGGTATGTGATCTCAATTAAAAGACACCATGGATTCAAGTCCCAATCTGGTTTAGACTGAGTTCATGTCCCAATCTGGGGTGCACCATTTCACCTCTGAACCTCTTCTTCTCTCCAGGCCCTAATCCCCAGCTGCTATTTCAGGTGGCTTTCTGCAAGGCCATAGTTTTCATCATAATTGGGGCTGGTGATTTCTGTGAGTACCACTACTAAGTTAGAGAAGACATCTGTGATATCTCTCCCTGAAGAGGGCTAGCCTATCTGACCGGGGGTGGGGGGAACAGAAAGGAGTGCACTAGAGAAATTTCAAAGGAAGAAATGATAGGAACATAACACTGAGCAAAGATGAGGCTAGTATAATTTACTGTGTGTGTAAGTCGCTTCAGTTGTGTCCGACTCTGTGCACCCTATGGACTGCAGAGGAGTCGTCCAGGCTCCTCTGCCCAGGAGGACTCCCCAGTAAAGAATGCTGGAATGGGTTGATATTTTCTTCTCCAGGGCATCTTCCTAACCCAGGGATTGACCTGCATCTCCTATGTCCCCTGCATTGGCAGGAGGGTTCTTTCCCACTAGGGCCACCTGGGAAGCCCTAATTTAGTGTGAGTGCCTGACAATCCACTTTTTGATTGTAATGTAAGTGATTGACATCAAGCTTTTGATTGCTGAGACATCCATTTCAAAGACATTCATCTTAAATAAACATATTGCCAGCTATACAACTAAATAAAGATTCAGGCCACTGTACCCATAAAGTTACTTTTAGAAAGCCCTGAGTGACCTAGATTACTGACCTCTTGAGGGAGCACTCTTTTCTATTCCCATGCTCTCATTCCTACTCTTATGTTTAAAATTAACTAGTAAAGAGTAAACCCACAAAATCCTGGGGACCCCACCCATGACCCCAACAAAGGCAGAACCCCGTGTTGTTGCTTTCTCTCTGTCTTTCTGTTTGACTTAGCTGTGTGGCCCTGGGCATACTGTGTACCCTCCAGGACCTGTGAGTAATAAAACTTGTTTTTCAAAATTTCCTGATAGTTGTTGCTGAGGTGCATCCTGCAATCGTAATAAGAATCAGAAGGGCTGGTCCAACCACAACATTGGCTCCTTCTGGAGAAATGTTTATGGCAAATCACCACAAGCAGTACAGTCCCATTGGTGCCCCAGGCAATACTAGCTGATAGCTGAAACCCAGCTAAAGCGTATAACGGAAGTGCCATAAAATTTTAGTAAATTATAAATGGAGGCAGCCATTTAAAAAATCTACCTTACCAACAAATCTAAGAGTAATGTACAGGTAGCCATATAGTTTACAGAGACAAAAATTACTCAGAAGAGGAAGAACTTTCTTGATGCCAAAAGAAAAAATGAGTTTGTTCTAAGTGTTGTACAAAAAGAGTTTAACGTAATGAATACTGTCCTCAAAATGCTTGTAGAATGGATTTCATTCTTCATGATTTTTAGAAATCTAAAAGAATACTACTGAACAAGAAACAGTAGGGGTTCAGAACAAGGTTTCCCCCAAATGTATCACATATGCAAGAAGATTATTTTGAGCTAAAGACAATCTAGATACAGGTTCAAGAGAAACTACTGCCTATCTCTTAACTACCTAGAAGAAATTAAATTGAGGATTTTTCCAAGAAAAATAATTATTGCTAGAGATAAATTTTATCTAAGTGGTTCCATCTATATGGCAGGGCAAAGATCTAATTACCAAACATCTGCTCTTCTTATCATTCTGTGAATGACCCTCTTGTCTTTGAAATCCCTGGGCTCCTATCTCATTCCTTAGACAAGAATGCCATAAATAGATAAATATATATATAATTTTATCTTTCTGTCTCTGAACTTCTCATGTGTGTTAGATTCTCATATGCACAAAATTAAGTTTAATTCTTTACTATTAATTTGTCTCTGCTGCTAAGTCCCTTCAGTCATGTCCAACTCTGTGCAACC
Organism: Neotragus pygmaeus; assembly: GCA_006410875.1. Classification (NCBI taxonomy): domain Eukaryota; kingdom Metazoa; phylum Chordata; class Mammalia; order Artiodactyla; family Bovidae; genus Neotragus; species Neotragus pygmaeus. Next base: position 323,052 of record SJYV01010314.1, on the reverse strand, counting down.
CTATAGATGGCAGCCCATCAGGCTCCCCCATCCCTGGGATTGTCCAGGCAAGAACACTGGAGTGGGTTGCCAGTTCCTTCTCATGTCAGTCTAATTCTTAGGCCAGCCAGAAGAACCTAGATGGGTAGAGAAAAGTTTTATTTTTCTCCTTCCTGACAGTTTTGGTACCTAATGTGGGCATTCACTGGCTGGAACACTGCTTTCTCCCCAAAACTATGGCAGATGAATAGATTCTGGGACATCTGCCAAGAGCAGGCATAATAAGGTGACATTTCGTCCCATATCAGTTTCCCAGGTTTCAGCCTGCTGTAGGGTACGTTAGAAGTGAAAGTGGTAAGAATTGTCTTTTTTTTCCCCCTGACCCCTTCTCTCTTTTCTAAATTAAGATTAGCAAGTTTTCCTGGTGAATCAGTGGTAAAGAATCCACCTGTCAATGCAGGAGACACAGATTTAATCCCTGGTCCAAGAAGATCCCACATGCCTTGGAGCAATTAAGCCCGTGTAACACAACTATTGAGCCTGTGCTCTATGTCCTGGGAGTTGCAACTACTGAGCCCGTGCACTGCTTGCTGCAACTAGAGAAAAGCCCATGTTAAAAAGAAAAAAAAGGAAAAAAAAAAGCACACAGCCAAAATAGATAAATACAGATTAGCAAGAGAAAGTATACGTGGAACTAGTTCTTTGGGCTAAAGGGACCCTAGAAAATATTTGGATGTTATATTCTGGTTTTATGTTGATCTTGTTCCTGCCAGAGATGGTCACTGTTTTCTCTCTGATCGCTGCCAGTCAGAGGATACATATGCACCCGGTGGGCAGCTGAGTAGTCTGTGGATCTAAAGAAATGGATAACTTGTGGGTTGGTAAGTCACTCTGTTCTGTTCAATAGGGGGGAAAACATGCGATTCTCTGCTGCTTAAAAACAGAGCCCCTCATAGTTACTGCCTTTACTTTCTTTGAACTTCCTGGATCTTGTAAGTGTTGCAATATTTCCACTCTTTTATAGTATAGCACTTACCTACATGGTTTAGCCACAAAAAGGCTTATTGGACTGAGCTGCTGTTAAGGTTAACAGATACTACTCATCATAACGGCCACATAATGGATTATTTGAATTGGTTAAATTAAAAACAAATATTGATAGCTCTAATATTGGTATAAAGGCTAGGTGTTAGGACTCCTTTAATTAGATTGAAGATAGACAGTAGAACAAAAATCAAAATCCAATAACGTCCTTTTTTGTTTGCCTTTAAACACTTGAAAATACTTGTAAAAACAAACAAACAAAACAGGGCATTGGAAGTACAGCTGGTCCTGCATGTAAGAAACATTTTTTTTCTTAAACCCAGGGACAATCCTTGAAAAAAAAAATTCTTTTTTTAAAACAGATTACCTCCTGAGATTAATGGATAAATAAAAAAAGATCAAAGAAATGAGATGAATAAAATGAACACTGATGGTATTAAAGGTTTTAATACAGAACTACAAAAGGCTGGGTGGGCCAAAGTGACTCAACTTTAGTAGGATGGTTAATTAAGTTAAAAGAGCCAGGATCCTTTGGCCTGACTCTTCACTGGGGATGCAAAGCCTTTTGCACAAGAGTGGGTAAAATGGGTAGGCGAGAGAAAGGAGAAATTTTCAGGACCCTTTGATATGGGAATCCCATGAATTGTGGTACCAAATCTCATTAGTGAAGCTGATTCAGGCTAAAATTAGGTTGAAAGAACATATAATAGAAATGTAAGTGTTGACAAAATTATGTCAATTTTACCTGAATGTTTTATGGGATATATATGTATATCTGACTGTGAATACTTTCTCCTGAACAATACTGCATAGTCAAAAGTCATTTTTGAAGTCCTAATGGGGGCTACAGTTAGAAATGTAAGAGTTGATAAAATTAAGCCAAAAAGTTTATAGGAGAGTTGGTATATTTGAACAGTCTTTATATAAAAGGTTGCATTTCTGGTATCTGATTCTATTATGGGGATGAATATTGTATTTCACTGGGGAATGTCTCCCCCACCTAGTATATAAAACAGAAGACATGCACATCTACTCTTCAAGCAATTTTAATCAGACATGTTAAAGGAAACAAAAATATTACCTGAGCAGAACATAAAAACATTATGGTTTGCATCTAGGAAACCTCCGTGATATAAAAAAGCAAATTGAAATAATGTAGTTGGATAGGAAGATCAATCCATGATGCCATTTAAACTATATCTTACAAACATTTGCAAAACCAGAAATGTAGTTCAAGAGGTAGTTCAAATTCTACCCATTCCTTTTCATTAACCCTCAAACCTCCCCCTTTTATCTCAAAAGGCTTCTAACCTCTCCAAGGAACACTGATCTAGACGATCTTTAATTACTAAGACTGAAAAACAAACAGAGCAAGGGGTCTTTTTAAATATATGAACTGATATAGAAGCACCCTTACCAAAAAATCTAGCTCAAGGAAAAATTTTAAACAAAAAAATTATAAGACCTCTGCTTTTATTTGTTTGTATGTTCATGTGTGTCTATATATACATGTCTTGTAAACATGTGGGGTTTTTTTTATACCTCTTGATGTTATTGATAAAATTATTTTGTAAAAGAGTTCTATTTAATTGTTTTAACAAACAAGCCCTATATAAATCGAGTATGTGTGTATATATATGTACACATATATACACATATGGGCTTCTCTTGTGTCTCAGCTGGTAAAGAATCTGCCTGTAGTGTGGGAGACTGAGGTTTGATCCCTGGGTTGGGAAGATCCCCTGGAGAATGGAAAGCCTCCAGTATTCTGGCCTGGAGAATTCCATGGACTGTATAGTCCATGGGGTCACAAAGGGTCAGATACAACTGGGTGACTTTCATATATATATATACTCTCAAAATATAATAAAAATTGACTCACATGTTTTTCAGGTTTGTATGTTTTAGGATTAACCTTCAGTAAATAAAAGACAATTTAAGGTTGTTAGTTTAAGTAAAACAAATATGTCATTAGACTTGTCACTATTAAGTATAAAACTTTTATTCTACCTAGGTTTACTTGAAGTCAAATAGGCTCTGTAACAAAAATTGTCAGCCAGAAAAATAATTTAGGATGATGACTGAAGATGTCTAAAGCCTAATAAAGACTTTTTTTTTGGTAGGTAATTTTAGCATAGTTGTCAAGAACATATGAATAAATTAAATGTCAGTATCACAAGCTTTCTCCCGGAATCAAGATTGCCAAGGGAAATATCAATAACCTCAGATATGCAGATGACACTACCCTTATGGCAGAAAGTGAAGAAGAACTAAAGAGCCTCTTGATGCAAGTTAAATAAGAGAGTGAAAAAGTTGGCTTAAAGCTCAACATTTAGAAAATTAAGATAATGGCATCTGGTCCCATCACTTCATGGGAAATAGATGGGAAAACAGTGGAAACAGTGGATGACTTTATGTTTTTGGGCTCCAAAATCACTGCAGTTGGTGATTGCAGCCATGAAATTAAAAGACGCTTCCTCCTTGGAAGGAAAGTTATGACCAACCTAGACAGCATATTAAAAGCAGAGACATTACTTTGGTCAAAGGTCCATCTAGTCAAGGCTATGGTTTTTCCAGTGGTCATGTATGGATGTGAGAGTTGGACTATAAAGAAAGCTGAGTGCCCAGGAATTGATGGTTTTGAACTGTGGTGTTGGAGAAGACTCTCGAGAGCCCTTTGGACTGCAAGGAGATCCAACCAGTCTATCCTAAAGGAGATCAGTCCTAGGTGTTCATCGGAAGGACTGATGTTGAAGATGAAACTCCAATACTTCAGCCACCTGATGCAAAGAGTTGACTCATTAGAAAAGACCCTGATTCTGGGAAAGATTGAGGGCAGGAGGAGAAGGGGACGACAGACGATGAGATGTTTGGATGGCATCACTGACTCAATTGACATGGGTTTGGGTGGACTTGGGAGTTGGTGATGGACAGGGAGGCCTGGTGTGCTGCTGTTCATGGGGTTGCAAAGAGTCAGACACGACTAAGCAACTGAACTGAACTGAACTGATTACAGTTTTTAGGTGAACTTTTTAGCAATAATTGTTTTATGTTGTTTAGTCACTAAGTCATGTTCTTTTCTTTTGTGACTCCATGGACTGTAATCCCCCAGACTCCTCTGTCCATGGGATTTACTAGGCAAGAATACTGGTGAGGGTTGCTATTTCCTTCTTCAGTGAACTTTCATGACCCCAGTATTCTTGCCTGGAAAATTCCATGGTCAGAAGAGCCTGATGGGCTACAGTTCATGGGGTCGAAAAAGTTGGATACAACTTAACAGCTAAACCACCCAGGGATTGAACCCATGTCTGCTGCTCTGCAGGCAGATTATTTACTGCTGAGTCACCAAGGAAGCTTAATTGTTTTGTGAGCTATTTACTTAAAAGAGTTTCCTGAATCTCTGGTAATTTTCACCATTAGAACTTTGCTAAATTAAGTTAATGATTAATTAAATGAAATTCATTGAATATTTAGATTATTCCCAAATGAGATACTGAAACAATTAATTACTGAACATAGGCTTCTTTTTTACAGAGAAACTAAAGATATTCAGAACTATTAGTAAACATGTTTGGTGCTACACTGAGAAGTTTTCTATGAGCAAGCATGTGTTTTTAGAAATTAGAAAAATTATTTTTTGCCAATCTACAGAATGCTATAATGTAAAATGCAATTCATAATTGCCTAGGTCTTGATTTTCACTAGAAACTATAACTTTCTAAGGGTAAAAAAGGAGGGAAGCACTTCTGTATGCAAGAAAGTAAGATAGGTGTTTTGGTAAAACAACACTTATGAAAAAGGAGTCTTTGAAAATAAATTTTGTGTGTTGTAAGGACTGGATAATACTGGAATGAATTTAACCAAGCAAATTAGTTTTAATATCAAGAGTAAACTGGCACAAAATTGGAATTTGGTTTTCTCTGTGTTAGAAAACAAAGTTGCATTATTTTTACCTACTGGTCTGCTCTTGATAATAGAAGATTATGAAATTTTCTTATTTCTATTATATTATTTTCTTCAGTATTAAGTAATCCAGGAAGGGATTTGATTTAGATCATACCTGTATGGTTTAGTGGCTTTCTCTACTTTCTTCAATTTAAGTCTGAATTTGGTAATAAGGAGTTCATGATCTGAGCCACAGTCAGCTCCTGGTCTTGTTTTTTTTGACTGTATAGAGCTTCTCTATCTTTGGCTGCAAAGAATATAATCAATCTGATTTCGGTGTTGACCATCTGGTGATGTTCATGTGTAGAGTCTTCTCTTGTGTTGTTGGAAGAGGGTGTTTGCTATGACCAGTGCATTTTCTTGGCAAAACCCTGCTTCATCCCACATTCCAAGGCCAAGTTTGCCTGTTACTCCAGGTGTTTCTTGACTTCCTACTTTTGTATTCCAGTCCCCTATAATGAAAAGGACATCGTTTTGGGGTGTTAGTTCTAAAAGGTCTTGTAGGTGTTTGTTGGAGAAGGAAATGGCAACCCACTCCAGTGTTCTTGCCTGGGGAATCCCAGGGACAGGGGAGTCTGGTGGGCTGCCGTCTATGGGGTCACACAGAGTCGGATACGACTGAAGCGATTTAGCAGCAGGTCTTCATAGAACCATTCAAATTCAGCTTCTTCAGTGTTACTGGTTGGGGCATAGACTTGGATTACTGGGATATTGAATGGTTTGCCTTGGAAACAAACAGAGATAATTCTGTCATTTTTGAGATTGCATCCAAGTACTGCATTTTGGACTCTTTTGTTGACCATGATGGCTACTCCATTTCTTCTAAGGGATTCCTGCCTGCAGTAGTAGATATAATGGTCATCTGAGTTAAATTCACCCATTCCAGTCCATTTTAGTTCACTGATTCCTAAAATGTCGATGTTTACTCTTGCCATCTGCTGTTTGACCACTTCCAATTTGCCTTGATTCGTGGACCTGACATTCCAGGACATCCTCAGTCATGTCCGACTCTTCGTGACCCCATGAATCGCAGCACGCCAGGCCTCCCTGTCCATCACCAACTCCCAGAGTTCACGCAGACTGACTCACGTCCATCGAGTCCGTGATGCCATCCAGCCATCTCATCCTCGGTCGTTCCCTTCTCCTCCTGCCCCCAATCCCTCCCAGCATCAGAGTCGTTTCCAATGAGTCAACTCTTTGCATGAGGTGGCCAAAGTACTGGAGTTTCAGCTTTAGCATCATTCCTTCCAAAGAAATTCCAGGGCTGATCTGCAGAATGGACTGGTTGGATCTCCTTGCAGTCCAAGGGACTCTCAAGAGTCTTCTCCAAGGTATATGTTATCAAGTGTTTCAGAAATTGTGTGAAATTCTTGGAAGTTTGATGTGTCCTGACCTAAAGTGTTATCTATCATCAAAATTGAGAGAAATCCTAAAAAGGATTGAATCTGTGTATCAGTAAAATACACTAGATGACTTGCATGTAAAGGCACTAGCAGCAGAATCTGGAAAGATTGTGTCAACATGTGAATGAAGTCCATTCCACTTCTGCAAAAAAAACAAATTGACCCCTCATTTTCAGACTTTGGTCAACCTTATATTTTTGTAACAGGCCATCAGTCTGCTCCCGAATCAGAGAAATTACTGAGATAGTCAATTCCTAGATAGGTTGATTGGAGAAGGCAATGGCACCCCACTCCAGTACTCTTGCCTGGAAAATCCCATGTATGGAGGAGCCTGGTAGGCTGCAGTCCATTGGTTCTCAAAGAGTCAGACAAGACTGAGCGACTTCACTTTCACTTTTCACTTTCATGCTTTGGAGAAGGAAATGGCAACCTACTCCAGTGTTCTTGCCTGAGAATCCCAGGGTCGGGGGAGCCTGGTGGGCTTCCGTCTATGGGGTTGCACAGAGTCGGACACAACTGAAGCGACTTAGCAGCAGCAGCAGCAGAGAGGTTAATAGGAAGTCCAGGGTTCCTGAGGAGGAGAAAGGGGTCCGGAGGCAGTGAGAAGGGGAGAGGGGTCTGGGGCTCTCAAGGAGTAAAGGACAAACGTTCTTTCCTACATTGCTCTGTCTTAGTCAGCATAACAATGTATCTTGCTCGAGGACATGTTTCTCTTTAACAAGAACCTTCTGACTAATCCTGTCATTTTAAAATGTGTATTATGGGATTGGATCTGGTTTGATCTTACTGTTGTTCATTCTAATCTTGTTAATTTCAGATGTTTGTTGTTGGAGTGGGTCTGGGGCCCTCTCCATCCCCTTTCTGATGTCTCTGTCAGAAGCTTTCTCTGTCCCTTTTCTTACTGTAATAAAACTCTGCTACACAAAGGTTCTTGAGTGATCAAGCCTGGTCCCTGATCCCGAAGCTAAATCTTCTTCGGGGATCACAAATCCAACATCATTCACTGTAAACTGTCATTATGATGGGTAAATAATAGCTATAAATTAAACAGTATTATAGGCATTCTTAGAAGGCCACTGACCCTGCTTAGCTTCCTGGTGAACCTCATTTTTTTGGCATTTCTTCATCAACCATAGTGCACTTGTATGCCTGTGTTCAGTTGCTCAGTCGTGTCCAACTCTTTGCGACCCCATGGACTGTAGCCTGCCAGGCTCCTCTGTCCATGGGATTGTCCAGGCAAGACTACGGAGTGGGGTGCCATTTCTTCCTCCAGAGGATCTTTCCCACACAGGTATCGAAACCATGACTCTTGTATCTCCTGCATTTCAGGTGGATTCTTTACCACTGAGCCACTAGGGAAGCATTTAAGAAACTCAAATTGTAAATGTGTGCTGACAAGTCACTTTAGTCATGTCTGACTCTTTGGGACCCCATGGACTGTAGCACACCAAACTCATCTGTTCATGGGATTCTCCAGGCAAGAATACTGGAGTGGGTTGCCGTTCCCTTCTCCAGGGGATCTTCCCAACCCAGGGATTGAACCCGGGTCTCTTGTATCTCCTGCATTGGCAGATGGTTTTTTTTTAACCACAAATGCCACCTAACCGAAACTGTTAAGTAGACATTGCTGGAAAGATTTCTATAAAATTATGAAAACTGTCTACCAGCAATCTCTGACCTATCAAGGCCATAACCCTGGAAAAATATGTCATCAAAGGCCTCAGACCTCCTCTCTCTGGGTCCTTTGAACATCTGCAGCTGAACCTCATTCAACTTTCACTTAGTATAGGTCATTAAAATCTTCTTGTTAATTGTATGTATGTTTTCCTGATGGGTTGAAGCACTGTTCTGCTGTCTTGTAAACTTCTTGGAATTATCACTGTCCTTATCATTTTCAATAATCAGACAAGGTCAACAGAATTAATGCAAAAACTGGACTCAAGCAAACAAGAATTAATTATATGGAACTGAATGAACTAATGAATATGATTATACTTTTGTGACTTCATCTAAAATACTGGATTAGACAAAAGTTCATTTGGGTTTTTCCCTAACACCATACAATCCAATATTCAATTCAGTTCAGTTCAGTCACTCAGTCGTGTCCGACTCTTTGTGACCCCATGAATAGCAGCACGCCAGGTCTCCCTGTCCATCACCAGCTCCCAGAGTTCACTCAGACTCACGTCCATCGAGTAGGTGATGCCATCCAGCCATCTCATCCTCTGTCGTCCCCTTCTCCTCCTGCCCCCATCCCTCCCAGCATCAGGGGCTTTTCCAACGAGTCACCTCTTCTCATGAGGTGGCCAAAGTACTGGAATTTCAGCTTTAGCATCATCCCTTCCAAAGAAACCCCAGGGTTGATCTCCTTCAGAATGGACTGGTTGGATCTCCTTGCAGTCCAAGGGACTCTCAAGAGTCTTTTCCAACACCACAGTTCAAAAGCATCAATTCTTCGGCACTCAGTCTTCTTNAAAGAAACCCCAGGGCTGATCTCCTTCAGAATGGAAGGGTTGGATCTCCTTGCAGTCCAAGGGACTCTCAAGAGTCTTTTCCAACACCACAGTTCAAAAGCATCAATTCTTCAGCACTCAGCCTTCTTCACAGTCCAACTCTCACATCTATACATGACCACAGGAAAAACCATAGCCTTGACTAGACGGACCTTAGTTGGCAAAGTAAGGTCTCTGCTTTTGAATATGCTATCTAGAGCTTAGAAGGCCAAAAAAAAAAAAAAAAAAAAGAACCAGCCCAGGCAACTTCCAGCTATGAGGTTTCTGGAATATTAGGAATGACAATCTCTGAACTAGGTTAGAAAAGTTTTGGTATTTTTAGTATATTTACACTTAGCACATTAACGTTATGAATACAGATACCCAAATGCAATGTATGTGCAACCTTTGCAGACAGCATCTCTAAGTATTTCAGTATGAGGTTCAGGCCAAATGATCATACTGGCTCCTTAAGTGCTTCATCCCACATAGAACCCAGTCTCTCCTGTGGAAACACCACCTGTCCTCAAGGCCCAGGACAATAGACTCAGTTCTGACTAGGCAGGTCCAAGTGGTCTCATCTCTCAGTTCCTGTAGCACTGTAATTACAGGTCAGCTGATGTGTTCAAAATACTGACTCACAGTATTTTGTACATATATTTTATCTTTCTTTCTAGATTGCAAGCACCCTCAGGGTGGGAAATTTGTTCTATTAATATTTAGCACAATGCTTTATGCATAGTATATTCAGTGAACCTGGATGAATGAACAAATCTATGTATTATAATGTGGCATGAACTTTCACTTGAATTCAAAGGTGAAAATATAAGCATTGATATTTTGAATCATCTTCTAATGGTTTGATAAATTCCATATGGTTTTGTGGAGTTTTTTTGGTATGTATTTTTCTATTNTTCACTTGAATTCAAAGGTGAAAATATAAGCATTGATATTTTGAATCATCTTCTAATGGTTTGATAAATTCCATATGGTTTTGTGGTGTTTTTTTGGTATGTATTTTTCTATTATTTTGCTGTTATTCTGGATTTGGTCATTGAAATAAGAATGCTTATGAAATAATTTCAAATATAGTCTTTATAAAGTTTATGCTACTTTGATCTGAAAGGTCTGGTTGGCTTCTGCACTTACTTCTTTATTAATAACCCTTCTGGATGCGAGAAATACAGTTGTAAGCCTGTGCCAGATAGCTTACAAGAGGGAGAAAGAAAAATATACTAAAGGATAATGTTGTATGATGAAAGATATGTAAGAAAATATATTTTTCTTGTTTGTGGAAGCAGCTGGAATATGATTTCTTTGTAAACAGTTAAGAATATTAACATAGAGAAGAAATTAATTCAGTAAAGGCATTTCAGCTGAAATTTTGCTGAAGAGTGACAGGTTCAGGTGAATAGGAAGGTGTAGTGTGAGGGGTCAGAGCATGTTATTGCTGAATCTGATGCATTCACTCTTAATCTTACTGACGGAAAAAATTATTTTCTAGATAATTACATATATGTCAAATGTCATAAATTTCCTTGGTTTTGTTTTTAAGAGAAAGGAAATGAAGTACCTATGTTTGCTGGTGACTTAGTGTATTAGTATAAATATTACATATGTAATAAATATTTGTATACTTAGGCAGGAGAGACCTTTGGATATTAAAAGGACCTGTGAGGTATACCAGTGTGACTTTTCATGCTGTGGCTGCACTTTATTTCACTAGGAAAGTCAGATTTCTGGAAAAGTTCTAGTGCAAGTAAAATCTTTCAAAGCTTAAGCTGTTGTTAAAATTGGAAAATGTTGCAGGAATATTATAGGAAGGTTGGTGATGTCTACTGAGATGACTCTGAGAGAAGAGGTGATTGTTCTAGCAGCAGCCAGGTAATGGTTAATGAAACAAGCAAGACATTTGGTTGTACTCATAATTTTGTTTTTATTTACTTATCATTTTGGAGTTCATCAATTATGGCTCTTAAAGATGTAAAATATGACCATCTTTTAATACATTTGATTTTAAGCAGGAACATCTGAAATTTGAAATGAATGAATTTTGAAGGGCATTTACTGTCCTGATTTTTGATACCTATTAGGAAGTATTGTCATCTAATGGCTATTATGTCAAATTGTAGATAAAGGTTCCTAAAGGACCCTGTAAAACCAAGACATATCAGTCCTGTAGATTTCACCTACTTCACTGTCAAAACACTGTCATGGTGTGATATGTAAAACCTTAATTGTAGTTTTAATGATAAGTGCCCTCTGTCTGTATAGTAGGCCTTTACAACAGAATAGTCCATTTTCACAAATGTATTTGATTGCTTTGTATGTTTTCTGATTAGTGACTTGACTAGTAATGCTTAGAAGGAAGCTGAAAAAATACTCAAAGTCAGATATAAACTCTTAACTTTTATTCTACTAGTCTCCTCATTTTTCAGTGACAGGATTGAAGCAGAGGTTCTCTGTGGACATTTCCAAATCTGCAGTGTGCAGTTAGAGTGGCCAGAAGCACTTGCATGTTAAGATGCACCCAGAGCCTGTAGTGATGCCTCCTTTTGCCTCTACTGCAGCACTTGTCTTACGGTAACGGCAGCTTGCACGTGGATGCTGCTTTCCAGCAGACCCTCTGGAGCGTGGCCCCCATCAGCTCAGGAAGTGAAGCAGCCCAAGGTAAGGAGTCCACTTCCAGTAGGAGGCTGGTCCCTGATACAGAGTTGAGAGTCATCTTTGGAATTGTGATAATGAGCAAATACATTAGAGCTATTTGTGTCAAAATATTCTATAATGAAGATACATGACATTTAAGAAACTTATTTCAATTGTTACTTAAAAGTGAAGTTTATGTTAAGATTTAGCTCTCCTTATTTTTACGCTATTGTCAACTTTAGCTTATTCTTGTGTGTACTTTTAAATTGTAGCTTTCTAGGGGTTATTTTCTCCATGTTTTGGCCTCGGGGTATTGCCTGGTTAGGCTAACATCAAGATTTCTCATCTTCCAGGGTGTGTGACTTAGTGCTGGATCACAGCAGTGCTTGGGCATCAGGGTTTTCTCGAGATGTATCAGTTTGTTCTGATTATTCTCACTTACGTAAGTTCAAATCTGAGCCTATTCAGGCTTGTATGTTTAGTGGAGGCTTTTGTGAGGCTGAGGTCATGTATCGTGGTGGGAATATCACTGACTGTGGGACTTGGAAACCCAGGGCTCAAGGGTGGAAGGCAGGTGATCCCACCCATCTCTGCGATTTTGGTTCAGTACTTACTCCTTACCAGACTTCTGTATCTCTGTCTAGGAAAATAGGAAATCACATCAGATGATCTGTTTAGCTTTCGATATACAATGATGACAGTTCACATGTGACTGCGTTTCGATCCTTCTAGGGTATCTGATTGGTGGTGACGTCCTCAGGTTGCTTCATGGACACTTGGATGAATGCCTCACTGTCCCTTCAGGAGAACATGGTGAAGAGCAGCGGAGGTTGGTACCTGGGCCCAGCGCTTTAAGCCTTGCATTTTCATGTTTTGATATAATTTTTATAAATTAAGGATATGTCTGTTCAGGCCATTTATGTAATAGAAAGTAGGCCACTATGGTTTGTCTGTCCACTGAGGTGATCCATTTGTTGATCTCCTCGGAAGTTTTTTCTCATAGTAGGTTTTCACTGCCTATCAGTAGAGTTGCTGAAAATTTTTGTATAATGAAAACATGGTTAGAAATTGAATACAAGAAATTGAGTGGGAAGAGTGAACGCATTTAATTACTTAGGGCTTCATTAAATGTTCATTTTTTGTTTTTTAATGAATTCTCTTTCTTGAATGTTTAGTCTCGAATTCAGTTTCAAAGTCAGAGTTCTCAAAGTGCCCAAAAGTTTAGGACCTTTTTCTGTTACATCCCATTGACTGATGTGTGTGCTAAGTTGCTTCAGTCATGTCCTACTCTGCGATCTTATGGACTGTAGCCCACGAGGCTCCTCTGTCCATGGGATTCTTTAGGTAAGAATACTGGAGTGGGTTGCCATGCCCTCTTCCAGAGGATTTTCCTGACCTAGGGATCGAACCTACGTCCCTTATGTCTCCTGCATTAGCAGGTGGGCTCTTTCCCACCAGTGCCACCTGACATAAGTAAAAAAGTTAATAATTTCCCCTAATATTTTATGTGATTTTAATACTGCTCTTGTGTTAATATTATTTGGCACTGGGCAAAGATAGAAGTAGTCTGGATCACAGGAGAAAATGCACAAGTAATTAAAAAAACCATTAAAACATTTAGTGTGATTTGAATGTTTCATTTGCCTCACAAATTAATGAATGGATAAGGTAGGATGCCTAAGAGATAACTGTGAGAGAAGGCATGATCTGGGTGATTTATTACATGGCTTTAAGTCTTTTGGTGGAGATTTCTAATAATATATGAATATTTAGAAATGAAAACATTTAGAAAATTAATAGCAATCATTTAACTAGCTGTTTAGGTTTGGGAAAAATCCATCTGAGACCTGGATACTAGTCTTAACCTCTCTTGCCAGACAGAGCTAGTTATGGTGAAGTGTGAAATGCAGAGCCTGGAAAAATTCCCCAAACTAAAAAGTGCTGCTTATAGTACGCTTGGAAGAAGATGTTGATGGTGTTGATAGGGTTTGTATGAAAATGAGAGGGACTTCAAAAAGCTGTTGTTTTGAGGGATTAATTCCAAACAAAAATATGAACGGAAGTGTGTCCTGGAAATAGTAATTATTGTGGAGTGATGAGGGGCAGGATGGAAGGAGGATAGAAACTAGACAGGAGGGAGGAGTTGGATCAGCTTTTGAAGGCTCCTTAGTGCCATAATCCTGGACTGGCTCTTACTCTGAGTGAGTTGGGAAGGAGTGTGTGGGGATGAGCAGGGATAACATAGTCAATATCTTTGAAAAGTGTTGCTCTGATGAACAAGAGGAACTTAGACCAAAGGTAGAGAGATTGTGGATCGGGGAAACCAATCCAATTAAATCAGAAGGCTGATGTAGTCATTCATGTGAGTAAAAAGGAGAAGCTTAGCTTGGACAGTGGCCATTAGAACAGGATGGCTGGTCCAGAGACATTTCAGGTCAGATTGATTGACTGGTTTAAGGATGAACTCAATGTGGTCGCTGAGAGAGTGTATCAGATTTAAGGGAGAGCTGATGTCTCTGATTCAAAGGAAGAGAGATGATGTTAAAGATTGTAGGAGATATACAAATATGGTATGATTGACTGAATGAGATTTTGGACACTGGTGAGTACAAAGGGTGTGGGAAATAAAGGGTCTGTGGGAGATTGAAATTTTTGAGTCTTTAACTTAGACAAAGCTTGGGTTGGATATGAATCACAAGTGCATGTAGGGTAGTTGAAGGAATGGAAGCCCTATGTAGAGAGGAAGGAACTGTAATTAGAGGGGTATGTTTAGCAACTTGGACATAGTATGCTAAGAGCAACCTAGATGTCCATCTACAGATGAATGGATAAAGAAGTTATGTTACATATATACAATGCAATATTAGTCAACCATAAAAAAGAACAGGGCTTCCCTGGTGGCTCAAATGGTAAAGTGTCTGCCTGCAGTGCGAGAGACCCGGGTTTGATCACAGGGTTGGGAAGATCCCCTGGAGAAGGAAATGGCAACCCGCTCCAGTACTCTTGCCTGGAAAATTTCATGGATGGAGGAGCATGGTAGGCTACAGTCCATGAGGTCAAAAAGAATTGGACACAACTGAGCGACTTCACTTTCTTTCTTTTCATAAAAATGAATGAAATTACTCCATTTGTAATGATGTGGATGAAGCTAGAGTCTGTCATGCAGAATGAAGTAAGTCAGAAAGAGAAGAATGTTGTATGGGACTCTAGAAAAATGGTACTGATTAACCGATTTTCAGGGCAGGAACAGAGATGCAGACATAGAGAACAGACTTATGCATATAACATGGGAGAAGGTGGCAAGAATTTAGAGAGTAGCATTAACATATATATACTACAGAGTGTAAAATAGATAGATAGCGGGAAGCTGCTGTGTATAGCAAAGGGAGCTCAGCTTGGTGCTCTGTGATGACCAAGAGTAGTGGAATGGGGAGGAGGGAGGGAGGCTCAAAAAGGAGGGAATATATGTATATTTATAGCCGATTCACATTGTTTGTACAGCAGAAGCCAACACAATATTTTAAGGCAATTATACTCCAATTAAAAAAAATAAATGTTTTTGCAGTTTGCAAAACCTTGACATAGACAAACCAGGGAGGAGGCTGAGGATGGAGTCCTAGAGAAGGCTGACACTTAGAACATGGACAGGTGAAGGAGAGTTGCTAGAAAGCCAGAATGGTAGTGGAGAACCAGGGAAGTTATGGAGTCCAAAGGAGGATTGTTGGTGTAGATGTGTTCTATGCTATAATATAATCATAGAAACTTAGGGGCAAAGAGACACTGTGCCATAGTCTTTGGAATCTTAATTTCTGATTTGTTAAATCAAGCATTTAAGCCAAGTGATTTTTTGAGCCCTTCTACTGTTTGTACAGTTACTGTAGAGATTAGGGATGTAGAATTAGACAGACCAAGGCGTGGGCCTCTCCTCTGCCCCTTACTAGTTGTGTAACTCATGAAGATGACTAAATTTCTTTAAACATGATTTTTCTCCTCTATAAAATGCAGTTTAAATACTACCTGCTATTTCATGGGAAGGTTCAATAAGAAAATGCACATAAAATCTTGATGCATATTAAGAGATCAACAAATGTATTATTGCTTTTGTTTGTTACTGTTATCACTGTTGTTTAGAAGAACAGCGTTTAGTCAGATACGGAAGCATAAAGAATGGTAGAGCATAGATTGTAGAGAAAGAGAAGCTAAACTATGTCAAAGAAAATCCTCTGCAGTTTTGAACTGAATGTGGTAGGTATGTGGTGGAGAAGGACCCCTCTTTCTTGATCAGCTTTAGAACCCAGGAATGGATGAGCGTAGTTTTTGTTTTAATTCTCATTTTCAAATGAGAATATTCAGCATCAGATATATCCCAGATTTCCTGGACTAAGCTCACTGGCAGTGACTTCAGTTTTCCACCTCTTCTGGATATTAGAGGTTTTTTTTTTTTTAATTGCATTGCACAGTTATGTCAAACCCATGCTCCCTGCAGTGAAAGCAGAGCCCTAACTCCTGGACCACCAGGAATTCCAGAGAATCTGATGTTAAAGAGATGTTTTATGAAACATAATACTTATAGAGAAGATTTCCTGCTAACTCATTTTTTGGGGGGAGGGAGTCCTTTATTTTTTTAATTATTATTTTATATTGGGATATAGTTGATTTACAATGTCATGTTAGTTTTCAGGTATGGACCAAAGTGATTCAGTTGTACATATATATGTATCTATACTTTTTCAGATTCTTTTCCCATGTAGGTTATTGCAGAGTATTGAGTAGTTCCCTATGCTATACAGTAGGTCCTTGTTGGTTATTTTATATCGTGTGTGTGTTAATCTCAACTTTCTAATTTGTCCGTCCCCCATCCACCTTTTCCCTTTGGTAACTATAAGTTTATTTTGTGAGTCTGTTTATGTTTTGTAAATAACTTCTATTGTATCATTTTTTTTAGATTCCATATATAAGGGATGTCATATTAAGTTTGTCTTTCTCTGTCTGACTTAGTTCACTTAGAATGATAATGTCTCCTGCTAATTCTTTAGATTGTTAGTTATTAATCATTTCTGAGCAAAGACATTTTGATGTTGTTCTGGGTCCAATTTTCCATTGCATCCTTATTGAAGACTACTCTCCCATCCTGGTATTATTCTTTTTAAAATTTCTTATTTAAGTATAGATGATATACAGTGTTGTGCCAATCTTTCTGTAAGAATGTGACTTGGTTATATACATGTAACTTTTTGAATACATATATACATGTTCTTTTCCATTATATTTTATAGTAGGATATTCAATATAGTTTCCTATATGGTGTATACAGTAGGACCTTGTTGTTTATCCATTCTAAATGTACTTCCAGTATTATTCTTGATTTAATGTTGATTACTTCTGTGTCAAATTAATCTCAACATGCATTCAGATCAACATACTGTTCTCTTTACATAGTGATGTCAGTAAGAGCACATTTTAATGCCCCTTGTACAGCATGTTTACATGGGTAAAATTAAATGAAAATGGATATCAAGTCATGAATTGAGGGAGGAAATAAGTCAGAAATAGGCAACAGGAGCATGAGGGATCTTGCTTAAGAAGGAGGGTTACCTAATACCTTGATTACACAATGAAACTGAGCAATTACTTGCAAATAATGATAAAAGTAGTCCTTAAATTTTATGTTTACAGAACACTGTTTTCTTTCACATGTTTGTTTATAAATGTCTTTCTCTCCCTCTGTCCTTGCCATAAGTCAATTTCAATGTCTTACAGAAGGAGGGGATGGCAAAGGAAAGCACAGCCAGGAGGCAACTTTTCTTTTTTTGGCAGGACTCTATGAGAGACACATAGTGACAACCTAAAACATATATTTTGATTCATTTTTTAAAAAGAAGTAAAAATTGACTTTTGGACAGCAATGTGAGAGTTGGAGAAGTTCCAGGGTAGTATGTAGACCTTTCTTTTAACTTATAACTCTTATAGCCAGGCTATATACAACTATAGATATGACACTGAAAGATGAACTCCCCAANTTAAAAAGAAGTAAAAATTGACTTTTGGACAGCAATGTGAGAGTTGGAGAAGTTCCAGGGTAGTATGTAGACCTTTCTTTTAACTTATAACTCTTATAGCCAGGCTATATACAACTATAGATATGACACTGAAAGATGAACTCCCCAAGTTGGTAGGTGCCCAATATGCTACTGGAGAAGAGTGGAGAAATAACTCCAGAAAGAATGAAGAGACAAAGCCAAAACGAAAACAACACCCAGTTGTGGATGTGAGTGGTGATGGAAGTAAAGTCTGATGCTCTAAAGGACAATATTGCATAATTGTTATTTTTGTTAATTCCATGAACCTGAAATGTTAGGTCCATGAATCAAGGTAAATAGGAAGTGGTCAAATAAGAGATGGCAAGAGTAAACATCAACACTTTAGGAATCACTGAAATAAAATGGACCAGAATGGGCAAATTTAATTCAGATGACCATTATATCTACTACTGTGTTCAAGAATCCCTTAGAAGAAATGGAGTAGCCCTCATAGTCAACAAGAGAGTCTGAAATGCAGTACTTGGGTGCAATGTCAAAAATGACAGAATGATCTCTGTTTGTTTCCAAGGCAAACTGTTCAATATCACAGTAGTCCAAGTCTATCCTGAAACCAGTAATGCTGAAGAAGCTGAAATTGAACGGTTCTATGAAGACTTACAAGACCTTCTAGAACTAACACCAAAAAAAGATGTCCTTTTCATCATAGGGGACTGGAATGAAAAAGGAGGAAGTGAAGAGGTACCTGGAGTAACAGACAAATTTGGCCTTGGAGTAAAAAATGAAGCTGGGCAAAGGCTAACAGAATTTTGCCAAGAGAATGCACTGGTCATAGCAAACACCCTCTTCCAGCAGCACAAGAGAAGACTCTACACATGGACATCACCAGATGGTCAATTCCGAATTCAGATTTGTTATATTCTTTGCAGCCAAAGATGGAGAAGCTCTATACAGTCAGCAAAAACAAGACTGGGAGCTGACTGTGGCTCAAATCATGAACTCCTTATTGCTAAACTCAGAATTAAATAGAAGAAAGTAGGGAAAACCACTAGACCATTCAGGTATGACCTAAATCAAATCCCTTATGAATATACAGTGGAAATGACAAGTAGATTCAAGGGATTAGATCTGATGGACAGAGTAACTGAAGAACTATGGATGGAAGTTCATGACGTTGTATAGGAGGCAGTGATCAAGGCCATGCCCAAGAAAAATGCAAAAAAGACAAAATGGTTGTCTGAGGAGGACTTACAAATGGCTGAGGAAAGAAGAGACACTAGAGGTGACAGAGAAAAGGAAAGGTATACCCATTTGAATGCAGAGTTCCAAAGCATAACAAGGGGAGATAAGAAAACCTTCCTCAGTGATCAATGGAAAGAAATAGAGGAAAACAACAGAATGGGAATGAGTAGAGATCTCTTCAAGAAAATTAGAGATACCAAGGGAACAATTCATGCAAAGATGGACATAATAAAGGACAGAAATGGTATGGACCTAACAGAAGCAGAAGATATTAAGAAGAGGTGGCAAGAATACACAGAAGAACTATACAAAAAAGATCAGCATGACCCAGATAACCAAGCTGGTGTGATCATTCACCTAGAGCCAGCCATCCTGGAATGCGAAGTCAAGTGGACCTTAGGAAGCTTCACTACAAACAAAGCTAGTGTAGGTGATGGAATTCCAGTTGAGTTACTTCAAACCCTTAAAGATGATGCTGTGAAAGTGCTGCACTCAATATGCCAGCAAATTTGGAAGACTCAGTAGTGGCCACAGGACTGGAAAAGGTCAGTTTTCATTCCAATCCCAAAGAAAGGCAATGCCAAAGAGTGCTCAAATTACCACACAATTGCACTCTATGCTAGCAAAGTAATGCTCAAAATTCTCCAAGCCAAGCTTCACCAGTACATGATTCTTAAACTTCCAGGTGTTCAAGCTGGATCTAGAAAAGGCAGAGGAACCAGAGATTAAATTGCCAACATCTGCTGTATCATCGAAAAAGCAAGAGAGTTCTAGAAAAACATCTACTTCTGCTTTATTGATTACACCAAAAGCTTTGTGTATATCACAACAGACTGTGGAAAATTCTGAAAGAGATGGGAATACCAGACCACATTACTTGCCTTGTGAGAAATCTATATGCAGGTCAAGCAGCAATAGTTACAACCGGACATGGAACAATGGACTGGTTTCAAGTTGGGAAAGGAGTACAAGGTTTTATATTGTTACCCTGCTTATTTAACTTCTATGCAGACTACATCGTCTGGATAAAACACAACCTGGATTCTAGTCTGCTGGGAGAAATATCAATAACCTCAGATACACAAGTGACACCACTGTTATGGGTGAAAATGTAGAACAACTAAAGAGCCTCTTGATGAAAGTGAAAGACGAGAGTGAAAAACTGGCTCAAAACTCAACATTCAAGAAACTAAGATCATTTTTACCCAGTCCCATCACTTCATGCCAACTAGATGGGGAAACAATGAAAGCAGTGACAGACTTTATTATTTTGAGCTCCAAAATCACTGCAGATGGTTATTGCAGCCATGAAATTAAAAGACAGTTTCTCCTTGGAAAAAAGCTATGTCCAATCTAGACAGCATGCTAAAAAGCAGTTACATTATTTGTCGACAAAAGTCTTGTCTACTCAAAGCTATTTTTCCAGTAGTCACGTGTGGGTGTGAGAGTTATATTATAAAGAGAGCTGAGCACTGAAGAATTGATGCTTTTGAACTGTGGTGTTGGAGAAGACTCTTGAGAGTCCCTTGGATTGCATGGAGATCCAACCAGTCCATCCTAAAGGAAATCAGTCCTGAATATTCATTGGAAAGACTGGTGCTGNGCATCAAGTTCTTCTCCAATGAGTTGGCTCTTCGCAGCAGGTGACCAAAGTATTAGATCTTTGGCTTCAGCATCAGTCCTTCCAATGAATATTCAGAGTTGATTTCCTTTAGGATTGACTGGCTTGATCTCCTCGCAGTCCAAGGGACTCTCAGGACTCTTACCCAGCCACAGTTTGAAAGCGTCAGCTCTTTGGCATTCAGTCTTCTTTCATCCTCTGGGAAATAGTAGGAGTTATCATAGTCTTCTTTCCCCAAAGATTTAAAATTTTATTTTATTTTTGAGTGATAAATTCACATACTTCAAAAAGCAAAATGGGTCAAAGGAATATCCATAGAGAATTTGTATTCCTCTCCATGTCTGCAGCTGTCACACGCATAATTCTAACATGGCACTAGTAATTCTTACTGCCACACTTCTGTGTAATCCCCTTTTGTTTGTGGGCAGACTTTGTGACTTACACTTTTTTAACCATTTTTAAAAATTAAAGTATAGTTAATTCACAGTGTTGTTTCAAGAGTACAGCAAAGTGTTTGCATTTTTTATTTGGTTATACATATATGTATATTCTTTTTAGATTATTTTCCACTATACGTTATTATAATATACTTCCTTGTGCTATACAGCAGGTCGTCATTAGTTATCTATTTTGTACATAGTATCAATAGTGTGCCTATTTCAATCCTTCAAACATTAACAGTTTTCATGTGGTTCATCTGCTTTTAATACCCTGTTTTGTCCAGATGTCACCCCTGGCCTTTAGGTCACTTCCGTACATATGAGGGTGAAAGGAAAGGCACCGGACTCATTTCTTCTGCAATGGGTGATAAGCACAGGTGACAGGATCGCATTTCCTCTCCCTGATTCCAGCCTTACTTCACCTGTACCTTATTTTACTAATTTTCCATGGACGAAGGAGTCTGGTAGGCTGCAGTCCATGGGGCCGGGAAGAGTCGGACAGGACTGAGTGACTTCCCTTTCACTTTTCACTTTCATGCATTGGAGAAGGAAATGGCANAAAAAAAATTTAAGTCTCTAATTTTGAAGAAGTTATCAGAATTTATGTAATAAACAAATTCAAGAACAACTTAAGACCATAAAGTGGAAAATGAACCTTAAAATCCTGTGGACAGTCACATGCATCTAAGGGTTTAGCTCCTGCACTTTCAGATTAAAATGCAGAATGGAATTTGGAGCAACTTAGTCTAGCATTCGGAGAAGGCAATGATACCCCACTCCAGTGCTCTTGCCTGGAAAATCCCATGGATGGAGGAGCCTGGTAGGTTGCAGGCCATGGGGTCTCGAAGGGTCAGACACGACTGAGTGACTTCACTTTCACTTTTCACTTTCATGCATTGGAGAAGGAAATGGCAACCCACTCCAGTGTTCTTGCCTGGAGAATCCCAGGGACGGGGGAGCCTGGTGGGCTGCCGTCTGTGGGGTCGCACAGAGTCGGACACGACTGAAGTGACTTGGCAGCAGCAGCAGCAGTCTAACATTGCCTGACAAGTATGGCACTAACAATCGAAACTGGAACTTCACACACAGTGTCCTATAGCTCATATGGAAATTAGGTGTAACCTAATAGCCTGATCTGCACAGCCCAGAGACATGGTATTGGTTTTGTTTTTTAACTCAGTGTTAGCTGGAATGGGTGGGAGAGGTTCCAGGGGATGACGCTTTTTTTTTCCTATCACAAGAGTCGTTATTCCATGAGTTTGGAAACAAATATGGAGATTCTGTTAGTTATTACATATATTTATTACCACTGTACTTATTCCTAAGTAATATAAAGGTTAAATGTTGAGAAGTTGTAAATATCTTACTTACATGCTGTATATATTATCACTTTTTAAGGTTATTCTCTCTTGTTCAGTCACCCAGTCATGTCTGACTCTGCAACTCCATGGACTGCAGCACACCAGGCTTCACTGTTCCTCACCTTCTCCCAAAGTTTGCCCAGGTTCATGTCCATCGCATTGGTGATGCCCTCCAGTCATCTCATCCTCTGACGCCCTCTTCTCCTTCTGCTCTCAATCTTCCCCAGCAGTTATTTACAAATATGTAATCAATACATAACACCATAGAAATACATTTGATTTTCATATTAATCTTTATCTTTCATTTTTCCAATTTATTTATTTTAGTCCTTCTCCAGGGGATCTTCCTGACCCAGGGATCGAACCTATGTCTC
This sequence comes from Neotragus pygmaeus, assembly GCA_006410875.1. Lineage (NCBI taxonomy): Eukaryota > Metazoa > Chordata > Mammalia > Artiodactyla > Bovidae > Neotragus > Neotragus pygmaeus. The sequence goes on along the minus strand of SJYV01010314.1, from coordinate 300,467 downwards.
CCACATTGCAGGTGATCACTTTAACCTCTGAGCCACCAGGGAAGCCCAGTAGTAAAATTACCTTTCTTACTTTTTATTGGCTAAGATTTTCAGAACAATGATCAGTAGAAATGATGATAAAGCATATTCCTGCCTTATTTATAAATTGGAGTGTGAGGGATATTTCCAGTATTTCAAAAATATAGACGTCTTCTTTTCAAAAAAGTTAAGTAGGCATGCTTTCTTGTATTTATGGGAGTATAGTTGCTTTACAATGTTGTGTTAGTTTCTGCTGTACAGCAAAATGAATCAGTTGTGCTCACTCTTTTTTAGATTTCTTTCCCATTTTGATCACCACAGAGCACTGAGTAGAGTTCTCTTTGCTATACAGTAAGTACTCATTAATTATCTATATTATGTATTGTACTGTCTATTGTAAATAGTGATGGAATGAACACTGGAGTGTATGTATCTATTCAAAATTATGGTTTTCTTCAGATAAATGCCCAGGGTTGGAATTGCTCGGTCATATGGTGTACATTTTCTGAAGGTTTTTGTATTGCAGATGTTTAATCTCACATTAAGAATATAACCTTTAATTGTTTCTGAATATTCAGAAATTCTCATATATATATATATATATATATCTGGATTGAATTAGAAAATATTTATTTTGACACTTGTGATGTTGCTTATGAGAAACACTGACTCATAACCTCCCTTTCTTGTGATGTATTTCTTGTCAGGGTTTTGTATCATGCTTATGTTCATGTCATGAAGAATAATAGTTTCCCCTCTTTTTACATTCTTTGAAAAGTTTACGTAATATTTTTGTCATCTTGTTCCCATTGCTTTCTTGTTTAATTCAATTAGTTTACAAATATATTCTCTATTATTTTTATTCTTAGAAATGTATTCAGACTTGCTTCCAGCATTTTGGTAAATGTTCGTTCCATCTGCCCTCGAAAATAGCCATTTTGCTGCAATTATTGAACATTGTAACCTATACATGTTAATTAGAGCTAGTTTGTTAATGGTGTTATTCAAATCTATATCTTCTATATTTTGTACTAGTTATTTGAAATATTTATTAAAAATTTCCTCAATAATTGTTGACTTTTTTATGTTTCTATAATTACATAGATTTTTGCTTTATATAATTTGTGACTATGTTATCAGATATAAGCACACTTAGAATTTCATATCGTCTCGATAGATTGACTCTTTTATCACAGTTAAATATCTATTTCATCTTTAGTAATGTTTCTTGCAAGATCCTTTGTCTGTTATTGTATGGCTATTCAAGCTTTTAGTAGTTGCAGGTAGTGTTCACACAATAAACTTTTAAATATAAAAAAATTTAATGTTTCTATATCATTAGATTTCACACACATCTTCTTAAACAGTACGTAATTGTTGATTTGCTAATGAAATCTGGCAATCTTTTCTTAGTACTTTTTAATCTATTTACTTGTAATCAATTAGTGATACACTTCATTTTACAGCTAATGGTTTTATATCCATTTTACTATTGCCTTTCTTCATCTTTTATTAACAATTTTCTTCTAATTATCATGATACCCTCTCAACTTCTTTATGGTTACTTTGGAGATAGCAATATACATCCTTGACTTTCTGTAGTGTAATGTACATTAGTATTTTCATCATTTCTAAGACAGTGCAGGGATCTTAGATTAGTAAGATCTTCTTTTACTTCTCTTTGTTCTTTGTGCTTTTTTCTAATATATTGACTCAGAATATTTTACACAATCAATATAAATTCTCATTTGCCTATTTATTTCCTCATTAGGATCTTCTTCTTCCTTTGCAAATATTATGCTTTTGTTATAGGTAATTTTCCCTCTACTTGAAGAGCTCCTTTAGAAGTGTGTGCATGCTCAGTCATGTCTGACTCTTTGCAACCCCATGGACTGTAGCTCACTATGCTCCTCTGTCCACAGGATTATCCCGGGTAGAATACTGGAGTGGGTTGCTTCCTTCAAGGGATCTTTCTGACTCAGAGATTGAACCTGGGGCTCCTGTGGCTCTTGCATTGGCAGGAAGATTCTTTACCATTGGGCCACCTGGGAAGCCTCTGCTTAAACTAAATTCTCTGTTTGTTTTTTTTTTTTCCCTGAAAACATCTTTCATCTGCTTTCAACCTTTTATCATGAGGTACTTTTTTTTAGTACCACAGGGATGGAGACAGATAACTATTTTCAAAGAGAAAAATACCTTCATTAACTTTTTACAAATTATTTTTTAGTTATAGAATCTTACTTTTTATTGTTTTCTCTTTTTTCAGATATTTACCCAGAAGTAGAAGTGCTAAGTCACATGATAGCTCTATTTTTAGTCTTTTTGGAGAAAGCCCCATACTGTTTTCCACAACATCTGCATAATGTACATTCCCACCAATAGTGTACAAGCATTCCCTTTTCGCCACATCCTTACCAATGTTTGTTATTTGTGTTCTTTTTTTTTAATTTTTATTTTCATTTTATTTTACTTTACAATACTGTATTGGTTTTGCCATACATTGACATGAATCCGCCACGGGTGTATACAAGCTCCCAATCCTGAACCCCCCTCCCACCTCCCACCCCATTTTGATGATAGCCATTCTGACAGGTGTGAGATGATATCTCATTGTGGTTCTGATTTGCATTTCCCTGATAATTAGTGATGTGTATCTTTTCATGTACCTGTTGATCATCTGCATTTCCTTGTAGTGAAGAAGTCTATTCAGTTGTTCTTCTGCNCCACCCCATTTTGATGATAGCCATTCTGACAGGTGTGAGATGATATCTCATTGTGGTTCTGATTTGCATTTCCCTGATAATTAGTGATGTGTATCTTTTCATGTACCTGTTGATCATCTGCATTTCCTTGTAGTGAAGAAGTCTATTCAGTTGTTCTTCTGCTTATTTTTTTAATTTGGTTGCTTATTTTTTTGACATTGAGTTGTATGACCTGTTCATATATATTGGATATTAATCGGTCACACCTTTTGCATATATTTTCTCTCATTCAGGAGTTTGTCTTTTCATTNTTTTTTGACATTGAGTTGTATGACCTGTTCATATATGTTGGATATTAATCGGTCACACCTTTTGCATATATTTTCTCTCATTCAGGAGTTTGTCTTTTCATTCTGTTGATGGTTTACTTTGCTGTGCAAAAGTTTTTAAGTTTAACTAGTCTCATTCATTTATTTTTGCTTTTATTTCCTTTACTTTAGGAGATGGATCCAAAAATATTGCTGTGATTTATATCAGGAATGTTCTGCTTCTGTTTTCCTCTAGCAGTTTTATAGTACCCAGTCTTAACTCTGGGTCTTCAATCCATTTTCTGTTTATTTTTGTATATGACATTACAGATTGTTCTGATTTCATTCTTTTACATGCAACTGTCCAGTTTTTCCAGCATGACTTATTTAAGAAACTGCCTTCGGTGTATATTCTTGCCTCCTTTGTCCTAGATTCATGGACCATAAGTGTGTGAATTTGGACTCTGTATTCTGTTTCATTGATCTATGTGTCTGTTTTTGTGCCAGTATTATGCTGTTTTGATGACTTCAGCTTTGTAGTGTAGTCTGAAGTCAGGGAGAGTCATTTCTCTAGCTCTGTTCTACTTTCTCAAGATTGTTTTGGCTATTTGGGGTCTATTGTGCTTCCCTACAAATTTAGAAAAATTTTTCTGGTTCAGTGAAAAGTTTCATTAGTATTTTGATAGGGATTGCAATGAATCTGTAGATTGCCTTGGGTATAGTATGGTCATTTCAGCAATATTAATTCTTCCAGCATAAGAACATGGTATATTTTTCCATCTGCATTGTCTTCAGTTTCTTTCATCAGTGTTTTGCATTCTTCAGAGTTTAGGGCTTTTGCCTTCTTGGGTAGCTATATTTGTAAACATTTTATTCTCTTTAATGCAGTGGTAAATGGGATTCTTTCCTTAATTTCTGATACTTCATTGTGTATACAAATGCAACAGATTTCTGTATATTAATTGTGTATCCTGAAATTTTACCAAATTCATTGATAAGCTCAATTAATTTACTGGCAGCATCTGTAGGATATATATTTTTTTAAATGTATAATGTTACCTGCAAACAGTGACAGGTCTTTACTTCTAATTTACATCTAATTTGAAAAGATACACGCACCCCAATATTCATAGTAGCATTATTTACAATTACCAAAATATGGAAGCAACCTAAGTGTCCAACAGAAAAAAAGGATAAAGAAGATGTGGTTTATATAGAAAGTGGAATACCATTCAACCATGCAAAACACAAAATTTTACCATTTGCAGCATCATGGATAGACTGGAGGGCATTATACTAAGTGAAACAAGTCAGACAGAGAAGGACACAAACTGTATGATATCATTTATATGTGGAATCTAAAGAATACACAAAAATGAGTGAATACAACAGAAAAAGAAGCACTGTGTTACTGTGAAAGTTGTGCTTAGTTTTTCAGATTCTTCTGCTTAACTTGGCTTCTTGGTCACTTACTTTAGGCAATAGAAGGATTAGGAAATACTCCAGAAAAAGCATGGCATGATTCCACATTCATTTCCCTATAGTTTTGTTTTGTGATTTCAGCCCTTTAGTTGTAACTTGTAGTTATAATTTGTAGAAACAATTTGTAATCCTCAACTCCATTGTTTTGTCTACCCACTTTCTTCAGTTTAACAAAAGCACTGAGCTACTGATCAGCCTGTATAAGTTACACATCAGCCTGCTTAAGTTCTACATATGCTAACACCTTGGGTTTAAAATCAGTGAAGAATTTAGGACTTATCTTAATGTCCTGTCTTCACAACCTAGTTCCTTAAGTCCTGTCTGCCTTCAGGTGCCTTCCTAATGCCTCTCAATGCTGCTGCTGCTAAGTCGCTTCAGTTGTGTCCGACTCTGTGCGACTGGGATTCTCCAGGCAAGAACACTGGAGTGGATTGCCATTTCCTTCTCCAATGCATGAAAGTGAAAANACTGGAGGCTACCCACTCCAATATTCTTGCCTGGAGAATCCCATGGACAGAGGAGCCTGGGGTGGGGGGCGGGGGGAGACAACCCATAGGGTCGCACAGAGTCGGACACGACTGAAGAGATTTTAGCACACAGGCACGCAACACCTGGTAACCAGCAACAGAGCTACTCTCAACAGAGAGACACATTTACAAGATTTAGCGCAATTAATGCCAGGGCTGAAGTTTAGGAAAGTGGCGTCCGAGTCCTTTCTCTATCAACAGTGAAATCATGCTGCTGCTGCTGGCTGCTGCTAAATCGCTTCGGTCGTGTCCGACTCTGTGCGACTCCACAGACGGCAGCCCACCAGACTCCCCTGCCCCTGGGATTCTCCAGGCAAGAACACTGGAGTGGGTTGCCATTTCCTTCTCCAATGCATGAAAGTGAAAAGTGAACGTGAAGTTGCTCAGTCGTGTCCGAGTCTTCGAGACCCCGTGGACTGCAGCCTACCAGGCTCCTCGGCCCATGGGATTTTCCAGGCAAGAGTACTGGAGTGGGTTGCCATTGCCTTCTCCTGCTTCATGTTTATTCAGGATTTTATTTAAGGTTAATTCCTTTTTGGAACAAGAGATTAATAAAGAAGTTAACAAATGAAAACTCGAGAAATTTGGCTGTGTCTATTCCTCACTCAGTTTCTGTTTCACCTGTAAAATGACGCAAGAACTTCTGGTCCTGGGCACTTCAAATGGAACCTGACGATCCCAACTTCTCCTCCTAGGCACGCACATCCAACCTAATTCAGTCTCAAGGCTCTCAACAGCTTTTCCCCATCTCCCTTTTCCATCAGAACTTCTCTTTGCCTACACAGGCAAGTCATCTCTTCCCTTCCAGGGCATCACACCCTCCATCTAACTGTGCTGCAAGCGCACATCCAGGTGTCTGAGCTTGACTGCCTTTAAAATGTTGTTTACTAGCCTTCAAGTAGTCTCTCTGGGGCACTTGCATCTGGTTTTAAGCATTTTAGAAAACAATGGCTACTTAACCAGTCACTTACTTGGTTCCCTTGGCAATTGCTTTAAAATACAGAATCAAATTAGAATGGAAATTTTCTTTGTTTCATTAAAGTCATGGACACTTTCTATTAAAATATGCAAAATATAGTATAGTATACTACATATATATACTATAATATATACTGTATTCTTTAATAATTCATCTGGAATCAATAAGTGGTGACCAGCTCAAATACCCTATAATGTTTCCCACCACCAAGGAAAGGAAGCCCAAACTCCTTAACAAGACATTCAAGACAATTCACAGTCTACATCTAACCAGCTCCAGCCTTATCTATTTACCATTCAGTTCAGTTCAGTTGCTCAGTCATGTCTGACTCTTTGAGACCCCATGAACTGCAGCATGCAACACCTCCCTGTCCATCACCAACTCCCGGACTTTATCCAAACTCATGTCCATTGAGTCGGTGATGCCATCCAANGAAAAACCATAGCCTTGACTAGACGGAACTTAGTCGGCAAAGTAGTGTCTCTGCTTTTGAATATACTATCTAGGTTGGTCATAACTTTTCTTCCAAGAAGTAAGCGTCTTCTAATTTCATGGCTGCAGTCACCATCTGCAGTGATTTTGGAGCCCAAAAATATAAAGGCAGTAGGAAGACTGAATGGCATCATCAACTCAATGGATATGAGTTTGAGCAAACTTTGGGAGAATGAAGGACAGGGAAGCCTGGGATGCTGAAATCCACGGGGTCACAGAGTCAGACATGACTGAGCAACTGAACAACAGCAACGAAAACAATATGATCTGCTTCTCTGGCTAAGATGTTAGCTTCCAGAAGGCACACATTTTTTGTCTATTTGGTTCACTGCTGTATCCACCGCTCTTAGAAGAGTTCTTGGCACATATTTGTAAACAAAATAAATTGGTTAAATGAGTGAAAAAATAAACAGGGTGTTGTGATAGCAAAAAATGGGTGAGATCTGTGTAGGTTAGTAAATAAAGACCTGGGTTCATGGGAGACATTAAAGTTCAAACCTGAAAAATAAGATGCCATTCATAGGAAGAGTCAGAGGGAAGGCAGTTGTCTGGAGGGAGGCGGGGAAGAAAGGGGAAGAATGTGCTCTAGGAGGTGGGAAGAGCTTATCCTCTGATTTCAGAGACGAACCTCTTGGGTGGCTCAGTGGTAAAGAAGCTGCCTGGTAAGGCAGGAGACACAGGAGATGGTGGTTTGATCCCTGGCTTGGGAAGATCCCTTGGAGGAGGAAATGGCAACCCACTCCAGTATTCTTGCCTGGAGAATCCCATGGACNGGGTGGCTCAGTGGTAAAGAAGCTGCCTGGTAAGGCAGGAGACACAGGAGATGGTGGTTTGATCCCTGGCTTGGGAAGATCCCTTGGAGGAGGAAATGGCAACCCACTCCAGTATTCTTGCCTGGAGAATCCCATGGACAGAGGAGCCTGGAGGCCTACAGTCCATAAGGTGGCAAAGAGTCAGACACAGCTGAGCACACACGCACCTTGGCATGGCTCAAGGGTTAAAGGTGCTGAATACAGTTGTGGCTCAGTATCCATGGGGGATTGTTTCCAGGAACCCCTCTTCAAATACCAAAATCCATGGATGCTTAAGTGTTTGTATGTAATCTACACACATCCTCTTGCATTCTTTAGATCATCTCTACATAACACATGATTCCTATTACAATGTAAATGGTATGCAAATAGTTGCCAGTGTAGGGTAAATTCAAATTTTGTTTTTTGGAACTTCCCTTTTTTTCCCAGCTACTATTGTATTTTCCATCAAGGTTGGTTGAATATGCAGATGGATATGTATATGGAAGGATGACTGTGTTATTGGAACATGTGAGAGAAGGGAGAAGAGAAATGCCTGAAGATGAGATTGCAGTGGTTGGTAGGGTCTGCTTCAAGTGTCTTGTAAGCTGTGCTAAAGAATTTGCATTTTCTCCTTCCAGTAATGGTAATCCATTATAATTTTTAAGTAGGACAGGAGTATGATCTGTTGTGGTGTTTGTGAAAATAACCCTGGTCTATATGAAGAGAGAGAATTGGAGTGGGCAAGAAAGGTGGCAGCGAGAGCATTACAATGGTCTAGTTTAGAGATGAGGATAACTCAGGCTACTGTTATCCTTTCCTGTCTTTATTTTCTGGTGCCAGTTATCTAGCTGGTTCCTGTTGAGGGTATGTAGCTGCAAGAGAGGCAGCGGTCTGCAGAAATCCCTCAGAAATCCCTCAGTCACCACTTCTTGGGTGCAGTATGAGGACATCTGAAGCTCAATGACAGATGTAAAGTTCTATAGTATTTATCTTACTAGAAATAAGGTATTAAGATATATTAGTGAAATCCCATGGTCAGAGGAGCTTGGCAAGTTACAGTCCAAGAGGTCACAAAAAATCAGACATAACTCAGGAACTAAACAACAGCAACGGGATCTGCAGGTGAGGCTGTTTTTTGAGTTGACACTCATGGCATGACGTGCTTCCCACTCATGCTGTGTGATTTTCTGGAAACTGATTTTGTGAGTAGAGAAGAACCAATGAGAAGCCCATGTTTTTCCATTTGCCAAGTGAGGCTCTTTCTCATGGTTAAGGATCACAGACTCTTCAGAGTCCAGAGACAAAAGAGAGGATGAATTAATCAGTAGGGGTGGCACTAGAGATGAAAGATGATATGCGACATTAAAAGTATTCTAATGACGGTTTAAGAACTTGTCAACTGAAGCTGTCAAAGGGGTTTACCAGTTCTCCATTCCTGGTCATGACTGTTTCAGTTGAGGAAAGGCAGTTTGCAATGCTAAATATCCTAGGAGTAACAAAGTTGAGTTCCCCAAAGGTCTTGGCCTGTTTTCCAAATTTTAATAAATATGTAATCCAATCTGCCTATTCTAGGACAGAACTAACATTTTTTTTGGATGCAATACAGCGTACAATTGCAATGGTTTAAAAAATTTCAGTGAGACAGGAGTTACTGAATCCTGCTGTTGTCCAGAAAATGGAAAATGGATGCTACTGCTAAATCTTAACATCTAGATGCAATCGATCCAAGAGCAACAAATAAAAACAGGGAGCTGATTAACCAGCTCATGCACAAATATAAAAATATGTGTGAGCAAAATTCCCAAAGGCGGTAACTTTGTGTATGGCAGCATGGAAAAGACCTACCAGTATGCAGGTGCACAGGCCTGGGCCCAAACACAACCTGAAAGGAAGATTGTGTATTTCCTTTGATGAGAGAGCAATTGATAGAGGTTTATGTAGGAAGCTTTAGGGAGTTCTGACTATGCCTCACAATTGTTCAGCTGCTACCTGTATGTCTGCCCCATTGGCAGAAAATTTGGAAAGTGGGTTGAAGAAGCCCTCAACAGCAATGCCAGGATAAATGGGATTATAGTTGAGATCTTGTGACTGACCACATTTCCTTTGGGAATTATATGTTTGGGAATGTGGTCGATTTTTGCCCCACTTCTTCAGCCTGGCATTTGTATTTGTGACTTAAATAGAATTTGCCTGTAGAACACTGTTCCTCTGCCCATGGATCTCATGTGTGTACAGAGCCACCCCAGGTATACAGCTATGTCTCCTCCAGTGTGAAAACTTATTTATCTACAAAGTAATAGACAAGAACTGCCATGATGGTGCCTGTAATAGGCAGATGGAACTAGTGTGTCTTGTGGGCATAGAACATAATGATGAAGAACTCTAGAGTCTACCTATCTGGGTTGGAACACCCAATGCAATTTTGTTACCTCTGTGACCTCTGTTGTTATTTGATTCCATATGTCTTGGTTTCCTTATTTATAACATGAAGATGATAACGGTAATTTTCATGTAGGCAACACATGCTGTGCAAAGTTCTTAGAAACAGGCTGAGTACATAGAAAGCTCTCAGTAATGACCACTTCTGTATGATGTAGCGTGTGGTATAACATGACTGGAATGAGGTCAGAGGCCCAAAAAGCATCATGTCAGCATGAAAAAAATTACTGGAGCATGTGGTGACTTTTCTTTATACCAATTTCAGAAAGCACATGGATAATTTTACTTAGATAGCTCTATGGGGCTGAGGGATGACCAGTGCGTGGTGTTGACATTGTGAAACAGTGTTATTTTAAATTACTGCTACTTTAGTGCTGTATGAAGACTTTTTGTTCTATTCAGGTGTCCCATTAAACGTGACAAGTTTTTGAAAATGTGCTGAGAAAAAAAGGTTGAGTCAAACTGCTTCATGCCTTCTTGACATACTCCTCACGCCCCCGCTTAGGTATCTGGATATGACTGATAGTATCACTCTATAAGACTGCTGCTCCATTGTTAATTCTATTTTGTTGCTTCATTCATTCATTTAGCAATTTTTGGATGGATAATAACAGTTTTTATTAAATGCAAACTCTGCTCCTAGCACTACAGAAAGCACTTAAAAGTCTATCTCACTTAATCCTCAGAAGGATATTTAAAGGAAGGAATTTTTGTACCCAATTTATAGATTAGACTCAAAGAGGTGCAATATCTTACCCAAAGTCATGCGGCTTGTAATTGGCAGAATTTGAATGCAAGCTCAAGACTGAAATCAAAGCACCATGGTAAACCGCCTCCATGTTATCAGGCCCTCTGTTAGGGGCCAGTGAAACAACAGTAAGTAAGGAAAAGATCCCAGTTTCAAGGATGGCAATAAATTGTGGTCAGGGGTGAGTTATGTATTCCAAGAATGACAACATAGAGGGGTAAGTCTTATAATGTACAGAGTGCTTCCTCTGAATCTCTGAATCTTTCCTTTTTCCATGATCAAATCTATCTTCTCTTTCATCAAAATTTGCCTCTGTTGTGTTGCATTTGGTCAGGGCAGCAGTCTCAGACAGGGAGTGATAAATAAGTGGATGTGTGGTTATAATGTTTTAGAATCCCATAGCCCAAGTAATTTTACAGAGTGCTTCTGGAAGTGGCGTCTTATCTGAAAAGACTGACTTCAGTGGGCATCTCAGGTACAAGGGAAGAGCTTGAGATTTATAGTGGGGTAGTCCTTGAGTCATTCCATCAGCTATGTATGCTGTCATTTATTCGTGCAAAGGATGAGCCTTCCTCACCTCCATGCCCCACTCCCTGCCCCAAGCAAAGCTTTCTTACCTTTGTTTCTTCACCACCTCAGTTTATCTCTGAAGGAAAGGAAGACGAAAAGTTTCAATATTTCACAAAATTGGACAATTCTCTTTTCAAGTCAAATCTGGCAATGTGACCAGGAAATCTTTTGAAAAAAGAAAAGTTCTTGGTATTTCCTGCTTCTTTTCAGATAATGAATTCAGAAAGGATGACCTCCCCCAAACCAAGCTTAAAAAAAAGTGTTTACCTACCCTTCTGTTTTCCAATCCAAACTGGTATGATAACATTCAGGAGGTCAACATTTGAAAATGGGTTTTGAAAAAGAAAACCACCCACACTCAAAAAACTATTTTCCTTCCTAGTAAATGTAATTTTAAATTTCAAAGGCAGGATTTAGGTCAGTGGTTTGGGTCATTTTTTATTTTACCCAAACTGGGCCACCCTTCCCTTATTGTGCAATCCAGAGGAATCAGAAAGATGTCAGGTAATAAAAATCCAGCAAGGAAAGAAAAAGTTGGAATACATTCTGCTCAAAGTTGCATGCCCTTAAGTTCTGCTGACTTTTGCAGGATTTGTACATTAGTAACGAAGGGCAGAGTCTGGTCTACTGATTTTATTATCATTGAAGAGGAGATTTTTCTGACTGTAAAATGGAAAAATATAATTTATGATGCAGGCTTACAAGCTGAACAAGAGACGGACACTTACCTGCTGTGGCTTTCAGTACAGAAACAGGCAAGTGAGGGGAGACCAGGAGCACCCACTCCAAACAGAGAGTCACTCAGGTCCACAGTGACCTTTCAGCTTCTGGAGCATCCTAGGCGTAAGGATGTGCTCTCAGACGGTCTGCAAATGAAGCTTATTATGACATGGAAGCAAGATGAGGTATGGTGAGCTGACTGGACCAGTGACCTTTTCAATCTGTCAATCTCAGTTATGCTCATAAATCATTTCAGTGCAGGGAAGGAGCCAAGAAGACTACTTTTCACCTCATACATAAAGCTTTAGCATGTAGTGCTGACACTTACCCTGGACTAATCACCTTTGATGGATGATGAAAATATGGATGAGGTGTGAAAATGATATTCCTTGGAAAGCCCTTTGCCATTTACCTTCTTTATTACGCCCAACCCAGCGGACTCATATTTGAACTTGTCCACTTTTCACTGCCTGCATTTACTGACCTTTGGATTTCATGTGAATGTGCTACTTTTCTGTAATAAAATCTCTAGACCTGTGGCTCTTTGGCTGACTGGTGACTGCATTTCAAAGATGACTAATGTCATTCCAGTCAATTGATCTATGTAGTTTTTGGTGTTTGTGATGCTACTAATGTATAGATTCTGTAACAAGTTCAACTTTAATGAGCATGGTTCTTTTAATTATGCTGGCTTTCTCTTTATGTGACTCTTTCTTTTTAGAAGCTCATATGTTTATTCAACAAACATAACCCAGTACTTGGTACATAGTAGACATTTAATTCATGTTTGCTGAATAGATGAATAGCTTCTTATTCATAGAAGATGTTATATTTGAACTGGATTTTGAAGGATAGATGGAATTAAATAAGTTAACTGGGGAGGGGGGAGTAAAGCCAGAGATGTAGCACAGTACAGGCATGTGTGCAGCATTGGCCCAACAAAGTAGAGAATCAACAAATATATGCTCAATAAATGAGCGAATAAAGGTATTAGGCACTGAGAAAATAGATAAGTAAGTTATAGCCCCTTCTGGGAACTTAAAGTAAGGGAATTGAATCTGTAAAAAACTAATAATAAATCATAATCTGTAAATAACTAATAATAAATACTTATCATTCAGCAAGTATTTACCGCATTTAGTCAGCATTGTCTGGCAAAACAGAAGGATGTATATCTATGTTTCTCTCTATACATAGCTAGCTAGTGATAGATATATACATAGCTGCTGCTGCTGCTGCTGCTGCTGCTAAGTCCCTTCAGTCGTGTCCGACTCTGTGCGACCCCATAGACGGCAGCCTACCAGGCTCCCCCGTCCCTGGGATTTTCCAGGCAAGAACACTGGAGTGGGTTGCCATTTCCTTCTCCAATGCGTGAAAGTGAAAAGTGAAAATGAAGTTGCCCAGTCAAGTCCGACTCTTAGCGACCCCATGGACTGCAGCCTACCAGGCTCCTCCATCCATGGGATATTCCAGGCAAGAGTACTGGTGCCATTGCCTTCTCCGATAGACATAGCTATAGAGATATAAATATCTTTGTCCATCTATATAGAGAGATACCTATCTAGGTAGATTTTTATTTTAAATAATTGATTAATGAAACTGTGGGGCCTGGAACGTTTGAAACTGGCAGGGCAAGCCAGCAAGATGAAAATTTAGAGAAGAGCTGATGCTAAAGCTCAAATGTAGTCTGAAGCAGAATTCCCTCTTCCTTGGAGGATCTCAATTTTTTTCCTCTTAAGAATTTATTGCAATTTATTGAATGAAACCCATTCACATCATTGAGGGTAATCTGCTTTACTCAAAGTCTACTGATTAAATGTCAATCTCATCTAAAAGAAAATAATTTCACAGTGGCACTTAGACTGGTGTTTGACCAAATATGTGATTACTGTGGCTTAGCTAAGTTGGCCCTGGAAATTAGCCATCACACCTACTAGGGGGTAGGGCTTGTTCCGGGCACTAGGCACGTAACAATGAACGAGACAGATGAAAGTCCCTGCAGTTATGGAGTTTGCAACACACAAATACGTAAAATTTGCATGATAACATATGTTAAATATTATGGAGAGAAAAAAGATTTAAAAACAAGGAGAAGGGAGCTATTCAATACAATTCTACAGAATGGTCTGAAAAGGCCTCATTAAGAAGTTGTCTCGTATGTCTAGATGTTAAGGACATAAGAAAGTGTTCATACAAATATCCTGGAGAGGAATAGTCTAGGAGAGGGAATGGCAAATGTAAACTTTAAGGAGGAGGGTACCTAAAGTTTACAGCTTTTGATAAGTGCTTTAACACATATAAAATAAAAGCAAAAATGTAACATAGTCAAAACCTGCTGTTAGATTATTGTGGAAAGAGAGATTATTTACCACTGGAGCCTTCTTCTGATAAGCCCCGGTATCTAGTAGTTGCAGGCATGCCTGCTAGGTTGCTTCAGTCATGTCTGACTCTTTGCGACCCTATGGTCTGTAGCCCTCCAGGCTCCTCTGTCCATTTTTCTAGCACTACCTCGGAAGCCTGTATAGTAGTTAGTAGATATTTAATTAAAGTTTTCTGAATAAATGAATTGTACCTCATCACAGATGCTGTATTTCAGCTAGTTATGGCTTCCCATGTGATGTAGTGGTAAAGAATCCACCTGTCAATGCAGGTGACACAAAAGAAGCGGGTTCAATATTTGGGTTGGGAAGATGCCCTGGAGTAGAAGATGGCAACCCGCTCCAGTTTTCTTGCCTGGCAATTTCCATGAGCAGAGGAACCTGGCAGGCTACATCCCATGGGGCCGCAAAGAGTCAGCTGGAGGCACTGAGCACCTAGCACCTCATCACAGATAATGCTGCATTTCAGCTGTATATGGTCATTGTAGAAAGACAGGCAAAATTAATTGGTGAACACAGAGGAAAGAGCAAACTAAGTAGAGGGAAAGTACAAGGAGGTTTTGGTTCATTGACACTGGTCCAGAGTAGCTGAGTCATGAATGGATTGGTGGACTGGGGATAAAGAAGATAAAGTTCAAAGTAAGATTGAAGCCTGACCCTTAAGGACCTCTGCACCTAGCCCAAGGAACTTAAGTGCCCTTTCATAAGCAAATCTGAACCATCAAATTTTGAAAGGAGGGGAAAAGTGAAGCCATATTATAATTTATGAAAGATTTGCTAAAGAACATTCTTTAAACAATTATTCTTAGAGTTTTGACAGGTGTTATATGACAAAGCTCCACAATTCAATTCTCAAACAAATTTGGGGTGTGCTAGGTTAAGCAAAGTTAAGCAGCTCTTTCATGCAGTAATTCAAATAATTCAACATGCCAGTATATATTGTCAAGAGATAGATGTAATATGCTGATTCCCTAATATTTTTGGTCACAGAAATACTTTTTTGATAGCGTATCTAAAAGGATTAATAGATAATTGTGCACTGTTCATTTGAAACCCTGTTTTAGGAAGATACTACTTATTGTAAGACTATATTGAAGGAGTGAATGAAAAAAGAGGTTGGAAAGCTGATAAAACAGCTACAGGGGAGGTAAGAAGGACTTGAGCTGGCAATACAGTGTGATTTTAAAATAGGGGGAACTTTTCAGAAATTGAATCACAATGGTTTATGTTTGTATTTGGTAGACAGTATTGGAGGCTTATGAAAAGAAAAGAGTAGAAAATTTTAATGAATTAGAGAATAGGAAAATGATAATATCCTCTGAGGTATAAC
Organism: Neotragus pygmaeus; assembly: GCA_006410875.1. Lineage (NCBI taxonomy): Eukaryota > Metazoa > Chordata > Mammalia > Artiodactyla > Bovidae > Neotragus > Neotragus pygmaeus. The sequence continues at coordinate 284,980 of SJYV01010314.1, read as the reverse complement.
CTCCTAAAAAGATTTAGGTTTGAGGAGGAAAAGGATAAATTTGAGAGACTTATGAGAAACAAACTTTATATCATTTCTAAATATCTGGGTACTTTCTGAATGTCTTTCTATTACTGAAATAATCTAATTTCATTATAAAATTATATTTTGTATGATTTAAATTCTTTTACATTTCTTGAGACTTATTTTAAGGCCAGATTATATAGCCTATCATAATGAATATTCCATATGGCCAGATAATAAATTATATTCTTTATTGCTGAATGAAGGATCCTATAAATATCCNATATTTTGTATGATTTAAATTCTTTTACATTTCTTGAGACTTATTTTAAGGCCAGATTATATAGCCTATCATAATGAATATTCCATATGGCCAGATAATAAATTATATTCTTTATTGCTGAATGAAGGATCCTATAAATATCCATTTGATAAAGTTGGTTGATGGTTTTGTTTATGTCTTCTGTATCCTTACTGATTTTTATTTACTTATTCTAACAATTATTAAGAGAAGAGCTCGGAAATATCCAACAAAAATTGTGAATTTGACTTTTCCTTTTAGTTTTCTTAATTTTATTTTAGGTATTTTGAAGCTTTGCTCCCATATTTTTTTATCTCAGTATGAAATGTTCCTTCATATGCCTGAATGTTCTTTATGATGAAGTCTTTCAGATGTTATAGCCACTCTAAATTTCTTTTGATTAGTGTCTGTATAATATATCTCTTCTCAACTTTTTACTGTTTATCTATGTTTGTATAGGTAAAGTGGTGTCTTATAGAGTAAATATAGTTATGTCTTGCCTTAAAAAAATCCAGTCTAACCATCATTGCCTTTTCTTTAGGGCATTTATATTTAATTTAATTACTGTTATGCTTGGATTGACTCTCCTATTGGTGGTTCTCTTCGCCTTGCCTCATCTATTTTTAGTTCCCTTTTTCCTTTTTTTCCTTCTTTATCTTCACTATGGGCTTATTAGTTATATGTCTTTGCTGCTGCTGCTAAGTCACTTCAGTCATGTCCAACTCTGCGACCCCATAGATGGCAGCCCATGAGGCTCCCCTGTCCCTGGGATTCTCTAGGCAAGAACACTGGAGTGGGTTGCCATTTCCTTTTCCAATGCGTGAAAGTGAAGAGTGAAAGTGAAGTCGCTCAGTCATGTCAGACTCTTAGCGAGCCCATGGACTGCGGCCCACCAGGCTCCTCTGTCCATGGGATTTTCCAGGCAAGAGTGCTGGAGTGGGGTGCCATTGCCTTCTCTGTATATGTCTTTAGTTTCTTCAAAATTGCCCTAAGGCAATATAAGTATATATCTTTAACTAAAATAGTCTACATTGAAATTATCTTATATCATATATAATATAAGGTATTTTCAAGAATATATTTTCATAAGGATGTTGTGGTACCTATACACAATGGAATATTACCCAGCTATAAAAAATGCATTTGAGTCAGTTCTAATGAGGTGGATGAAACTGGAGCCTATTGTACAGAGTGAAGTAAGTCAGAAAGAGAAACACGGATACAGTATATTAAGGCATATATATGGAATTTAGAAAGATGGTAACAACGACCCTATATGCAAGACAGCAAAAGAGACACAGATGTAAACAACAGACTTTTGGACTCTGTGGGAGAAGACAGGGGTGGGATGATTTGAGAGAATAGCGTTGAAACATGTATATTACCATATGTGAAATAGATGACCAGTGCAAGTTTGATGCCTGAAGCAGGGCACTCAAAGCCGCTGCTGTGGGACAACCCGGAGGAATGGGATGGGGAAGGAGGTGGGGGGGGCAGGATGGGGACACATGTACACCCGTGGCTGATTCGTGTCGATGTGTGGCAAAAACCACCATGATATTGTAAAGTAATTAGCCTCCAATTAAAATAAATAAATAAATTATAGAAAAGAATATATTTTCATTTCCTCTCTGATAGTTTTGTGAAATAGTTTTTATACACTTTCCCCCCACATGTTATATATCTTGTAAGACAGTGTTTTTTACTTTGGGCAACTAATGATTGTTGAAGCATTTAAACACCACTGTATCTCCAGCACTTAGTACAGAGCTTGGAACATTCAGATGCACCGTAAGTATTTGTTTAAGGAATGAACAAATGATAAATTGACCTGCAAGGTGTGTGTAAAACTCCAGTGCCCTAAGGAAATCACCTGGAGCATTTATCTCTCCTCTCCCACCACACCTCCTGTCCTTATGTCCTGATGGTGAGCCCAAGATTTCAGAGAATTCAGAAGTTGCTAACTCTTAAGAAATTCTGGGCACCTTGCATCTTAGAGACATGAAAAATCATTGAGATCTGAGGTCTGTAGTTCAGTGATCTTGGTTTCAGTACCTAAGAACATTCCTTTAGTTTATTTCTTGGACAATACAAGATAAATTAACTCTTTATGTCCTAATAGTGCACATGGTTTCTGTGTAAAGAGAAGAAAGTTCATATCCTAGGGCTCTCCAGAGAAACACAGCTAGTAAGATATATGTATGTGTCTCTATGTATGCAGATAAATATGTATATTTATTATGAGCAGTTGGCTTGGCTCACAAGATTACATAAGCTCAGGAGTCTCACTGTGTGTTGTCTGTAAACTGGAAACACAGGGAAGTCCATAATACAATTTATTCTGAGTTGAAAGCCCCAAGAATTGGGGAAGCTAGTGATATACATCACAGTCCAAACCAGAGAAGCGATAACATGCTCCAACTCAAGCAGGTGGGCAGGAAGCAAAAGGGGCAAATTCCTCCTTCTTCCCCGTTTTGTTCTGTTCAGGCCTCGGTGGGTTGACTGATGCTGACCCACTTTGGGAGGATGATCTGCTTTACTGAGTCTACTAATTCAAATGTTAATTTCATCTGAAGCCACGTTTACAGATACACTCAGGAAATACTGCTTAATCTGGGCACCCTGTGGCTAGTCAGCTGGACACACAAAATTAACCATCACACATTTTCTTTGCTAGGAGTAAATGCTGAAAATATCTGCTGTAAAAGTGGAATCATTTTCCTTATGAAGTTAATTAAGCTGCCTATTAAGTTAAAAATATTTTGTATTAGTTTCCTGGTGCTGCTGTAACAAATTACTAAAACCTTAGTGACTTTAAACACACATTTAGTATCTGTTACACTTCTTAAATTTCTCCAAAATTGCTCGAAGGTTGAAGTACATATGTTTAGCTGCAATAGTCTACCTTGAACTTTTCTTACATTATGTCACACATAGTGCTGCATTCTGGGTTGGAAACATGCAGGTGTCACTAGACATCAAGGTGTTGGCACACACAGCCCCTTTCCGGTAGTTCTAGGGGACAATCTTTCTTGGCTTTTCCAGCTTGTAGAAAGAGTCCATGTTTCTTGACCTGTGGCCCCTTCTTCCATCTTCAAAGGTAGCAATATCACATCTCTTTGGCCATTCCTCTTTACTCACATATCTCTTTCTGACTCTAAACCCAGTCGAGAAAGTTTCTTCTATTTTTAATACCCATGTGATCAGAGTTAGCCCACCTAAAGATAATCGAGGTTAGTTTCACCATCTGAAGATCCTTAACCTTTGTCACTTCTGAAAACTCCCTTTCGCCACATAAGATAACATAATTACAGGTTCCAGAGATGAGGACCTGGACATATGTTGGGAGTCATTATTTCACCCACCACAGACCCCATAGGACACCTCAGTTTTAGGAATGTTTGGGGTTATGGGTGAGTGCAGAAATACTTCTTTTTCCGTAACAGAGTGCCTTTGTCCTGCACCTAAATCAGACAAATGTTCATACCGCAAATGCCAGGGGTTGCAAAGAATTTACTGCTTAGAGAGGAAAAGGACTGAAGGCTTTATTTATAAACATGATGCTTCATTTGGCCTGAAAACGTTGAACTGAGATTCTGTTCTTGCTGTGAGGATTTGACAGAGAAATAACTGTTTTAATGTAAACCAGTGTGCCTCTTACTTCAGTTACAGAATCTGCCACCTCGTTCTCTCCACTAGGGTTATGGCCTTTAAGTTGATGTTATTTGAAGTTTATGGACATTTGGACAGTAGGGGATTGAAATCTGAAGATTTTGGGAGTTGGACATTATCTATTATTGGAAATAAATAACTTCTGACTGTATCTGTTTTTTAAAGAGAAGGCAAGAAAAGATCCTTTGACTGCAATAATATTGATATATATTAATGATGATCCTAAGATAAACCAAATATACAAGACTCTGAGCAAGATTGTGAGAATTTAATTAAGACACAGGAACGGGTTTAGTTGGTGTATTTACACACTCTGCATGTCAGTTATTTGCAGAGGAACATTAATAATCTGAGGAGAGTGTGACCTATATTTTTCTGAGTATGTAAATAATAAAGTCCTTTTGCCAAAAGTTAAAACTGTTTATAGCCTGCAGAGAATTTCATAGTAACTATTTTTATCCTGTCATGTCTCTGTATCTTATGTAAACATCACTCAAAGAAGATCATCTACAAGCAGGAATTAGTTAGCATTAAAAATAAGATGTACTCATCAAGCTTTCAACAGAGATATCCCTTTCCAAACTGACATGCCATCAGAAGCCTTCACGACGGCAAACATATCCTAATGAGAAAAGGGGGGGCAATCCCAGGGACGGCGGAGTCTGGTGGGCTGCCATCTATGGGGTCGCACAGAGTCAGACGCGACTGAAGCGACTTAGCAGCAGCAGCAGCAGCCCTCTGGCGATCCAGGTGTTCTTGCTCTCGACACAGATCTCACTTGACTGGTGGAATGAATTCCCACGTGCACTCCAAGGCTAGTATGTGTGTGTTGCACGTGTCTTTCTGCCAAAGGCAGCCAATTTAACTCTAAATCCCTGAAAGTGTTCTTTTGTATTCCTGAATGTTTAGGCAGTGGAGCTAGCTGTTTATGTGGTTACCTGCCTATGATACTGGTTAGTATAGAGGCAGCGATTTAACTCTGGGAACATAAAAAGCAGGAGTTGAAGGATCCCATATGTGTTTGCTGACCACTGATAGGAACCAGAGATCAAATTGCCAACATCCACCGGATCATCAAGAAAGCAAGAGAGTTCCAGAAAAACATCTACTTCTGCTTTTTTGGCTACGCCAAGGCCTTTGATTGTGTGGATCACAACAAACTCTCGAAAAGNTGCTGACCACTGATAGGAACCAGAGATCAAATTGCCAACATCCACCGGATCATCAAGAAAGCAAGAGAGTTCCAGAAAAACATCTACTTCTGCTTTTTTGGCTACGCCAAGGCCTTTGATTGTGTGGATCACAACAAACTCTCGAAAAGTCTTCAAGAGATGAGAATACCAGACCACCTGACCTGCCTCCTGAGAAATCTGTATGCAGGTCAGGAAGCAACAGTCAGTGTTGGACATGGAACAACAGACTGTTTCCAAATAGCAAAAGGAGTACGTCAAGGCTATATACTGTCACCCTGCTTATTTAACTTATATGCAGTGTACATCATGAGAAATGCTGGGCTGGATGAAGCACAATCTGGAATCAAGACTGCCAGGAGAAATATCAATAATCTAAGATATGCAGATGACACCACTCTTATGGCAGAAAGTGAAGAAGAACTAAAGAATCTCATGATGAAAGTGAAAGAGGAGAGTAAAAAGTTGGCTTAAAACTCAACATTCAGAAAACTAAGATCATGGCATCTGGTCCCATCACTTCATGGTAAATAGATGGGGAAACAATGGAAACAGTGAGAAACTTTATTTTAGGGCTCCAAAAATCAATGCAGATGGTGACTGCAGCCATGAAATTAAAAGACGTTTGCTCCTTGGAAGAAAAGCTATGACCAACCTAGACAACATATTAAAAAGCAGAGACATTACTTTGCCAACAAATATCTGTCCAGTCAAAGTAATGGTTTTTCCAGTAGTCATGTATGGATGTGAGACTGGACTATAAATAAAGCTGAGAGCCAAAAAATTAATGCTTTTGAACTTTGATATTGGAAAAGACTCTTGAGAGTCCCTTGGACTACAATGAGATCCAACCAGTCCATCCTAAAGGAAATCAGTCTTGAATATTCATTGGAAGGACTGATGCTGAAGCTGAAGCTCCAATACTTTGGCCACCTGATGCAAAGAACCAACTCATTGGAAAAGACTCCGATGCTGGGAAAGATTGAAGGCTGGAGAAGGGGATGACAGAGGATGAGATGGTTGGATGGCATCACCGACATGATGGACATGAGTTTGAGTAAGCTCCTGTAGTTGGTGATGGACAGGGAGGCCTGGCATGCTGCAGTCCATGGGGTTGCAAAGAGTTGGACACGACTGAGTGAGTGAACTGACCTGAACTGACATCCTGTAGTTTCCTGCCTCTTTGCTTCCTAATTTTAGGAGAGAGTGGTGAAAAGACATGCAGTGTAGTGGTTAACAGTGAGGTCCCAGAATAAAAGGCCTAGTTTTACATCCTGACCCTGCCACTTTACAGCTGTGTGATGTTTGGAAAATCAGGTAACCTTTAAGGACTTCACTTTCTTCATCTGTAAAAATAGGGACAAAAATGTTGCCTCTCTCTTAGGACTGTTGAGAGAATGAAATCATTTGACATATATGGAGTGCTTAGAACAATATTTGACATGAGCTGAGCACTGAATGATACCATGTTACTTTTCTTTTCCCTTCTTTTTTAGGCTTATCAAGAACAGAAATTTATTTCTCATAGTTCAGGAGGCTCAGAAGTCCAAGATCAAGATACTGAGTGATTCGGTATCTTGTGCAAATAATTTCTGGTAAACTGAATTCTTTCCGGAAGTACTTATAAAAGAGTTGGTTTTTTGAAAGAAGTACAGGAAGTGCCTTGAATAGTGAAGACCCTCACTTTCAAGACACTAATATCTCCCACTCTTTTAAGAGGTGAGGCCATACCTGTATCTCCTCAATATTTGATCAGTGGATTATGTAATCCTAGGAATAAGCATCTTCCCTAATTCTCATTTATACAAATTATATAAGATGGAATAAGGGCTAGACACTATAGTTAAGTGCAAGAAAACCACTAAAAATAATATTTTAATATAATATTTGAGAAAAATCAAAATTAATGAAAGAATCTATGATGAACACAATACCAAAATTTTAAAGACAGTATAAACAGTAACTGGTCTTCACTTTTGATTAAACTTCCAATATGACTTGTCACACACTGAGTACTACCCAAATACCATCCACATAAAAATCCAAGTTATTCAGAAATATTCATATACGACAACAATGTTTAGCATTAATCATACTCATTGTCGTGGCTTTGTGCTAGGCAATATGGTGAGTGCTTTAAACGAAGTTACTCAGACCTTCCAAATACTCCTATTTACATGTTATTAAACTAAAATTAAGTGACTTGTGTCAAGCTAATTCTTGGCAGAGCTGAGATTCAAACCAGGTGGTCTGACTATACACACTTACGGTCCCATTCTCTAAACTCCTCTACCAGCGTCCATCATTGTGTGATTCAGGGACTACTCACAATCTAATTACTCGAAGGTGCCTGCTAAAGATGCAGGCTTCTAGGCACAATCCCAGATCTATTAAATACATCACTCATGGTAAAACTTGGAAATCTGCATTTTATAAGCTCCCTATTTCCTTCCCTCTACTTCCCCTTCCCCACATTGCTCCCTGGACATAACCACTGTTGAATGTATATTCTCTTCCTTTGTCTCTATCCTAACACTTGATAGATGGCTATTTGTATGTCCTTACATCAGGGGAGAAGTCTACAAATACAATGCATCATGGTTACTTTGATTCCTAGAGAAATCAATGTTAGAACCATACCTCAATGCATTTTTATTTTACAGCTGTCATTTATGGTATCCTTTCTTATTAAAACACCGAGTGACTATTGTTCAGTTGCTCAGTCATGTCTGATCTTTGCAACCCCAGGCTTCCCTGTCCTTCACTACCTCTCTGAGTTTGCTCAGACTCATGTCAATTGCGTCAGTGATGCCATTCAGCCGTTTCATCTCTGTCACCCCCTTCTCCTACTGTCCTCAATCTTTCCCAGCATCAGGGTCTTTTCCAGTGAGTTGGCTCTTCACATCAGGTGGACAAAGTATTGGAGTTCCAGCTTCAGTATCAGTCCTTCCAATGAATATTCAGAATTGATTTCCTTTAGGATGGACTGGTTGGATCTCCTTGCAGTCCAAGGGACTCTCATGAGTCTTCTCCAACACCAGTTTGAAAGCATCAGTTCTTTGGTGCTCAGCCTTTTTTTTTTGGTCCAACTCTCACATTCATATGTAACTACTGGAAAAACCATAGCTTTGACTATATGGACCCTTGTGGCAAATTAAATGTTCTTTTTTTTTCTCTATGAATACTTATAATTAACATAACTATTGATATGATTGGATGTATATCTAACATCATTCTATTTGTTTTTCTAGAAAATTATAGAAAATGGCTTCTAGTTTCTCTGTGTGTTCTTTGTTCCTTTCTGCCTACTTTCCTTTGGATTAAGTTTTATGATTCCATTTTATTTCTATAACAGGCTTATTAGCTATAATTGTTAAAAGTGGTTTTTCCTAGGGTTTATAATACATATCTTTAACTTATCAAAGTCTTTCTTCAAATAATATCACATAACTATATATATAAGAAATTTATTTCAGTACTTCCATCTTCCTATACTTCATGTTATTGTCATACATTTTACTTCTTCATGTTGTAAAGTCCATGAGAGTGAAAGTGTTAGTTGCTCAGTTGTGTCTGATTCTTTGCGACTCTATGAAATGTAATTCACCAGGCTCCTCTGTCCATGGAATTTTCCAGGCAAGGATAATGGAGTGAGTAGCCATTCCCTTCTTCAGGGAAGCTTCCTGACCCTGGGGTGGAAACTGGGTTTCCCGCTTTGCCTGCAGGTTCTTTACCCTCTGAGCCACCAGGAAAGCCCCATAGTGCCTTATTATTGGGGATTTCCAGGTGCATTAGTGGTAAAGAATCGACCTACAGTGCAGGGGATGCAGAGACACGAGTTCAACCCCTGGCTAGGGAAGATCCCTTGGAGAGGGAGATGGCAACCCATTCCAGTGTTCTTGCCTGGAAAATTCCATGGAGAGAGGAGCCTGGTGGGCTATAGTCTATGCAGTCGCAGAGTCAGACATGACTGAGCACACACATAGACATACCCCTTATTAGTGATTTTATTTTGAACAGTAGATTTTCTTTCAAAGATATTCTTGAGATGCAAAAAAAAAAAGTTTTAATGTTTATTTACATAGCACTCTTTCTAGTCCTCTTCATATTTTTGTGCAGATTCAAATTTCTATCAGGTATCATTTTACTTCTGCTTGAAGAAATTCTAGTGATAAATTCTTAAGTATTTTTTCTGTCTAAAAAAGTCTTTAATTAACCTTCCTTTGGGTACATATTTTTGCTGGGTGTAGAATTCTTGATTAAAAACGTTTTGTTTCAGCACTTTAAGCATGTCACTTCATTGTCTTCTCTGGTAGGGCTTCTCAAAGGAAATCCACTGTCATTATTACTTTTCATCTTCTATATGTAATATCTTTTTCACTGAATGTTTTAAAAAATTTTCTCTTTATTATTGGTTTTTAGTCATGTTAATATAATGTGAATTGGACATATTTTATTCACAGTTATTTTGCTTGGGTTTTGTTGAGTTTTTGTGATCTGTGGGTTGTTAGTAAATTTGAAAAAGTTTGCCATTGTTTTTTCAAATATTTCCCCTTTCCTTTCTTGCATGGTTTATCACTTGCTATTGTCTCAAATAATTTAAGCTTGTTCATATTTTAGTCTTTTTTTCTCTGTGTTTTATTTTGGATATTTTTCAATTGCTATGTTGTCAAGTTCCCTAATCTTTTATTTCTTCTTTATCATCATTCAACCTGCTGTTAATCCCATCCAGTGCATCTTTTCTGTGAGAGATTGTTTGACTTTTTTCTTTTTTGCATGTTCCATTTTTCTTTTCCTCACGCTCATGTTTTTCCCCTCTTTCTTCTTGAACATATTGAGTATCCTTATAGTAACTGTCCTAACATCCTTGTCTATTAATTTTGTCATCTTTTCACTTCTATATGTATCTCTATTGATGAATTTTGTCCTCAAAAAGGGGTCATATTTTCCCCTTTATTTGCATGCCTGGTAAGGTCCGACTAGTCAAGGCTATGGTTTTTCTAGTCGCCTTNTTGGTTTTGTGAAACTGTAATGTATAACATTTTCTACAGTCTGTTTTTGCTTAATAGTAAATAAGGACTTTCCCAATTTTTAAAGATATTTGTAGTGTTTACAAGTCTTCTGTTTTCAATGAATAGATTTAAAATTATATAGAGACCCCTTTTGATTGTTGTTTTTTTAAAAATGTAGGGTCAGAATACAATTTATTAGTTCATTAATCACATACTGTATGCCTATATTCTAGGCTTTCCTGGTGGCTAAGACAGTAAAGAATTTGCCTGCAAGACCTGGGTTTGATCTCTGGATCAAGAAGATCCCATGGAGAAGGGAATGGCTACCCACTCCAGTATTCTTGCCTGGACAATCCCATAGACAGAGGAGTCTGGTGGGCTACAGTCCATGGGGTTGCAAAGAGTAGGACACAACAGAGTGACTAGCATGCATACGAACACATGCCAGTATTCTAAACACAAGTGCATTAACTCATTTATTTTCAGAACAATATTCTGTAAGTACTATTATCAAATCTATCAAACAGACGACAAAACAACAGCATGAGACTCTGAACCAGTTTCCAAATCTACAGGTTTCAAGTGGCACAATTGAGATTTGAACCTTGAGAAGCCTGTTTTGTGCTTGATCATAAATAGCCTGCCTAGAATTTTTTATCACCTGTTTCCCTCTCAATCTAAACCAATTTGGCTTTCATTACGGTAACACTCTCTTTGGTAGGGTCATTAAGTCTTTCCTAATTGCCAAATCTCTTGGATGCCTCTCTGAATTTAACTTCTTTACTACAATTAAGATCATTATCTAGTTTTTTGTTGAAATTCTTTCCTGTTCAGCTTCCATGAAAACACCCTACGTTTCCTTCTTAACATTCTGGCCAGTTTAAAAAAAAATTGCTTCTTTCACATACTTTCCATATCATGCAACCTCTTAGTTGTGTTTTGTTTTTGAACTCACCCTTCAGCAAGTTGTCATTACTTAATTTCATTGAAAAGCTAATTCATATGCATAAGCATTTTCTGGAAATCTATGCCTGGATATCTTATAGGCAACTAAAACTCAACATGGTGAAGCAGTATAGAATGCACTATCTCAAAATATGCCATTCTGGCATATTGACTATTTTTTTTAATGCATCTTTATTTTTATTTATTTATTTATTTTTACTTTATTTTACTTTACAATACTCTATTGGCTTTGCCATACATCTACATGAATCCACCACAGGTGTACACGAGTTGAGTCAAATGTAGCTGCAAAGCATCAGATGCAAGAATGACACTCTGACTTTCCTTCTTTTTCTTAAAAGTAGATGAAATTGTTATGTAAAAGGTGTCCTCTCTATATCAGAAGGAAAGAAACATTTTCATCACCAAGGATGAGAGGTAAAAAACAAGAAAAATTTTCACAAACCTTATTAAACTAATCTTTATCCTCCTGGTGACTTCTCCATCAGTTAACTACCCCAGCCTAAGTCCCTTTGCCTTGTCACATTTTCACAGATTACTACTTTTTGTCCAACTCAGTGTAAGCTTTTAATTCTGCTTTTTCTAATCTTCATATTTCTGGTAAATGTTCCCAGGTATATGTTAAAAAAAAACAACTTTAATGGTTTTTTTCTGTAAATCTGTCTTGTCAGTTTATTTTTAAGCACTAAGAGAGTAAAGAAAAAAAATGTCCTCCCCTACACTGACTAAACTTAATTCTCCAGGTTTTTTTCTAGAAATTGCTGCTGCTACTGCTAAGTCGCTTCAGTCGTGTCCGACTCTGTGCGACCCCACAGACGGCAGCCCATTGGGCTCCGCCATCCCTGGGATTCTCCAGGCAAGAACACGAGTGGGCTGCCATTTCCTTCCCCAATGCAGGGAAGTGAAAAGTGAAAGTGAAGTCGATCAGTAGTGTCTGCCCCAGTGACCCCATGGACTGCAGCCTACCAGGCTCCTCCATCCATGGGAGTCTCCAGGCAAGAGTACTGGAGTGGGATGCCATTGCCTTCTCTGAAGAAGAGCCAAGAAATTGGCTCTTTATAAAGAGGGATATACATGGCACATCTCTCACACATAAAGTCAGCCTCGATTCTTCCTTTTTATTTATCTTTCACTGAATCAGTCATCAGGTTCACCATTTCACATTGAGCCACTGCCACTTCCTTGCTATAGATAGGCCTTACAATTTTTTACCAGAATTAACATTATATTTCTTTCTCACCACACCTCTCTCCCCCACCACATAAATAGAGTGATCATTATAAAACCAAACTACAGTCGTATCACTTGGCAGCATAAAATCTGTAATGTTCTTTTCTCATCAGAGATTCTTCCAGGTTAAAATTTCTAAGCTTGGAGTCAATCTGATATAACCTTTTCTTGCTCTTCCTATATCATATCTCCTCCCTATTTATATGTTACCTGTGAATCTTTCATATACAGATTCACAATATTCACAGATTCCATATTTGAGAATCTATCTAGTTGCTATAATTTATTTGTAACCACAAAATCAATACTCTCAGATCTTTCACAATCATTCTTGTTATTTGAGTTCCCCAATGTACAAATTCTCAGTGACAGTCAGAAAGGTGATGCACTGCCTTGTTTTAGCTCAGTCACTATAAAAATGTGTTCTCTTCACCATCTCATTAGTGCTGTGTTGTCCATATTTTTGTGCTTTTTTTGGTGGTGAATTTGCTGGTTTAAAATGGACCCCAAGCATAGTGCTAAAGTGGTATCTAGTATTCCTAAGTGCAAGTAGGCTATTATGTGCCTTATAGAGAAAATGTATCTGTAACTTAGAAAAGTTACTTTCAAAGTAAATAATAGTGCTGTTGGCTTTGAGTTCAATGTTAATGAAACAACAATGCACGTTAAATAATGTGTCTTTAAACAAAAATACACATAAAACAAGGACACATAATTTTAACTATATTCATTAATGGTATTATTTTTAAACATAGATAAAACAAGAAATTATGTTAATATTATCAATTAAGACTTCAGCACAAAAGAGATGTTGCATAAAATCAAATGTTATAAAAAATATTTATAGTTTTATAAATTATTTTGGAATATCAGAAAGATTTAAAACAAATAACTACTTTCAAATTCCATTCATTGAAAAAGCATAGAAAAATAACAACCTAGTCTAAAAACATAGATGATTCAATAGTAATTAGCACCACTAACACCCAGATTTGGATCTCTAATTATGATGCCCCACTAAAAGGAACCAAAACTCTTAAAGAAATGGTTGGTTACAAGTCTAGAGCAAGAAAAGTACAAGATGGTCCTGGAACATCTTGTGCCAGAAACAAAGGACGCTATCAAGTATCACTGGAATCCAGTAACATTCCAAACAAAACTAAGTAAAAAAACTAGGAAACCACTGATGTGTTCCCACTGCTTAATATTAGGAAAACTATAGTGTCAAAGAAAACAGTAACTGCAATGATTGAAACCACAAGTTATATTAAAGTTCATGAGTATATATATATATATTTAACATCTTACTGCTTATCGTTACCTTTGGTTATTTGCTAGGACACACACTCTTTGTTCTAAACCAGCGGGTGGCAAATTTCCTGTAAAAGACCACAAAGTAGATATTTGAGAATTTAGGGTCTATATCCGGTTTCTGTTTCTTCTCCCTCTCCTACTCCTTCTCCTTCTTCTTTTCCTCCTCCTTCTCCTTCAACAAGTCTACTTAATGTTGCATGTTCTTCTTTATTCTTATTAATATCCAGTGGAAAATGTACAAAACAATTTTAGCTTATGGGCCACACAAAAAGAGGCACGGGCCATATACAGTACATAGACTATACTTACCATTACCGCTTCTAAAGAAAGTCAAGATAAATATGACAAATTTTATCTAGATTTCTTGAAGAAACTGTACGTTACCTTAACCAAATAGTTAATGAGAAAATTTTCTTTATCAAAGTGTAGCTAATGATCTCAGAAATAATGATAGAAGTAACGATAGAATTTTAAAAAGCCTTCATTTTATACCATGATAAGATAATAGATCTAAGCAATGATCATTACAGTAAAACAGAGTTAAGTAAATACATAGATTAAGTTAGCATCACTTTGATCCACTGGATCCCAAACTTTGTCACATAGTAGCATTACCTGGTGAATTCTAAAACCACTGAGGATTCTCAGCCATGGATATGCAGATTTAACTGGCTTGGTGTGCACCATGGTCTAGTTTCCCAATTCCTCTGATCACTCTTAACATCATCAAAAATGGAACAACTAGGTATTATGTACTTTGTGACGAGGTATAACAAGAAATGTATAGCACTGCCAAAATACACAGTGCTGCTACATACACATTATATGAAAAAAATCATAGATCTAAACAATGCTACTTAAAAGCAGTGGTCATGATAAGATGAGAACATTTTTTTTTTTCTTTTCCATTCACTGATTTCATTCAAATTTTAAGTGGACAATAAGTCTATAATTTGGTGAAGTTAAATTTTTCTAACTCCTTTATATGTTGCTCTATGCGATTCCATAGGCAGCAGCCTACTAGTCTCCTCTGTCCATGGGATTTTCCAGGCAAGCATACTGGAGTGGGGTGCCATTGACTTCTCCATTGAGTGCTTGTTGCAGGTCAAATACCTGACAGTACTAGGGAGGTCCATGCATTCTTTGCACAGAAAACATAAATATGTACTATTTTTACATATAATAGTATGTAAAGTATATAAAGTATTTCTTACTGAACCTAAGAAATCAAAGTTGAAAATACTCTTCTAGATGCAAGAGAGACAATAATTTTTGAAGAAGGAAATTATAAGAATCAAATTTTACTTTTAATTTATAATAAAATGATCCAAGATAGTTGCTTACATCTAAAATTTTCTTGCAATATTTTCTTGTCTCTGAAATTTTTAAATTGATCTATCTGAATGACCATTCATATAGCCACTAAGAAGGCTGAGAGCCAAAAGATTGATGCTTTTGAACAAAACCGTGAAGACTCTTGAGAGTCCCTTGGACAGCAAGAAGATCCAACCAGTCAATCTAAAATGAAATCAACCCTGAAGATTCATTGAAAGGACTGATGTTGAAGCTGAAGCTCCAATATTTTGGCCACCTGACACAAAGAGCCAACTCAGTGGAAAAGATCCTGATGATGGTAAAGATTGAAGGCAGGAGGCGAAGGGGGTGACAAAGGATGAGATGGTTGGATGGCATCACCAACTCAATGGACATTAGTTTGAGCAAGCTCTAGGAGATGGTGAAGGACAAGGAAGCCTGGCATGCTGCAGTCCATGGCGTTGCAGAGTCAGACACGACTGAGTGACTGAGCAACAATAATCTGAATGATTCTTGAAAGTGAAGTTGCTCAGTCATGTCCGGACTCTTTGCGACCCCATTGACAGTGTAGCCTATCAGGCGCCTCTGTACATGGGATTTTCCAGGCAAGAATACTGGAGTGGGTTGCCATTTCTTTAAAAACTGATAAAACTTCATGTTTTCTTTTAGAGGAGATTCTCTCTACCATACATCTAATCCTTTTTAAACCAGGTATTATTTTAGCTTTAACTGTATTTAATATGCTCTGAATCAAAAACTTCACTTTGAACTTACAGGATATTTTATAATTTTATATTTATAAAAGGATTCCTGTATAAAATAATATTTTTATTGAGGATATCTTATAAATCATGCAATCTTTATCTTTTGAGATTGAATCTTTCCAAATAAAATATTGTATAGTGAAATGGTCACTCACACTGCTCTCTCATTACTATTTGTTCTTTGATTTTGAGAACAAAGTTGTTATTTTAGGAATAAGTTGGGGTCAGGTAATTATTGCTATGCTTCCTGTTTTTTCTTATATGTTTCATTTACTTTAGCTACAATATTCTTTCTTCCATTTTTCCTGTAATTCAATTCCATTTGTTTTACATCTTCAAGCATTTTCTCAAAATTTTCAGATTGCTTAGGGTTCCCTTTTAGGTTTTCGAAGCCATTACATTACAGCCCATTTCATATACAGTTAGATATGAACTGTATATGGATAGATGGAATAGGCTGAACTTGTATACTGAATTTAACATCGTCAGTCAATTTCTAATTAACAATGTACAATACTGTGTTTCTTTACCTTTCTTATCTTCTGCTAGATTCTTTGTCATACTTTTAATTGCCTTCTTTAATCCATCTACTCAGACCTGTTCTCCTCAACCCCTACAAGCTTACATCCTATTTTTCTTCAAGAAATTATGAACGATCACAAAGAACCGAACTTCACTCCCAATGTACAGGTCAATTTATCTACATTATCCTATGGTTATATTTTCTCTCTATCCTCAATACTTGAGAGGTCTTCCTTTTCTTCTCCAGAAGGAGTCGAATTCCTACTTCTGGGCTCCTGATTCCATCTCATCTCTTCTTAAGAAGCACCACACCAATGCTTATTTGCATTGGTGCTCTTCTCTATCAGCTGCATTGTTCAAGTTCCTCCTATTCTAAATAACTTTGTATCTATTCTTCAGTTTTAAGAAAGTTTCAAGCAAAATTCTTTCTTCTTGTTCAATCATTCTTTCCCTTGCTCTCTGCCCTTCTCTCATCCACTCTCCCTTTGCAGAGGAGTTCTTTTGAGTGAAATCTACAAGTCATCCTTCCTATTCATCATTTTGACAATCTTCCTACTGATTTTTCTTGTTGTTGTTCAGTTGCTAAGTCATGTCTGACTCTCTGTGACCCCATGAAGTGAAGCAGCTAGGCTTCCCTATCCTTCACTATCTTTGAGAGTTTGCTCAAATTCATGTCCATTGAGTCAATAATGTTATCTAACCATTTCATCCCCTGCACCCCTTTCTCCTCCATGCCCTCAGTCTTTGCCAGCAATGTTGTCTTTTCCAATGAGTAGGCTCTTTGATCAAGTGGTTAAAGTATTGGACCTTCAGTTTCAGCATTGGTCCTTCCAATGAATATTCAGGGTGGATTTCCTTTAGGATTGACTGGTTTGATCTCGTTGCTGTCCAAGGGACTCTCAAGAGTTTTTTCTGGTACCACAATTTGAAAGCATCAATTCTTTGGTGCTCAGCCTTCTTTATTTTGTCTTTTATATTTTTAAATCATATTTTACCATCCTCCACTGTGGTATTGTCTAAGACTTCTTAAATAGTGGCTTTTTTAAAAAGTGTGCTGTATTCTTAAAAATGTGTGCTGTTTTCTATGCCAGATATTTGCTTCTTGACCTGATCTCTATTCTAAACTTAAGAAAAATATTTATTCAAATTACCTAGTGAATAACTACTTGGATGTTTCACATGTGACCCAAACTCAAATAATCATTCACTACTGTCTCCTTGCTCTCAATCAATGTCCCAGTGTTCTTTCTGCATTTCTCATATTACTTAATAACACCTCCATCTATATAATACCCAAGATAGGAATTTGTGGAGCCAGTCAGGCTACACTTTAATCCTGCTAGTCACATCTACCATTTTATCATTTACATACAATTTAAAAAGTGGTTCCTAGACTATCGTGGTGGTGCTGTGGCTGAGAATCCTCCTGTCAATGCAGGGGATATGGGTTCAACCACTGGTCTGGGGAGAAGCCACATGCTGGGGAACATCTACGTCCATGTGCCACAACTACTGACCTGGCATGCAACAACTCTGATGGCTACACTCTCTAGGGCCTGCACCACAACTACTGAACCAGTCTGCTGCAACTACTGAAGCCCTCATACCTAGAGCCTGTGCTCCACAAGAAGCTACCAGAATGAGAGGAGTAATTCCAACTCTCTGCGACTAGAAAGAAAGAAAGAAAGTGAAGTCACTCAGTCGTGTCTGACTCTTTGCAACCCCATGGACTATAGCCTACCATACTTCTCCATCCATGGGATTTTCCAAGCAAGAGCATTGGAGTGGGTTGCCATTTCCTTCTCCAGAGCATTTTCCCAACCCAGGGATTGAACCTGGTTTTCCCGCATTGTAGGCAGATGCTTTACCATCTGAGCCACCAGCGCAGTCCTTGGTGTGACTAGAAAACCCAAGCACAAAAAAAAGGCCGTCTGCCTTTCTTCCATTTGTGTTTATGTTGACTTAGCTTGGACCTTTATTACTTATCACTTGAGTAACTACAACAGAGTTCCATGTGATTTGTGTATTGGATTTTACCCCTCAAAACTTTGCAACACACTCAAATCAATGAGTCTAAAACACACATCTGATTATATCATGCTTGAAAAAAAGTCATCACCTAACAACTTCTATTCAAGGCGCATCATCTGTCGTGACCTTCTTCACATTTTATTCATTATTTGAACTGACTTCCTCTTCCCTTTTTACACACACACACACACACACACACACACACATAGATGGAGAACAGAAGGTACTATATCATTACATACTTCCGTATGTCCATATTGTTTTCTCTCCTGGGACAGACTTTCTTTCATTTCTTGGTTAGAATACATAATGCATATAGACTTGACTCTTATATTACTTACTGAGGGAGGAGTTTTCTAATTGTCTTTAGACTTAATCCATCACCTAAATTACTATAATAGATTTAAATGATTTTTGCCTCTTCATTTCCCCATGAAATTATAATTCCCTTTGGGAAGGAATGGTATCATATTCATCTTCCCTTCCTTAAGTGCTTGGTTCATTAGTGAGGTAGGTGGTGGGTCCTTAATAATTGTGGGCATTTTGAATTGAACAAATATATGTACTACATGTTGCCTTGGGGAAAAATGCATAATTGAAGTGCTTTAAGGCTTAAAATTTTTTAAATGGTATGAAAAATGGAATAACCTTTATACTTTTTAGTTCTTTATTTGATTACAGACATTTTAATAATAGTATATTATTTGTTACAGTATAATACTGTAGTATTAAAAATAAGGTGAAACTGGAGTCTGCTAAATATTACTTATCAATCTATATATTTAAATATACTACTTTCAAAAGATAAAATTAGTAAATGTTCCACTTTAAAAAATTTGACACAAAGAACAAATTTAACAAAATACAAACTATTAATAATAATTTTGATATAAATCAAGGATTTGAGAGTTTACCTACCATATAGATATTATCTCAGAGAACTTTGTTATTTTGGCTATTCCTTGAAATCTGTGAAATCTTTGTTATTTTGGCTATGACTTGAAATGGAGTATAATATACGGTGGTTTTCTTTTCTTTTTTTTTTTGCTTTTCTTTTTAAATTTTTCTAAATCAATGCATTAACTATTTTTCATAAATGGCTGCTTCAACTAAGGTATTTTTCAAATCTGGGCTCTGATATTCCACAAAGTTAAACACTATAATTATCCAACTGAAACATTATCTCTTGAAATGCGTAAAGACATAAATCCCTCTGCCTATTCGCAGTGTTCTATTTGTGGATCTCTGCACAAACTGGACTGTATCTTCCCAGGATGACCCCATGGCCTGATAGACACCAGAGAGCTTTAGACCATTCCCTTGCTAGATTGACATGTATATTAGGAGAAGAGACTCTTTAATCTATAACTCTACAGTATATCACATTTCCATTTATATTGTGTCACTACATTTTATTAACGCTTCCTGATATGTTCAAATAAGTTATGCTCTCATGCCAAAAATGACTGTACTTTCTCTGTTTTTACTGGTTTACCATTTTCTCTGGGGAACTGACTAAGAGGCATACTTTTGAGATTGCTGTGAAAGTGAAAGTTAATACTGGATCCTGAGAGAAAAAGTTGAAAGTTTGGGGGGAAAAAAAGAAAAAGTTTTGTTTTGTTTTCTTATTTTTATTTTTTACCTCTAGTTCTTTAATTTTACTGTTCAAGTTCCTATACATTAAAAAGGAAATATGATATATGACCTTTATAAGTGTGTCCAAATCAGGAGACTCAAGTGAAGAGTCATTTACATCCAGAGAGAATTAGTTCATCCAAAGGATAAATTTGTTGAAATGTGATTATATGAAAGTAGACAGGGTTTTGGCTAAGGAAATGTCTCCTTGAATACTATTTTTCATATGTTTTAGTCTATGGATCCTTTTGGGGACACCAAAGATATCTAAAATGGGCTGACTTATTGAATAATGTTTTCGTCAAGTACAGTCAAGTTTGTTTCTACTTCTCTAAGAGTGTAATTCTAGCAACTACTAGAATAATAGATTAATATAGAATAATGGCTCTATGAATAGAGATTTACCATCCTTAAACAGCTTCTGGTGATTGTGATGCATTTATGATAATTAGAAAGCCACCAACTTTGGCACTAGACAGACTTGTTTTTGCCCTCTGATTTTATCATTGATTGTTATATAAAAGCCTCTTTGATGTGTTATTTTCTAACAACAACAACAAAAAAATCACCTATCTTATAAAAATCAACACTTCCTGTATAGTAGGAGATAACAAATATTTGCTCTCCATTGCTTTTGAACTGTGGTGTTGAAGAAGACTCTTGAGAGTCCCTTGGACTGCAAGGAGATCCTACCAGTCCATTCGGAAGGAGATCAGCCCTGGGGTTTTTTCGAAGGAATGATGCTAAAGCTGAAACTCCAGTACTTTGGCCACCTCATGCGAAGAGTTGACTCATTGGAAAAGACTCTGATGCTGGGAGGGATTGGGGGCAGGAGGAGAAGGGGACGACAGAGGATGAGATGGCTGGATGGCATCACTGACTCAATGAGCGCGAGTCTGAGTGAACTCTGGGAGCTGGTGATGGACAGGGAGGCCTGGCGAGCTGCGATTCATGGGGTTGCAAAGAGTCGGACATGACTAAGCGACTGAACTGAACTGAACTGAACTTTCTAACACTTCATCTTTCTTTTTGTTCTCCAAAACCTCAGCTCCTTCTCCTTGACATCTTTGGACTAGGACCTAAAAAACTAGGCAGATATTTCTGAGTTCCTTTGGTAATTTTTGATTGTATTGAGATAACATCTTAACTGCTGGTAATCATCTTGAGTGAGTTTATCCAACCAGTCTGAAGTTGAATTGCAAAAAACTGTTTGATTGCTTTATTTTATTAATTCAGATAACAGAATGGTTAAGGGAAAGCCAAACAATTACCTCATTAAAAATCATGAGAACTTTGGTAAATACTTTTTTAGTCTCCATCTCTGTTTAAATACGGGAAAGAGGAGTAATGAAGAGAAAATAAAGTTGATGTTTCTAAACTTAAAAGTAAAGATTCTATTCATTTCCAGATTCATTTACCCTATCACATAAAATCATTACTGCCAATAAAATATTTTTATATTTTGATAAAGTGTTTTTTTTTAATACAATGTGAAATGAGCTCAATTCTCATGTGAGCTCATTTCAAAAGCTGGCAAGGTAATACTCAAAATCGTTCAAGTTAGGCTTCAACAAGAAGCCTATGAATCAAGAACTTCCAGATGTACAAGCTGGATTTAAAAAAGGCAGAGGAGCCAGAGATCAAATTGCCAACATCCATTGGATCATAGAGAAAGCAAGGGAATTCCAGAAAAACATCTGCTTCATTGACTACACTAAAGCCTTTGATTTCGTGGAAACAAACAGTGGAAAATTCTAAAAGAGATGGAAATACCAGACTACATTACCTGTCTCCTGAGAAACTTATATGCAAGTCAAGAAGCAACAGTTAGGACTGGACATGCAAGAATGGACTGGTTCAAAATCAAGAAAGGAGCTCGTTAAGGCTGTGTATTGTCACTCTGGTTATTTAACTTATATGCAGAGTGAAGTGAAGCTGCTCAGTCATGTCTAACTCTTTGTGACCCCCATGAACTGGGGCCTACTAGGATTCTTCGTTCATGGGATTTTCCAGGCAAGAGTACTGGAATGAGTTGCCATTTGCTTCTCCAGGGGATTTTCCCTACCCAGGGATTGAACTCGGGTCTCCTGCACTGTAGGCAGATGCATTACAATCTGAGCCAACAGGGAATATGCAGAATACATCATGTGAAAGGCTGAGCTGGATGAATCACAAGCTGGAATCAAAGTTGCCAGGAGAAACATCCACAAGCTCAGATATGCAGATGATACCACTCTAATGGCAGAAAATAAAAAAGCCTCTTGATGAGGGTGAGAGGGAAAAGTGAAAAAGTTGGCTTAAAACTCAACATTCAAAAGCTAAGATTATGGCATCTGGTCCCAACACTTCAGGGTAAATAGATGGAGAAGAAGTTGAAACAGCTACAGATTCCCACCCCACCCCCCACCCCCGCTTGGGCTCCAAAATTACTGCATACAGTGATTGTAGTCATAAAATTAAAAGATACTTGCTCCTTGGAAGGAAAGTTAAGACAAACATAGACAGCATATTCAAAAGCAGAGACATCCCTTTACCAACAAAAGTCCCTATATTCAAAGTTATGGTTTTTCCAGTAGTCAAGTAGTCAGGAACAAATGTGAGAATTGGACCATAAAGAAGGCTGACCACAAAAGAATCAATACTTTTGAACTGGGGTGGTGGGAAAGACTCTTGAGAGTTCCTTGGAAAGCAGAGATCAAACCAGTCAATCCTAAAGGAACCGATGCTGAACCTGAAGTTACAATACTTTGATCACCTAAGGTGAAGAGCTGACTCATTGGAAAAGACCCTGATAGTGGGAAAGATTGAGAGCAGGAGGAGAAGGGGATGACAGAGGATAACATGTTTGGATGGCATCACCACATCAATAGAGATGAATTTGAGCAAATTCCACAAGATAGTGAAGGACAGGGAGACTTGCTGTGCTGCAGCTCATGGGGTCCCAAAGAATGGGACATGACTTAGGGACTGAATAACAAGTAAATACAGTAGACAGATATAAAAGTATGTGTAAGTGTACAGAGCAGATCATCACATTACAAACAGATATATATCCATCAATGTATTAAAATTGAAAATAAAACATAAAATATTTATTAATATAGCATTAATAAAATCATTAAAGGTAATATAAATAGTGCAAAATAACTATATTTTTGTGTAAAATAACTACCTTTTTCTAAACAAAAATATAGGAAGTGTGTCACTATTTCACATTTTCCAAAATTCCTTAATAAATGTATCAGTAGAGCCAAGTTGGATTTTTATATCAGTTTCTGCATTTTTTTTGCTATATGCCATTCAGTTGAATATTTTGAAGGACATGTAATTTCATGCAAGTGTGTACTTGAAAAGGAAAGGATGTTTAAATATCTTTTTCAATAATTGTGCATATATGTAACTTTGACACAACAGAAAAGCTTTACAAGTGGTAATTTTTTAAACGTACATTAGAATGTGGAACTGAAACTATCACCCCTCATACCTCCCATTCTTCCACCCCTGTGCTTGTGCATAGTTGCTCAGTCATGTCCGACTCTTTGCAGCCCCATGGACTGTAGCCCGCCAGACTCCTCTGTCCATGGAATTCTCCAGGCAAGAATACTGGAGTGAGTTGCCATGCCCTCCTCCAGGGATCTTCCCAACCCAGGGACTGAACCCAGATATCCTGCTTGTGGTCAGATTCTTTACCATCTGAATCACCAGGGAAGACCCCAAGAATACTGGAGTGGGTAGCCTATCCCTTCTCCAGGGGATCTCCTCACCCAGGAATTGAACTGGGGTCTCCTGCATTGCAGGCAGATTCTTTACCAGCTGAGCTATCAGGGAAGCCTCTTCCACCCCTAGATACAACAAATACTTTATTTTTGCCACTTTATACTAATTTTGCCTGGTTTCAAACTTCATGTAAGTGGAATCTGATTCTGAATACTTGACAGAGTACAGAAGTGAAGATCAAATAACATCACAGCATTATTATGAAAACAGTTTTGCCTTTGTAAAACACCTGCAAGAACCTCAGGGCCCATTAGGGTTTCCCCAAGTACCCTCTGAGAACAACTGTATTGTAAAATATTTCATTATGTGAATACACATAATTTATTAATATTTTCTATTAATTAACATATATTTAGTTTGTTTATTGAAAATATTATCCTTCCCCCTACTGTTCTTCTGTCTACTTTTGCTTTATTTGCATCTATTTCTGGGTTCTATAATACTGTATTGTCTTAGCTATCTAATATTTTAACAAGATAACAAAATATTACTTATTATAGATTTATAGAAACACTAGATATAAGGTAGACTAAATCCTCTAATTTCCTTCCTTTAATATTTTTTCTTTATTTTTGACTTTTTGCAGTTCAGCATCCCTGTGATTTGTTGTTTTTTCTATGGACTCTTATGAAACATTGGTTAGAGTCATTCTAGGTACCTTATGTTTTTTGTTGTAATGGTTAATAAACCTTTAAACATTTTTTTCAGCCTCTAATTGTGTTGGTTTATGTAAATACATTAACTTTTCCCCACAGTGCAAACTCGCTCAATTTATGTATTTATTTGAATAATTCAGTATAGATTATCTCATGCAAATTCATGCCATCTGAAATAACAATTATCTCTTTTTGATTATTTATTTTACTTGATATATTGCATTGGATAGAAACCACCTCAAGAAAAATGTTAAATAAAAGCAATGATATGATATAGTATTGCTTCATTCCCAAGGGAGGCTTTCCTGATAGTTCAGTTGGTAAAGAAACTGCTTTCAATGTGGAAGACCCCAGTTCAATTCATGGGTCAGGAAGATCTCCTGGAGAAGGAATAGGATACCCACTCGAGTATTCTTGGGCTTCCCTTGTGGCTCAGCTGGTANGCTCCTTGGAAGGAAAGTTAAGACAAACATAGACAGCATATTCAAAAGCAGAGACATCCCTTTACCAACAAAAGTCCCTATATTCAAAGTTATGGTTTTTCCAGTAGTCAAGTAGTCAGGAACAAATGTGAGAATTGGACCATAAAGAAGGCTGACCACAAAAGAATCAATACTTTTGAACTGGGGTGGTGGGAAAGACTCTTGAGAGTTCCTTGGAAAGCAGAGATCAAACCAGTCAATCCTAAAGGAACCGATGCTGAACCTGAAGTTACAATACTTTGATCACCTAAGGTGAAGAGCTGACTCATTGGAAAAGACCCTGATAGTGGGAAAGATTGAGAGCAGGAGGAGAAGGGGATGACAGAGGATAACATGTTTGGATGGCATCACCACATCAATAGAGATGAATTTGAGCAAATTCCACAAGATAGTGAAGGACAGGGAGACTTGCTGTGCTGCAGCTCATGGGGTCCCAAAGAATGGGACATGACTTAGGGACTGAATAACAAGTAAATACAGTAGACAGATATAAAAGTATGTGTAAGTGTACAGAGCAGATCATCACATTACAAACAGATATATATCCATCAATGTATTAAAATTGAAAATAAAACATAAAATATTTATTAATATAGCATTAATAAAATCATTAAAGGTAATATAAATAGTGCAAAATAACTATATTTTTGTGTAAAATAACTACCTTTTTCTAAACAAAAATATAGGAAGTGTGTCACTATTTCACATTTTCCAAAATTCCTTAATAAATGTATCAGTAGAGCCAAGTTGGATTTTTATATCAGTTTCTGCATTTTTTTTGCTATATTCCATTCAGTTGAATATTTTGAAGGACATGTAATTTCATGCAAGTGTGTACTTGAAAAGGAAAGGATGTTTAAATATCTTTTTCAATAATTGTGCATATATGTAACTTTGACACAACAGAAAAGCTTTACAAGTGGTAATTTTTTAAACGTACATTAGAATGTGGAACTGAAACTATCACCCCTCATACCTCCCATTCTTCCACCCCTGTGCTTGTGCATAGTTGCTCAGTCATGTCCGACTCTTTGCAGCCCCATGGACTGTAGCCCGCCAGACTCCTCTGTCCATGGAATTCTCCAGGCAAGAATACTGGAGTGAGTTGCCATGCCCTCCTCCAGGGATCTTCCCAACCCAGGGACTGAACCCAGATATCCTGCTTGTGGTCAGATTCTTTACCATCTGAATCACCAGGGAAGACCCCAAGAATACTGGAGTGGGTAGCCTATCCCTTCTCCAGGGGATCTCCTCACCCAGGAATTGAACTGGGGTCTCCTGCATTGCAGGCAGATTCTTTACCAGCTGAGCTATCAGGGAAGCCTCTTCCACCCCTAGATACAACAAATACTTTATTTTTGCCACTTTATACTAATTTTGCCTGGTTTCAAACTTCATGTAAGTGGAATCTGATTCTGAATACTTGACAGAGTACAGAAGTGAAGATCAAATAACATCACAGCATTATTATGAAAACAGTTTTGCCTTTGTAAAACACCTGCAAGAACCTCAGGGCCCATTAGGGTTTCCCCAAGTACCCTCTGAGAACAACTGTATTGTAAAATATTTCATTATGTGAATACACATAATTTATTAATATTTTCTATTAATTAACATATATTTAGTTTGTTTATTGAAAATATTATCCTTCCCCCTACTGTTCTTCTGTCTACTTTTGCTTTATTTGCATCTATTTCTGGGTTCTATAATACTGTATTGTCTTAGCTATCTAATATTTTAACAAGATAACAAAATATTACTTATTATAGATTTATAGAAACACTAGATATAAGGTAGACTAAATCCTCTAATTTCCTTCCTTTAATATTTTTTCTTTATTTTTGACTTTTTGCAGTTCAGCATCCCTGTGATTTGTTGTTTTTTCTATGGACTCTTATGAAACATTGGTTAGAGTCATTCTAGGTACCTTATGTTTTTTGTTGTAATGGTTAATAAACCTTTAAACATTTTTTTCAGCCTCTAATTGTGTTGGTTTATGTAAATACATTAACTTTTCCCCACAGTGCAAACTCGCTCAATTTATGTATTTATTTGAATAATTCAGTATAGATTATCTCATGCAAATTCATGCCATCTGAAATAACAATTATCTCTTTTTGATTATTTATTTTACTTGATATATTGCATTGGATAGAAACCACCTCAAGAAAAATGTTAAATAAAAGCAATGATATGATATAGTATTGCTTCATTCCCAAGGGAGGCTTTCCTGATAGTTCAGTTGGTAAAGAAACTGCTTTCAATGTGGAAGACCCCAGTTCAATTCATGGGTCAGGAAGATCTCCTGGAGAAGGAATAGGATACCCACTCGAGTATTCTTGGGCTTCCCTTGTGGCTCAGCTGGTAAAGAATCCACCTGCAATGTTGGAAGCCTCGGTTTGATCCCTGGGTTGGGAAGATTGAGAAGGGAAAGGCTATCCATTCCAGTACTCTGACTTGGAGAATTTCCGAACTCAAACAGAAAGATTTCATTGTTAATAATTTAGTAAGTAATTAATTAAATTTCATCATCAGGTATATTTTTGCCATGGAGTTTTGAAGAAGGTTCCTTTATTTTTCTGGTTTACATTATTATGCAATAAATGTGAATATTACCAATTCCTTTTTTGCACATAAAATATGAACTTTCTTTTTGTATCCTTGTAATACAGTAAATTATATTAATGAACTTTTAAAATAAATTTGTATTCCTAGGATAAATCCAAATTGATTGTGGTTTTATACACATACATAAGTATGCATGCACACACACAATTAATTTAATTTGAATTGCCAATGTTACATTAAGATTTTTTAAACCTATATTTATGAGAGAGATTGACTAGAACTTGCATTTTCTTACATTGTCTTTGTCGGGTTTGGTATTAAGATAGTCTTAAACCAAGCTATTACGTGTTACTCTTATTTTTGTTGAGAGTGTGTAAATTGGAATTTATTTTGTTGGAGGTAGAGTAATTTCTTATTCAGTAGCTTTAATGATTAAAGAGTACAAAATGTTTATGTCATTTTTGTTTATTTATTAAGGTAAAACATATACATAATAAAATGTCTATATCTTTAGTGTTAAGTTCCTTGAATTTTAATAACATTATATACCCAACTTTGTATTCCTTTGTGTCCTTTCCTAGCAATCCCTGATACCTCTCCTACTTCCATCCTGGGATACAACAAATTTCTTATTTCTGTCTCCTTGGATTAATTTTACCTGTTCCTGGACTTCATATAAATGGAATGATATAGAATATATCCTTTGGCCTTTGCCTTCTTTCTCTTAATGTAATGTCATTCGAATGCATCCATGTTACTGTAAATATAAGTAGTTTATTCCTTCTTTAGCACCTAGTCTTATTCCACTATATGAATATATCACAATTTATCTGTTATCTCATAATGGACATTTAGGTTCTTCCCAGTTTATGGCTATCATGAATAAGACCATTATTACCTTTTATAAAAGGTGTTTGTGTGGAAATGTATTTTCATTGGGTAAATACCCAGGAAAAGATTGTTGGGTCATTGGCAAATGTGTGCTTAACTTAATTGTTATTGTTGTTCTGTTGGTAAGTTGTTTCCTACTCTCTGGGACCACATGGACTGTATCCATGGGGTTCCCCAGGCAAGAATCCTGGAGAGGGTTGTCATTTCATTCTCCAGTGGATCTTCCTGGGTCAGGGATTGAACTGGTGTTTCCCGCATTGGCAGGGGGATTCTTTACCACTCTGCCACCAGAAAATTCCACGTGTTTAAGTTTATAGGAAGCTGCAGATCAGGCTTTCAAAGATGTATCAAATTTAACTCCCACACAAGGTATGCATACTCTAGCAGCTTCACATCTTCCATCATTTGGAAACATCAGGTTTCTTTATTGTTTTGAATTTTTTGGGGCGGGGAGGGGCTTTCCAATGTGTTAAATAGAATCTCATTGTGTTTTTAATTTACATCTACCTGATGCCTAAATTGTTATCACACTTTTTAATGAATTTTTGGCCACTCAAAAAATCTTTTATAGTGTGTGTTCAAGACTTCTACCAATTTTAGATGTGCTTCTTGTCTTATTACTTACTGTTAGCATTTATGATGTATTGTTCTTAAAATTTATTTGAAAGATTAACTTATATGAACATTTTCTAATGACATATCTTGTCAACTCACTTCTTAATGGTATCTGTTCATTGAATAGAAATTTGTAATTTTGATGAAGTTAAAATTTTTTCATTGTTGTGTTTCTGTAACCTATAAAAATGTCTACAAAAAAATCCATGAAGTTATTTTCTTGCATTTTCTTTTAGAAGCTTCATGGATATATATCTCTGATTTAGAAGTATATTTTGAAAATACAATAATTGCATATTACTGTAGTGTCCAATATTCTTATGAAGTTACTGATTAGACTTTTGGTTTCTCCTTTGAGGATAATATGTCTTTTTTTCTGATCGCCTAAAACTTTTCTCTTTGTATCTAGGTTTTAAATTAATGTATATGAATTTTATGTAATGAAATTAGATATGATTTTCTTTATAGTTACTTTACTTGGGTTGATGTAGTACAGCTTCAATCTGTGCTTTTTATCTCTTTTCTTCTTTGGAATATTCTTGGCCATTATCTCTTATAATACTGTTTCTTTACAATTCTATCCTTTCTCCTCCTTTGTAAAAACAATTACACATCTAGTATTATTTTTAAAAACTCTCTTCTGTATTTTTTTTTTTTTTTTTCATTTAATTTCCATGCTTACATTCATCTGTGACTATAGGATGGATATAATTCTTCTGCTTTATCTTCCTATTCACTCAGTCTCTTCAACTTTATATAATCTCATCTATCAATTTCTTAATTTATTTCATTTTTTCAATTTTTAATTTTGCAGTGAGTTCATTTTTTATGTTTCCTATTTTGTGATTATATCTTCTATTTAGCAAGATTTTTCAAATCTGGGCCTTAGACCTTGTGAAATCTGGTAAATGTCTATTGCACTATACTCTGACTCCTGTCATGTAGTTTAAGGGTCTTATCTGAAAACTTGTTGAATTTACTAGTATCTTCTTATTTAGAAGGTCTAAGTTCTACTGAAAAAAATGCTTAGCTACTCAGCTTCTCACTTTTAGCTTTCAGAATAAAAATTTGCTGTGAGGAGAGGAGAAAATTCTTGTTATTCTTATTTTCTCTTCTGTGTTATACCTTGAAAGTCTAGTTGCCCAATGCCTCAATAAGACATTTCAATTATAAAATTGGTGTGAAATAGTTACTTTTGTCCAAAATTTATTTTTTTTAATTTCTATTTTTTCAATTGTCAATATACTATAAAAGAACTTACTGTTGAATAAGTTAGTATGAGAAAAGAAAATATAATTTAATTGTTGGAAAAATTAATAAAAATAAAAGGCAATATCTTTTGCGAACTTTTGAAGTTTTAAAGTTAATTTGTTCTCTGATGTCAGTCTATACAATTTATATGATTCTATTTAAGTTACTTTTATTCTAGATATTCACATTTCCATTAATTTAGAATTAGAAAATGTATTTCATAACCCATTCCAACCAAATACAAACTAAATATCCACCTTAAAATGGATATTTATATAAGAAATCTATATTAGAGTTTTAAAAATATATGAAGCAAATCCAAAATTAACATACAGAACTTTTAAAAATATTTATTTCATATTACCAAAGATAATAGTCATTGTTATTTGCTTATTATTTATATATTATTATGTTTACCCTGATTGTAATTTATATAAAGAGGCTCACACTGTTCCCCTGCCTTACTTGGTTGCTTAGCGGAACACAGAACAGAGGCAATATAAAATTCTGGGTTCCACGCACAAGCCTGGATGACAAGGGGAATGAGCCATATATTGTGGAAAATTATAGTTTGTGGGTATAATTATATAGGGCTTTTTTTCCCTCAAAGTATTTTTCTAGCTTTGAATTCATTTTATCTTCATTATCCCTGGGAAGTAGGTAGGCAAGTGTGAGGGGAGGTGGGGTGCTGAATCTTTAGGCCAAAGACTGATATGAATACCAATTATTTACCAATTGTAGCACCTTGGGCACATTAGTTAATTGCTCCAAGATTCACTTTCCTCACCTGTTAAATGAAAATAATATCTGTGCTTCCTACCTCACAGGGTTGTTGTGAGGGTCAAATGGAATGTATGTGAAAGATTTGTAAATGGTAAAGCACTATACTCTTGTTTGTTAGTCCTTTTTCCTTTCTTGGAAGACTTACAGTCAGATGTTTTTGTGTTACTCTTCACTTATTTTCCTTATTGATTGACTAGCATTATTAAGAAGTAGCCCTATTTCATGTTTTTTTTTTGTCCCCAGTGTTACAGAAATGTCCTTATTTTTTGGTCAAAACACACAGAGAAAACAATAAAATGAAAGCTAGTTTTTAACTAGCAGAAGCCTCAGCACCTGCTAGAAGCTGTGACCAAGCCAATTATAAGGGCATCTTAGTCACATTGGCAGGAATGTGGCAGTGGTCTGTCTCTTCCAGTCCCAGGTTGGTTTTTGTAGGGGAATCAGATATGGCTGCAGAGAATGTAGTGGCCCCCCACTCCAGTACTCTTGCCTAGAAAATCCCAGGGACGGGGGAGCTTGGTGGGCTGCCGTCTCTGGGGTCGAACAGAGTTGGACACGACTGAGGCGACTTAGCAGACTTAGCAGTAGCAGCATGTTTGCTTTAGAACACAGTCCCACATTTTGTGATAATTCTCTTATGGAAAGGTGGATTCTAAATTTTTCTTTTGTGTCTGTTTGTTTTCCTTCATTCATAAGAATATAACAGAAATATAATCCTATGTGATTTTCCAAGTTTGGTAAATAAAAGATTACATGGTTTTCACCTTTTGCTGCAACACTCACTCTTAGAAACATGTATTCACATGAGAAATCTGACTACCCGGAAAAGTCCATGACATGAATAAGCCAAACAAAGGGAGAAGTCTTTTCAACACTTTCAGCTAAGTCTATGCAACTGGGTCTTCCCAGTCCAGGAACCAGATAAATGAGTGAAGAAGCCTCCAAATCATTTCAATCTCCAGCCATTTGAGTTACTTTCAGTTGATCTGGCTTTTCCAGTTGAGATTAAAAATATTATGATTCAGAGGCAAGCTATCCTCACCCTGTTCTATTTTAAATCTTAACCCATGATACCATAAGCAAAATAAAATGATTGTGTTTTGGTGATCTGATATCTAAAAGGTAGAAAACCAGACTATAATTTGGGCACAGAGCCAAAAATTTGGAGAGTTTCATAAAAAGCCTATGACATGCTGATTTGGGGAGTAAACATATGGACTCCCACCAGACCTTAAAGAGCCTGTCTATGGAAGACTGAAAGAAACTGAGGAAAACGTTATTGGAAGCTCAAGGAAACAAAAAAAATTCTTTTCTTTGACAGTCTTTCTAGCCTGTAAATGGAACTCAAAGTAAGAAAGACTGAAAAAATAAATAAAATAAAAGCTGGAGTATTGTCAAAATCATGGCCTCAGAGTAGAAATGAAGGCAACGTTTGAGAGAAAAATTCTTCGTTGAGGTCCAGAGAGATTTAAGGTGCTTTCTTGTAGATGTTTCAGAAAGTCATAAGGTCTTCTAACAATCTTAGACCTTGCAGATACTGTTAGAATAAGAGTTCTAAGGGCTTTTCATACAGCAGTCTCAAAGTTGTGAAGCCTAAAATAGTGAAAGACTTAAGTGGAAGATGTTTGGAGTTACAAGTTTTGTCTAAGGGACTGAATTATGAATCATGCATTAAAGAGATGTTTTTAAAGGAATTATACCAGTCTGCCCTGAGGGGATAAATACAATATAAAAGAAATTGTGTTCTTTATTTGCTTATAATGCTGTATCAAACTCAAATGTGAACACAAACAAGGCAGAGCCACATGCTGCAGAGAATTACTTTCAGGAAAAAAGACTGAGCCCAAATTAAGTAACTGGTTTGTGCACATGCCTGGCTTATGAAATTACTATGAACTAATAACTGTGTACCTTCTCTTTTCCTCTACTTTTTGAGACACAGATTATGTAAAACATTATATTAGTTTCAAAGGTAAAACATAATGATTTGATATATGTATATATTACAAAATGATCACATACATCAAGGATATAAGCTCCTGTGTTTCCTGTTTAGAGGCAGAGGAATGAAGAAAAGATATGATGAATATGCTAAGATTACTACTAATTGGCTGATGGGCTTACTAATTTATTCTTATTTTGTCCAAAGTTTAATTTGCATAGATTTAGTATTAATCACCAATTAATGAGATGAGTCAGAAAATAAGTCTATTGTTTATTTATTCAATTATCATTTTGAGGTTTTTTTTTAAAAATTTCATTTATTAGGAACCACTTTATATGTTTTAGATCATGACTCCTGACACATTGAATTTTAAGTAATTCTTTGTGCTGAAAGTAATAGGGACTTTGATTTTCTGTAGATTCCAGCGTATTTGTTAACGATGTATTAATTTTTTAAAAAAAATGTTCTTTGATTTAATGACCATGCTTTTTGTGTTCTAACATTGAGTTGCTACAAGAAGTTTTAATTTCCTCAAGATTATTCAATTTTATTGAATCAAGATCTTCTAAATTGCTTGCTCATTCTTAGTCACCATTTATCAGATACGGAACCTAGCAATTTCCCATAGGCCCATAAGACCATTTATGAAAGGAAACTATTGTTTATGAATTAATCACTGTAGTCTTTTGGTAACATATATTTCAATACGGCTTTCTAAACTTAGTGTAAAAGAAAATGATGTCACAAGTATACTCTGACTGGAAATTCCTAAAATCAAGTTATTTTCATTTTCATGGAGCATGGAAGATTGACTTTCAACATCTGTGTTCTTTGGAGATTACTATAGCACAGATAATCATTAAAGTGTCATTTACCTTCACTCTCACTACATTTGTAACATTAAAGTACCAACTGGGTCTTTTTGAATTTTTTATTTTAAAAGGGTACACATACATTTTTTATGAATAAATGAAAGTTATATAAATAGATTCAGAAACCCTAAAATCTACCTTAATTGATTCTTAAGTACACATGAAATATAGAATCCAAACATTCTATAAAAAAATCAATTCACAGGATACTAACATTATAAGTTCCAAGAATATTATAATAATTATAACAAGTAATGTTAACAACTATACAATATAAAAAGAGGTCAATTTTGACATCAAAGCATAAAAGGGATGGGTTTGATTCCTAGGTTAGAAAGATCCCCTGGAGAAGGGAATGGCTATCCACTCCAGTATTCTTGCCTGGAGAATTCCATGGGCAGAGGAGCCTGGCTGGCTATAGTCCATGGGATTACAAAGGGCTGGACATGACTGAGTGACTAACACTTTCACTATATATAGTTACTCTAAACTCTAAATGTAAATGGATTGAATTCTCCAATCAAAGGCACAGAATCACTGGATTAAAAAAAAAAAGAAAGCAAGATTCAACTATATTCTACCTGTGGGATACTAACTTCAGCCTGAAGACACACATAGGCCCAAAGTGAGGAGATGGAAAAACATATTCCATGCGACTGAAAGAAAACAGTGCAGATGAACTCTATCAAATATTTAGAGAAGCACTAATGCTTATTTTTCTCAAACTCTTCCAAAAAATAGCAGAGGAAGGAACACTTAACTCATTCTACATGTCTACCATCACTCTGATACCAAAACCAGATAAAAACATCACAATAAAGAAAATCACAGGCTAAGATCACTGATGAGCATAAATGAAAATATCCTCAACAAAATTCTAGCAAACAGAATCCAGCAACACATTAAAAAGATCACACATCATTAGCAAGTCAGGTTTATGTCCAGGATGCAAGGATTCTTCAATGCATGCAAATCAATCAATGTTATATACCATAGTAACAAACTGAAAGATAAAAATTATATGATTATCTCAAGAGATGCAGAAAAAGCTTTCAAGAAGATTCAGCATACATTTATGATAAAAAACTCAAGAATATGCATAGAAGGAACCTACCTCAGCATAATAAAGGCCATATATGATAAACCCATGGCAAACATTATTCTTGATGGTGAAAAACTGAAAGCATTTCCTGTAGGATCAGGAACAAGACAGAGTGCCCACTCTTGCCACTATTATTCAACACAGTTTTGGAATTCCTAGCCACAGCAATCAGAAAAGAAAAAGAAATTAAAAAAAAAAAAAAAAGAAATCCAGGTTGGAAGAGAAGTAGTAAAACACTCACTATTTGAAGATGAATGATACTATACATAGAAAACTGTATTATATACTTGAAAACTGCTAAGATGGTATATTCAAAATTTCTCACCACACAAAATAAATGATAGGAGGTGTTAGCTAACTCCATAGTGATACCTGTCTTGTAATATATGAGTGTATCAAACTAACACATTGTATAACTTACACAATTTTATGTTAATAAAATTGGAGAAAGATAAGCTGGGTTTAATATAAAAATGTGTATGCTAATCTAGATAGCATATTGAAAAGCTGAGACATTACTTTGCAAACAAAGGTCCGTCTAGTCAAGACTATGGTTTTTCCAGTGGTCATGTATAGATGTGAGAGTTGGACTGTGAAGAAGGCTGAGCGCCGAAGAATTGATGCTTTTGAACTGTGGTGGTGGAGAAGACTCATGAGAGTCCCTTGGACTGCAAGGGGATCCAACCAGTCCATTCTAAAGGAGATCAGCCCTGGATATTCTTTGTAAGGAATGATGCTAAAGCTGAAACTCCAGTACTTTGGCCACCTCATGCAAAGAGTTGACTCATTGGAAAAGTTTCTGATGCTGGAAGGGATTGGGGGCAGGAGGAGAAGGGGACGACAGAGGATGAGATGAGTGGATGGCATCACCGACTCGATGGACATGAGTTTGAGTGAACTCCGGGAGTTGGTGATGGACAGGGAGGCCTGGCCTGCTGCGATTCATGGGGTTGCAAAGAGTCGGACAATGACTGAGCGATTGAACTAAACTGAACTGAACTGAATACATATGAAATTTTAGACAGAAATATTCTGAACAATATTTTAAAATAGACAAAGGTATTAAGTCATCATATCATAAAACAAACACAAAAAACTATGCTTGAACCCAAGATAGGTATTCTGGCAGTTATCAACAAATTAAAAAGAAGGGATGATATTTCATAATATGCAATGTTCCTAATCAAGAGGCTTTTATAACATTAAAACAGTATAACTTTCAGAAAAAAGTAAAGAGATGTAGCACATTTTAATGAAATGTAGTATAAAATTATCTATTCAGTTTGAGCTATTCTTTTATTCTTTCATTAAAACTCCCCCCCCCACACACACGTATATATGGCTGCCCGGGTGGAGACAGTGGTAAAGCACCCACCTACCAATGCAGGAGATGTAAGAGATATGGGTTTGATCCCTGGGTTGGAACAATTCTCCTGCAGGAGGGCATGGCAACCCACGCCAGTATTCTTGCGTGGAGAATCCCTATGGACAGCACAGCATGGTAAGCTATAGTCCATAGGATCACACAGAGTTGGACACAACTAAATTGACAGGACATACACTAGCATATATGCTTGACTGAGGTAATAGTAAAGTGGTCATGTTTTCTATTTATCGTTTAAATTGCAAATAATACAGAATACTGCTATTAAGGAAAAATATAAGTGGAGAAGTGTTGTTTTTCCTTTTCTAGACAACACAAAAATATTTCTAAACATGCATTTCACTCTACTGCTAAAAATTGCCTTTAATCCATATTTTTTCCAGCCAATAGTCAGTTCCAATAGGTCATTTAGATAATCTATAACTATTCTACATTCTCAGGACAATGTCCAGCTCTATGATATGGAAAAATGAATTTTTACCTCAGTGATATCAAACTGGGAGGGCCACTGGATCGGTTTTGGAACAGGGTCAAGATCTCAGTGTTCTTTCCCTCAACTGAATTCTAGAGACCCCAGATTTTCCCTAACATGTAGCCATTGAGACAACAATATCCTGTAAATGAAGCCGAATGATCATATGGCAAAAACTTAAGCAATCAACATACAATGGTATTTTTACCATATAGACTGGTATTTTTAGAAACATGACCTTTTTTTGAATAACTAATTTCATTGGCTAATCAGGGAGAGAAGAGAATAATAAAAATATATCTAACATATAAAAATTAATGTTACCTAGAAGAAAATGTTGTATAACATAAATACAAATAGTTTCCCCAAAGAATGATATTTTAAATGAAAACATTTGAAAGTGGAAAGGCATGGGGGAAGAAACAAATAATGTTTGCTTGTTTTTTTAATAATTGCTTTTGTATCAATTTAATGAGTAAAGTAAAAAATCAATGCTAATTTTATATTGTAATTTCATTTAACATCTTTCTTTTCTAAAATAACATTTATATATCACAGTGCTCAGACTATGGAGGTATATTGTGGATGACAGATACACTCTTTTAATGGAAATATAATAATTATAATTTTGCTACTTAAAAGAATATTTAGACTTACTTTTACTCATTTAGATACCTAAGACAGGGACTACATTCTTAAATATCTTCCTGTCTTTCAGGAAACTCCTCACAAATCATAGGTTAAAAGCAATGTTAAGAATAATTTGGTTAAAGAAAATACTATATGACTTAAAACATAAAACTATACTTTTGCCAAGATTATTTTTTACTTTGTCACATACACAGTAGTCTGTTTTTGAAAAAAAATAAGAAAAACTTTTTTGTTATTTTTTAATGATATTTAAAATTTCTGTTATTTTTCAGCCTGCCAATTGCAAATAAAATTTGATAAAAAGTTTATTCATTACACACCATTTGATAAGACATTCTGAAATATGTATTTGCAGTAGCCATTGATGGCACACCCAGAAGCTATGCTGTCATTCCAAATAGATCTGTCTAACTTATCATTTAAAAGTAAGGTAGTTCCCTTTGGATCAAACGCATACAAGGTTTAAGACTTATGGTACAAATTAGAAGAAGGGAAATGTTCTTTAAAAAGCCAACTGTTTAAAATGCAAAATTATCTTTTAAAAATTCTCCTTATGGAAACACAAGCTTTCACTGAAGTTTTGTCTACACTGCTAATCTTTCTCTATGATATTTGCCAGTGTTCACTGTCTATCCCCACTGGAAAGAAAGAAAATGGATGCTTTCCATCTGTAGCAAAATAGAGTCAAAACAAACGTATTTAAATTGGAAACATTTGTGGGTAAAAGAGCTATTCTCCATAAAAACATCTGGTTGTACTTTTAAGTCATTGCCAAATAAACGCATGCTGGAAAATCTATTTTATGCCACACATGGTCACCCATGTAGATGTAGCTTAAAACTGTTTTTGTTTGAGGTCAACACCCTATTTTAAGAAGGAAAGTACAGATTTGTAAGTGTGCAGTGATTTTTTTTTTTTAACAATACTACTGGAATGGCCATGGAAGTTTGAATATGTCTATTTTTTTCCCAGACAAGGAACAAAATACAACAGACAGTACTTTTGACAGTTCTCAGGTAGACAATGCAAAGATTGAAATAATCATGGTGTGGGACAGATCAAATAGCTACTTATTTGTGGACAAAGACTGCTTGTAGTTTCTGGTTTCAGATAGTTTTTTTTTTTTTTTTTTTTTTACATTGACACAGAGAAATAATCAACTAAAAAGATGTGAAGAGAGAGAATCTCAGACTGTTTGATTGACTAAGTTTGCTAGTGTGCATGCATGCTTAGTCGCTCAGTCATGTTCAACTCTTTGTGATCCCATGAAATGCAGTCCACCAGGCCCCTCTTTCCATGGGATTCTCCAGGGAAGAATCCTGGAGTGGGTTGCCATTTCATTCTTCAGGGGATCTTCCTGACCCAGGGATTGAACTTGAATCTCCTGCTTTGCAGGTGGATTCTTTAGCATCTGAGCCACCAGGGAAGACCATTTGTTAGCGTAGGTAATCCATAACAATGGCTTAACAGAGTAGAAGTTTCTTTCTCACTCAAGTTTAATGCAGATGTTTCTGGTTGGTGGGCAGCTTTCTATATTGTCTTTTAGATCTAGGTTCTTTCAGCCAAATGGTGCTTCCAATCTGTAGGGCTCAAAGACTACTGAAGGTTTTTCTACGTTGAATAATCAAAGAATTTAAAAATTATGCTGGATATTTTCACATGCTAGGTCTGAAGCTGTGTACTACACTTCCTTCTACATCTTATTGGCCATGCCTAGTGAAAGGAAGTCTCAAAGTTGTCATCTACTTGTGTAGCAGGACATACAGTATACAGGTTTTGGTAAATGAAAGTTGTCTCTGCTGTACTCAGGAATGGAGTTAAACAGAAAGCTCTTGAAATATTAAAGCATTTTAAATTTCATTATATCTCATGCACATATCAGAGCAGGGTCAGTGAACTTTGTCTCTCCTTTTCACAAAGAATATCAGCTACTTATAAATTAACCCTCAAATGTGCTTCTGAAAATGTGTCACAGGCATATATGAACACATCCACTACTGCCACACCACTTTTTATCTGCTTAAACAGCTGTGTTCTATTATTTTCAAACATCATGTACCCCTTACTGCTACATCTGCCACCATCTACTGATGATCATCTTCTAGATAATGCTGTGTCTCAACAACTATGCATGTTAAAGACAAGACAGCATAGACCTTTGTGATGTCAAATTTATACAATGTTCAGCTGCAAAATGAAAAAAAGGCTGTTAAAGGTGTACACACTTGTAAAGAAGAAAAAATTTTACTCTAGTGTTTTAGAGTCTCTGTCTAGGTCTTGGGATTAAGTAGACATAAAACAGATCAATAAGATGAAAGCATATACATTTTTACATGTATATGGAAGCTTCCACAGGAAAATACTAAAAAAGCCAATAGACCCAAGTGTTTATAAATGGTATACTAGGTTGTTAAAAAGAGTAATGATTGTGGAAAAATAACAAAAATATATGGGAAGACTAAAGGAAGGTAAAAGCAATTGTAGCATTGTTTAGTCATATAATTTTCTCTTGGCTTCCCC
This sequence comes from Neotragus pygmaeus, assembly GCA_006410875.1. NCBI lineage: Eukaryota > Metazoa > Chordata > Mammalia > Artiodactyla > Bovidae > Neotragus > Neotragus pygmaeus. The sequence continues at coordinate 245,057 of SJYV01010314.1, read as the reverse complement.
TCTCTGATGATAAGCTTCCTTTCCTCTTGGTATAGGGAAGAAATCTTTCATATGAGAGTTTTATCTTTTCATATTTTTCTGTTCCTTTTCCCCCCTCTCTAAAATGTCTATCATTCTCTTTTTACTGAGAATAGTGGTGTTCAATTTAGAAAAATTCCCAACTTTTAAAAAGTATAATAAAACCCACTGAATCCCAGGGTCAAATTCATGGACTAGTGGTGAATGAGAGAATCTGTAATGTAAGAATAGAGGGACAGGAATTATATGTATCAGACTAGAAGGGGCAGCTACCATCTAACTTGAGCCAACAGTTCTCATAATGGAATGCATACAATTTACTGCCAAATTTTATGATTTTCCAAGGATATTAGGAATTTGGATTTTTTATGTGCATCTCTAGATTTTTAATTATTGTCATTTTACACACTTAAAAAAACTGAGTTTCTAATATGCAATGCCTGAGTGAGGTCCATTTGACCCTCTAGTTATATTTATGTATGTGAAATAAACAGACTGCCCTCTCCATAGTTGGCTGTGTTCCAGATTTAATAATCATTATATATTTATGGATTTACTCATTCATTCAGTTTGTACATTCATTCTCTATTCCATTATTCAACAAATTTTGTACTATGTACAATACACACTCTACTAAGTCAAAAATAAATCATCCTTTCCCTGAAGGTGCTCATAACAAGTATGTCTTGTTAGAGAATACTAACAACCAGTTAAAATCCCTTTTTATAAGTGCATTAATGATAAAAGGAGTGGTAACTCTCTAAGGATGACATTTAATGATAAGTGGGAGTTTGCCAGGGAGAAAAGACATGGAAAAAACAGTATAGAAAGCCTGCATGCATGCTCATTTACTTCAGTCGTGTCTGGCTAGTCACAACCCTATAGACTGTAGCCTACCGGGCTCCTCTGTCCATGGGATTCTCCAGGCAAGAAAACTGGAGTGGGTTGCCATGTCCAGAAAGCCTAGGTGGTTTAAAACAGCAGAATACAGTTGGGAAAACCTGCAGAAGTTCTATATGGCTTGAGCAGAAGATGCTATTGGGAGGGGTAGAAACCAAAAAATATAGATTTGTGAGAATAAACAAAACCTGACACAGTATTTATAATATTGCTAAATATTAACACTTATCTTTATTATTACAACTATATTCATTGGCATATTATTTGATTACAAAACTGAGTCACAGAAAATAACTACTTGTGATATAATAATTAGATAATTCATATAGCAAATATAAATTTTGCTTTACTAAAAGATGAGCATTTATTACATTTTTATTTTATCTAGAGATTACTTCTTATCTCAAGAAAGTAAAAGAAGTGACTAGTAGAACTGCTATGCTAAATTTAAATCTGAAAGAATAAGGATTAAGTGATAATGTTTTTTTGGGGAAAATGATCATGTCATTTAAATGTGTGTGATGGCCAAGGGAAAAAACACTGAGCATGAATAAAGACATCTCCTTTACCTTAAATGTATGAACTTCCTCAACTTCAACAAAAAGACTTTGTACCTCAAAATTTTTGTGGCTAATGAAGAAAGAGAATATTTCAAATCTATAATTTCAAGTTCAGTTCCTTTCAAGAAACAAAATGGGAAATCAGCTAAAAGACATGTGGCTTCCTAGAGCAATCTATAATGTTTATGAAAAAATAAAATTATGACATGATAATAACCTGTTAATATCACAGTTAATTAATGTGTATTCCATTAATGTTTGCTCCTTGGAAGAAAAGCTCTGACCAACCTAGACAGCATATTAAAAAACAGAGACATTATTTTGCCAACAAAGGTCCATGTAGTCAAAGTTATGGTTTTTCCAGTAGTCATGTATGGATGTGAGAGTCAGACTATAAATAAATATGAGCACTGAAGAATTGATGCTTTTGAACTGTGGCATTGGAGAAGACTCTTGAGAGTCCCTTGGACTGCAAGGAGATCCAACCAGTCCATCCTAAAGGAAATCAGTCCTGGGTGTTCATTGGAAGGACTGAGGCTGAAGCTGAAACTCCAATACTTTGGCCACCTGATAGGAAGAACTGACTCATTGGAAAAAACCCTGATGCTGAGAAAGCTAGAGGGCAGGAGGAGAAGGGGATGATAAAGGATGAGATGGTTGGATGGCATCACCGACTCTATGAACATGAGTCTGAGTAAACTCTGGGAGTTGGTGATGGACAGGAAGGCCTGGTGTGCTGCTGTCCATGAGGCCACAAAGAGTCAGACGTGACTGAGCCGCTGAACTGAACTGAACATGCCAGATACAATAATTAACAAAACCTATAACAAGACTATTATACTCATTTTATGAAAAAGACCCAGGAGACGTAAACACAGTATTTTCCAAAATAATATAATAGAGATTATGGGATAAAAATTAGGCTTTGTGACTATGCAGCTAGTGTTCCAACCCAAGTTACTCTGAATATAATTATTAACACTCCTGTTGTTCTCCAATATAAAAGAATATAAACAAAAGTTATTAGAGAATAAAATAGCATTGTCTTCTTTTATTGTTGTTTAGTCACTGATATCTGACTCTGTGACCCCACGAAATGCACGATGCCAGGCTTCTCTGTCCTTCACTGTCTCCCAGAGATTGCTCAAACTCATGTCCACTGAGTCAGTGATACCCTACAGCTACCTCACCCTCAGCCATCCCCTCGTATTGCCCTTAATCTTTCCCAGAATTAGGGTCTTTTCCAGTGAGTTGGTTCTTTGCATCAGGTGGCCAAAGTATTGGAACTTCAGCAGCAGGCCTTCCAATCAATATTCAGGATTGATTTCTTTTAGGATTGACTGGTTGACCTCCTTGCTGTCCAAGGGACTTCAAGAGTTTTCTCCAGCACCAGTTAGAAAGCATCACTTCTTAAATGTTCAGCCTTTATGGTCCAGCTCTCACATCCATACAGGACGACTGGAAAAATCATAGCTTTGACTATATGGACCTTTCTCAGCAAAGTGATGTCTCTGTTTTTGAATACACTGTTTACGTTTTTCATGATTTTCTTCCAAGGAGTAGGTGTCTTTTAATATCATGGCCCCCATCCACAGTGATTTTAGAGTGCAAGAAAATAAAGTCTGTTACTGTTTCCATTTTCCCCCATCTATTTGCCATGAAGTGATGGGACCTCATGCCATAATCCTGGTTTTCTGATTATTAATTAAGTATAATATATATCACAATATAATTGCATTCTACTTGGAACCAATCAATCTTCCTTTGCAGGTATTAATAAAGTTCAGGATATCACATTTCAGAAATATTCAGACATGTCTTTGGAAAAAATAACTACATTTTGGAGAACATTTAAGATTATATTACCTTAAAAAATGACAGGTCTAGTGATGTTTAAAGTACAAAATAGGACCATTGAATACTTAAGGAAAATATTGACATTCCTTTTCAAATTAATCAAGCAATAAAAAGAAAGTCAACAAAATTCATTTAATGCAGCTCCAGAGAACAAATTTGGGATGGTGAGTGGAAGATAAAGAAAGAAGTTATGGAGATGAAGACTTTTAGTATCCTATGATCTGAGAAATGTCATATGTATGTCATATATATAATAATAATTTCTAAACTCTGTGAGGAAGATTTCATTTTAAAGAGGAAAAAAGTGAGGGTGTTTGGAGAAGTTATAAATAAGAGAACTATTAAGTGGTAAGCGGCCTGGCGGTTCTCTTCCAAATCAAACCCTGTATATAAATAGAGTTCTCCAAGAATGGAGTGAAACATTCAACATATCCTTTGTGATCTGGGTTCTTTTAGGTGCAAAAAGAGATTCTGGAAGTCAAGATTGTATTCTCTCCAGTTCCAGAAAAGATTGCCCCATGTTATTTTATTAGTCATCACTTATTTAGATTGCTTTCATATGTTCAGTTCATATATTTAAAGTATAATAATAAATTATACTTTATACTTAAATTTTTTTATCACTACTTTAGGAAATAGAGGGATTAGTGTAATTAACTTTGAATCTTTAAGACTGTTTAAATCTCAGCAAAATGTTTTCCAGTTTTTATTTTGTGACAGATTGATTAGGCATGCCCCATATACTGGTTGATAATTTTAAGACTTCAAGGCCTGCCTACTCCCAACTATATAAACAATGAAACTTTCAAAGGAACATTTTCAGGAAGCAAAAGAGAAAGGAAAAAAAAAAACAAAACTTATTTGTCCTTGCTTTTTTTTCTCTTCATTCTCTACTTGTTATCATAAAAATTCTATTCAGGAAAAACAGAACCCAAACCAGAGTGCCTTTTATCTATACACTTTTTCCACCAGAGTTAAATTAGCAATTAAAAAAAAAAAAACAAGACTAAAAACTTGGGGGGATTTAAGAATAGAAGGTAATTAAAAACCTACCAACTAACCAAATAACAGGCAAATACCTGAATGTTTCTTTTAGTTTTACTAAAATAAATTATATGATCCTAAATAAACAGATCAACAAGATAAAGACTACTACTGTGTAAAACCTGTATCTGTCAGTTTGATATCCTATATCAGAATTTATGTATTAAGGGGATTGCTCCAGTTATAAGATTAAATAGGATCTGGTAAACCAATTATAAACTCTCATTTCCTCCAAGGATTACTTAAGCTTTTAGTTAAAAAGAGTTTGAGTTACTCACAAAAGATCTGTAGTTTTCAGACACGCAACCAGTGACTCACAGGATGAGTAACAAGCAGACCAGTCCTCTTTATTCTTCCTCCACCTCCCTCAGTTCTCCCCTGCTTAGCCAAAACGCACAAATTAATTAACTGCTTTCAGCATGCCCATTTGCTGCTTATTTTAGTCCTTGTCTTTCAAAGATGCTTTTAAAACACTACAGTTTTTTCACTCATTAAACTATATTTTAGGAGTTGACTGACAGATACTCACTGAGAGATAAAAATATTATATAAGCATATAAATTTATATTTATCTATCTATACATCTATCCAGGTCCTGGGAGGAAATATGAAATATGTACTGGAGGCATTCTAAAGTTCACTTTAATATATTAAACCAAATCCTTTTATTTTTCTCTGAATCAGTTTTTATAACAGGCTGAATTCAGAAAGAACTCAATGAGAAAATTTTGCCCATAGTTTGTCCCTTACAGTAATTATTTCAAATAATCCTCAATCCTAGTGTTCTTCCAGTTATTGAGATGACTCCTTGATGAAGAGAGGGAAAAAAAATCCCTGATCTCATGTAGTTTACATTGCAGTGAGTGGAAATGGACAATTGATAATCTAAACAACTGCACATGTTAAAGAATGATTACTATATAAAACAATAATACAGGGGAAGGGGAGAATGAAGAATTGCTATTTATGTCAGAAGTTTACCAACTTTAAAAGAAAATGATAATTGAGCAAAAACTTGAAGGAGATAATAGATTGAGACGTGAACATCCAGTGGAAGAATGTTCCAGGCAGAGAGAATGGTCATTTCAAAGGTAGCACTCTGTTAGGATGTGCTTGCCAGAGAGTTTTGGACTTTAATTTAAGATTCTGTAAGAATATACATTCTTAAGACACAAAGGAAGTAAATTCTTATGATATAATTTAATTCAGGATATCATAGTTGACACAAGAGTCTTTTGTTCATTCATTTATTTAAAAGCCCAAAAGTAATAAGCCTTTCATTGTCCTGAGCACTGGAAACACAAACATGAGTTAGACAATGAGGAAACACCCATGGAAGCACATCTTTAAACTTTATAAGTAGCATCACAGAATGTGTACAAAACTCTTTTAGATGATAGTAAGTTGTATGACTAACCATCCTGGGAAAATCATGAATTTCTTCACTGAGGAAGTGATATTTGATTTGGTTGCTGAAGAATGAGTAAGCTTTTACAAGGACTAAAGCAGGGACAGGCTTTTCTGGGCACAGAATCATATCTGGAAAAACAGAGGTTTTGAAGATAATATGAAAAATGCCCTGATTTTACTAGATATGTGGTACATGAGAGGGCGAAAGGAGAAATGAGCAAAATGTGAAATACTGTCTGCTCAGTTGTTTGGATTCTTGTGAATGTTTCAGTAGAAAACTAACATAATCAGGTTTATAAATTAGAACTGTTTGATGGTGGATGTGGAGGATGAATTGTACTATTCAAGCAACTTTCTACATTTACCAGCTGTTTATAAGAGATCCCTGTAGATATATGTATGAAGATGCTTCAGTTCTTTAGGGAAGGCTTTATAACATTACACAGGAATCTTACTGCAAGTGTTGATGTGGAACAGAACTTCAGAATAGGATAGATTACTTCTGAAAATATTCAAATCACAATCCCAGGGAGGGTACAATGTGAGGGTCTACATGACTCTGTTCTAGATTTTGAGCTATTTAGTGAGGTATCCTAAGTAACTTTAAAGCAATATAAAGTGCTTTATATATATATCCTGTACTGTACTTCTCATATACCCTGTACTGTACTGTGCTTTTTCCTTTTATGGAGTACCTCATATACTCTCCATAATAGCTCTGAGGTAGTTATGTAATTTTCCACATATTATAAGTGAGGGAAATGATGAGTAGGAAGGTTAAATAACATCCTTAGATGTAAAACTTCTATTGGAATTAAGTATCTTTGATTGCAAGTGCTTTGCTCTACTACTTCCTGGAAAATCTGGCCTCTACTATATAAAAATCTCTAGCAGTTTGCCATTAAGGGATAATACACATTGGAAACATTTCCTTTCTATAGATTTTGAAATTGCTCTGTTGTATGCACTGAGATCTGTTTGAGTGATTAGAAAGACATACTGAGGTTTATCGTGGCAAGAACTTGTGAAAGGTATGAGATTTTGCTATACCTACAAGCAGAGAGGTTTGCTTCTCCTAGCTTCATGTTTGCAGCTGTGGGAATCATGGTTGCTCATGGTAGAAGATATGAGTTTCTTGGGTCAGAGACAAAAGAAATTGTTACTCAAGGGAACTATAGATGCCAGAGTGTCAGCATTCACACTGAATCTTAAGTCCTGAATTTCAAAAAGCGATTCAAAGAGGCCGTGTGATGCCTGATATATTGCCACAGGTTGGGTTATGAGAGGACCTTTGTGTTTGGGGATCTCAGATTTTTTTTTCTAAGGATTATTAACGTCTGCATGACTTTTGCATTGGAGAGAGACTTTATTAGATCAGACAGTAGACAAACTAATCCCTTATTTTAGATATACCATTTCATTCTTCAAATGTTCCTTACACAAAAGACAGTAAACAAACTAATCCCTTATTTTAGATATACCATTTCATTCTTTCCATGTTCCCTACACAAAAATCCTTAAAGATAGTCTAGAACAAAGGTGGTCAAGTTCTGAGTTTAAAAGATAAACAGAAATGTAAGAAACCCATGGAGAATAGTCTCCTAGGATCTCACTCAAAAGGCAACTGTGCTGGAGTGTATGTCAGGAAGTCTAATCAACCATGATTTCTACCTTACATACTTGGAATCCCATGGCACCTTTGGGATGTAAACATTTCCTAGAAAATTTCCCCAGTAGCTCAGCTGATTAAGAATCTGCCTTAATGCAGGAGACCGTGGTTTGATCCCTGGGTTGGGAAGATCCCCTGGAGGAGATCATGGCAACTACTCCAGTATTCTTGCCTGAAGAATCCCCATGAACAGAGGAGGCTACTGTCCATGGGGTCGCAAAGTCGGACATGACTGACTGAAGTGATTTAGCACACACAGCCCAAATCAAGTTCAGTTCCACTGCCAGAGCTAAAAAGAAACCTGTTGATTTTGATTCATTATTAATAAGGTTGTATGGAATTTATTTTTAATCTAATATAGAAAACACTCATTCCTTGGTAGACTTTGACATCATCATTAAAGGATAATGTGCTAGAAAGAATTTTTCTAGCACTGTGACAGGTTGAATCATATATAACCTTGTTTGTTCTTGGTGACAGTCACTGTTGGCAAAATAATCTAAATTTTAAAGCACTTCTAATATAGATGATACTGATTCTCTCAGAGTCATGAATGAAAACGTGAAATTTTTCTTTTAACTACCAAATACAATTTAATTTTTCCAGTCAATAGGTCAAGAAATTATTTCAATTTGTAAAGCCTGTAACCTAAGATGGATTCTCACAACAGGCTATATTGACACAAAAACTGAAGATCAGGCAATTTAGTTATCTGATTTTTGGATAAAATATGAGTTAAAGCATGAATGGAAAATCATGAGAGCTTCCAGGAAAGAAGAAATAGCAAAGAATATGCATGTAATGTGGCAAAACATTTACCACACTTGCAAATAACTGCAGGATTCCAATCAAAAATAGATGAAGTTAACAGAAGAAATAAAAGACTGCGGAAATATTGATGCTGCCACCTTTTGAGAAACTCTGTAGATATGAAGCCAGAGGAACACAGTGAAGGTGACCTATCACCATAAATGAAGAAAACAATTGTGCCAAAAGGATGAAACTGTCCCAGAGGTATTGACATTGTCAAAAACTTCACATTAGAGGAAATCTCAAAGACATTGGAAGTACATAGGATAAAGTATGAGAGACTGATCCAATCTGGAAAGAAATAGAACAATGGCATAGAAAAGATTTCTATTCTGTATAACATGGATATATATTTTTTTCTTTTACAAAGAAAACATTTCTATTCTCATTTAAGATACAGTGAATCAAATAAATATCCATCAATTTAAATTACCTATCTATATATGTGTGTACATATAAAATGGTTTATACTAATATATATTCTACACACCAGAGATTATTCTACAAGTATAAAGAATAAGCATCTTTCTATACTCCCAACAACTTATTTTGGATATTCATTATATCTCACATAGAAAGCTATAAAAGACTCACATTGCTAGTCAACACTTAGCATCCCTTATATGAATAGTTCTAAAATGCACCTGTAGTCATGCCACAGCTTATTTTGTTATACAAAAATATTTTCCAACATCCTAATTTTGCTCATATTGCCTTCACCACAACTGTCTCATTCTCCCTTTTCTTCTTCCCTTTGTTACATGAATGCAAAAACCAGCAATTATTTACTGGTGAAATATTACATATAAATGAAGTAAATTAGGATAACATTCTCTTAGGTGTACTCTCACACACATGGAAATATGGAAAATAACCTACTGTACTTCCATAAGGAAACATTAGAATTTCTATTTACACTTAAATCTGAAATATAAAAGAGAAGCAAAGTTTTAATATTTATTTAGGCAGTGGTATTCTTATGGATCCTCATGTCAAACAGTCACAAGTCACATGAAGGCCAGAGTAGAAAGGCTATTGTACAAACAAGGGATATTTGCTCACATCTGGCATGCTGCAATCATTTGCACATCATGTAAATATGACTGAAGTGAATTTATGCATTATATCATTTTGCTTAAATTAAATCTCCCTTTACTAATTAAAAAATAAATTTAAATTCAATGAAATAAGAATGAAGCAAAACATAGGGGGAACAGGAACTGATACTGGATATGCATGCTTGCTGCTGGTATTCAGTTCTGCTCAGTCACTCAGTCGTGTCCAACTCCTCATGACCCCATGAACAGCAGCACACCAGGCCTCCCTGTCTATAACTAACTCCTGGAGTCCACCCAAACCCATGTCCATTGAGTCAGTGATGCCATCCAACCATCTTATCCTCTGTTGTCCTCTTCTCCTCCTGCCCTCAATCTTTTCCAGCATCAGGGTCTTTTCAAATGAATCAGCTCTTCACATTAGGTGGCCAAAGTATTAGAGTTTCAGCATCAACATCAGTCCTTCCAAGAAACAGTCAGGACTGATCTCCTTTAGAATGGACTGGTTGGATCTCCTTGCAGTCCAAGGGACTCTCAAGAGTCTTCTCCAACACCACAGTTCAAAAGCATCAATTCTTTGGCACTCAGCTTTCTTTATAGTCCAAATCTCACATCCATACATGACTACTGGAAAAACCATGGCCTTGACTAGATGGGCCTTTGTTGGCAAAGTAATGTCTCTGCTTTTTAATATGCTGTCTAGGTTGGTCATAACTTTTCCTCCAAGGACTAAGCGTCTTTTAATTTCATGGCTGCCATTACCATCTGCAGTGATTTTGAAGCCCCCCAAAAGAAAGTCTGACACTGTTTNGTTCAAAAGCATCAATTCTTCAGCACTCAGCCTTCTTCACAGTCCAACTCTCACATCCATACATGACCACAGGAAAAACCATAGCCTTGACTAGACGGACCTTAGTCGGCAAAGTAATGTCTCTGCTTTTCAATATGCTATCTAGGTTGGTCATAACTTTTCTTCCAAGGAGTAAGCGTCTTCTAATTTCATGGCTGCAGTCACCATCTGCAGTGATTTTGGAGCCCAAAAATATAAAGTCTGACACTGTTTCCACTGTTTCTCCATCTATTTTCCATGAAGTGATGGGACCGGATGCCATGATCTTCGTTTTCTGAATGTTGAGCTTTCCATGAATCAAGACAAATTGAAAGTGGTCAAACAGGAGGTGGCAAGAGTGAACATTGACCTTTTAGGAACCAGTGAATTCAAAAGGACTGGAATGGGGGAATTTAACTCAGATGACCATTGTATCTATTACTGTGGGCAAAAATCCCTTAGAGGAAAAGGAATAACCATCATAGTCAACAAATGAGTTTGAAATGCGGTACTTGAATGCAGTCTCAAAAATGGCAGAATGATCTCTGTCCATTTTCTAAGGCAAACCATTCAATATCACAGGAATCCAAGTCTGAAAAGTAATGCTGAAGAAGTTGAAGTTGAATGGTTCTATGAAGACCTATAAGAACTTCTAGAACTAACACCCAAAAAAGATAACCTTTTCATTATAGAGGACTGAAATGCAAAAGTAGGAAGTCAAGGAACACTTCGAGTAATAGGCAAATCTGGCCTTCGAGTACAGAATGAAGCAGGGCAAAGGCTAATAGAATTCTGCCAAGAGAACTCACTGGTCATAGCGAACACCCTCTTCCAACAACACAAGAGAAGACTCAACACCTGGACATCACCAGATGGTCAATACTGAAATCAAGTTGATTATATCCTTTGCAGCCAAAGATGGAGAAGCTCTATACAGTCAGCAAAAACAAGAACAGGAGTGGACTGTGGCTCAGATCATGAACTCCCTTATTGCCAAATTCAGACTTAAATTGAAGAAAGTAGGGGAAACCACTAGACCATTCAGGTATGACCTAAACCAAATCTCTTACAAATATACAGTGGAGATGAAAAATAAATTCAAGGAATTAGATCTGATAGACAGAGTGCCTGAAGAACTATGGACACACGTTCATGACTTGCTACAAGAGGCAAGTCCCCAAGAAAAAGATATGCAAAAATTCAAAATGATTCTCTGAGAAGGTCTTACAAATAGCTAAAAAAAGAAGAGAACAACAGGCAAAGGAGAAAAGGAAACATACACCCATTTGAATGCAGAGTTCCAAACAATAGCAAGGAGACATAAGAAAGCCCTAGGAAAACAACAGAATGGGAAAGACTAGAGATCTCTTCAAGAAAGTTAGAGATACCAAGGAAACATTTCATGCAAACATGGGCACAAATAAAGGACAGAAATGGTATGGACCTAAGAGAAGCAGAAGCTATTAAGAAGAGGTGGCAAGAATACACAGAAGAAACATACAAAAAAGATCTTCATGACCTAGATAATCACGATGGTGTGATCATTCACCTAGAGCCAGACATCCTGGAAGGTGAAGTCAAGTGGGCCTTAGGAAGCATCACTACGAACAAAGCTAGTGGAGGTGATGGAATTCCAGATGAGCTATTTTAAATCCTAAAAGATGATGCTCTGAAAGTGTTGAACTTAATATGCCAGCAAATTTGGAAAACTCAGCAGTGGCCACAAACTGGAAAAGGTTTGTGGAAAAGATTAATTACAATCCCTAAGAAAGGCAATGCCAAAGAATGTTCAAACTACCTCACAGTTGCACTCATCTCACACACTAGCAAAGTAGTGCTCAAAATTCTTCAAACCAGACTTCAACAGTACATGAACTGTGAACTTCCAAATGTTCAAGCTGGATTTAGAAAAGGTAGAGGAACCATAGATCAAATTGCCAACATCCTTTGGACCATGGAAAAAGCAAGACAGTTCCAGAAAAACATCTGCTTTATTGACTGTGCCAAAGCCTTTGACTTTGTGGATCACAACAAACTGTGGAAAATTGTTAAAGAGATGGGAATACCAGACCATCTGACCTGCCTCTTGAGAAATCTGTATGCAGGTCAGGAAATAGAACTGGACATGGAACAACAGACTGGTTCCAAATCGGGAAAGGAGTACATCAAGGCTGTATATTGTCACCCTGCTTATATAATATATATGCATTAGAAATGCTCGGAATCAAGATTTCCAGGAGAAATATCAATAACCTCAGATATGCAGATGATGTCCCCCTTATGGCAGAAAGTGAAGAAGAACTAAAGAGCCTCTTGATGAAAGTGAAAGAGGAGAGTGAAAAAGTTGGCTTAAAATTCAACATTCACAAAACTAAAATCATGGCATCTGGTCCTGTCACTTCATGGCAAATAGATAAGGAAACAATGGAAACAGTGACAGGCTTTATTTTTAGAGGCTCCAGAATCACTGCAGATGGTGATTTCAGCTATGAAATTAAAGGATGCTTACTCCTTGGAAGAAAAGTTATGACCAACCTAGACAGCATATTAAAAAGCAGAGACATTACTTTGCCAACAAAGGTCCATCTAGTCAAAGCTATGGTTTTTCCTGTGGTCATGTATGGATGTGAGAGTTGGACTATAAAGAAAATTGAGTGCCAAACAATTGATGCTTTTAAACTGTGTTGTTGGAGAAGACTCTTGAGAGTCTCTTGGACAACAGGAGATCCAACCAGTCCATCCTAAAGGAAATCAGTCCTGAATATTCTTTGGAAGGACTGATGCTGAAGCTAAAAAGTCTAATACTTTGGCCACCTGATGCGAAGAGCTGACTCATTTGAAAAGACCCTGATGCTGGAAAGATTGTGGGCGGGAGGAGAAGGGGACAACAGAGGATGAGGTGGTTGGATGGCATCACCGACTCAATGGACACGGATTTGGGTGAACTACAGGAGCTGGTGATGGGCAGGGAAGCCTGGCGTGCTGCATTTCATGGGGTCGCAAAGAGTCAGACACGACTGAGTGACTGAACTGAGCCACCAGTTGTGATTACTTCAGTGGCTGGGAGATGATGGGTGTGCTGAAGAAATTGGTATTAGTGGATCATGAAGAGGACTTCAGCTTGATCTATAACAGCTGTTCAGAGATGGTCCAAGGATCCATAAAAGTTCCCATGACACCTTCAGGAGTTATTTGAAGTCAAAACTATTTTCATAGTTGCGTGAAGGTGTTATTTGCCTGTTTCATGGTGTTGACATTTGGACTAGCGGTACAAAACCAGTGGTGTGTAGAACTACAGGGTCCTTTGTAGGAATCAAGGAGTCATCATTATGCCCTGGGCTGCCACTCATTTGAAGTGAAAAAATAAACCTGCTGGTTTTACTCAAGAATGACCTGAGGAGGTGGTAAAAATTATTGACTTTATTAAATCTTGGCCTCTCTGTTCATTTTTTAAAACATTCTATGTGCTGAAGTACATATGAAAAACCTTTGCTGCATTTGATATGATGGTTGTCTTGAGTAAAATCACTTGTGTGTTTGAGTTGAGAGCTCAATTAATTGCTTGTTTTTCATGGAGCACCATTTTTATCTGCAAGGATGACTGACAGACAAACTGTGGTTTTTCAGGTTAGGGTATTCAGCAGATATTTTCTTGAAAATGAACAAANTATGATGGTTGTCTTGAGTAAAATCACTTGTGTGTTTGAGTTGAGAGCTCAATTAATTGCTTGTTTTTCATGGAGCACCATTTTTATCTGCAAGGATGACTGACAGACAAACTGTGGTTTTTCAGGTTAGGGTATTCAGCAGATATTTTCTTGAAAATGAACAAAACAAGCCTGTCACTTCGAGGAAAACAACTGACAGTATTTGTTTCCGATGATAAAAGTACAAGTTTTCAAGCAAAAATTAGAATTTTGGAAAACTTATTTCTGTCACTGTGAGCTTGACAGCTTCTCAACTCTTCAAATGTTTGCTGATGAGACTGATAGTCATATTAACAAACAGGATTCAACTTATTTTTTTCATTTTCTATTGGGGTATATTTGATTTTCAATGTTGTGTTAGTTTAAGGTATACGGAAAAGTGATTCAGTTATGCATATACATATATATATTCTTTTTCAGATTCTTTTCCCATGTAGATTATTATAGAATATTGAGTAGACTTTACTATGCTATACCACAGGTTTTTGTTGATTGTCTATTTTATATATAGTAATGTGTGTGTGTTAATCTCAAACTCCTAATCTATCTCTCCCCCAACCCTGCCCACAAGTCCCTTTTGGTAACCAGAAGTTTGTTTTCTATGTCTGTGAATCTGTTTCTATTTTGCAAATAAGTTCATTTGTATCATTTTTTTANAAACACATCTTCATAGCTTGAATCTTTTTCAGTAATCAGTTGGTTTCTTATTCATCACCAAATGCCACATTTATCTTTAAGGGGTTGATAGAATAGCATATGTCAAGCCTGTATATTGTCACCCTCCTCATTTAACTTATATGCAGAGTACATCATACAAAATGCTGGGCTGGATGACCCACAAGCTGGAAGCAGGATTGCCAGGAGAAATAAACAGATACACAGATGATGCCACTTTAATGGCAGAAAGTGAGGAGGAACTTAAGGACCTCGATGAAGGTGAAAGAGGAGAGTGAAAAAACTCCTTAAAACTCAACATTCATGAAAGAAGATCATGGTTTCTGGTCTTCTTATCACTTCATGGCAAATTTACACAGGAAAAGTGGAAAGTGTCAGATTTCATATTTTGTGCTCCAAAATTACTGTGGACAGTGACTGCAGCCACAGATTAAAAGACACTTGCTCCATGGAAGAAAAGCTATGACAAACTAAGACAGTGTATTAAAAACCAGAGACATCACTTTGTGACCAAGGTCCGTCTAGTAAAGGCTATGGTTTTTCCAGTGGTCATGTATGGATGTGAGAGTTGGACTGTGAAGAAGGCTGAGTGCCAAAGAATTGATGCTTTTGAGCTGTGGTGTGGGAGAAGACTCTTGCGAGTCCCTTGGACTGCAAGGAGATCCAACCAGTCCATCCTAAAGGAGATCAGTCCTGGGTGTTCCTTGTAAAGAATGATGTTGAGCTACTCATTAGAAAAGACCCTGATGCTGGGAAAGATTGAGGGCAGGAGGAGAAGGGGACGATAGAGGATAAGATGGCTGGATGGCATCACTGTCTCGATGGACATGAGTTTGAGTGAACTCCGGGAGTTGGTGACAGGGCGGCCTGGTGTGCTGCAGTTCATGGGGTCACAAAGAGTTAGACATGACTGAGCAACTGAACTGAAGTTAAATATAAATTGAACATTGACCTTGGCTCTGAATATATCACAAAATGCAAAAACTGGATTGTCAATAATAATGAAGCATATTCATTTGCTCTCACTCTTCAGTATTATTAAATAACAATCAACATTATATTTATATAGTTTATATAAAATAAATGGAGAAGGCAGTGGCAGCCCACTCCAGTACTCTTGCCTGTAAAATCCCATGGGCGGAGGAGCCTGGTAGGCTGCAGTCCATGGCGTCGCTAAGAGTCGGACACGACTGAGCGACTTCACTTTCACTTTTCACTTTCGTGCAGTGGAGAAGGAAATGGCAACCCACTCCAGTGTTCCTGCCTGGAGAATCCCAGGGACGGGGGAGCCTGGTGCGCTGCCGTCTATGGGGTCGCACAGAGTCGGACACGACTGACGCGACTTAGTAGCAATAGCAGCAGCAGCATATAAAATAAAATTAAGAGTTTAACATGTCAAATGTATCTTGTATGATTAATAAGTTTAAAGAAATATTATTAGATTTCTCTGGGTGATTCTTTACCTCATTATGAATATTATTAATAAAATAATAAAAAGTAATTTATGTTATTTACAATATTTTAAAGAGAGAAAAGCTTTTTATTGTAATATATTTATGTCATTTTGCATTATAGTAATATTTATGATCATTATAACACATTATGTAGAACACTATATGGAAATCTTCATTCTATTATATCATATCATTATATATCATTATATTATGTCATTTAAAAATTTATTCTAATTTTTATTTATATTTTATAGCATATTATATATTATGCCATGTTTGATATAAATACTTTATAAATGTATAAAAGTACATATATCGATAGATACCCACTGAAACCATTTTACTAGAATGAGCAAAAGACTCTGATGCTTAACAGTCTCATTTTGTAGAAGTCACCTCCTTGAAGCTTTCTTCTCTTTCCCCTTTTTGGAAGTGTCTCCTCTGTCTCCTGAATTTTGATACTAATTTACTGAAAGATATCACCCACTCTGCTGTGGTGCAGCAATTTTAACGCTCCATTATCTTTGCTAGGTAACAGAAAACCTAACAATGGTTCTTGTTCATCTCTGGAGCTCCTTAGACATCAACAGGTACTGAGTATATTGATAGTGCCTCTCAGAAATACATGTGGACTGAATTGTCTTAGGGTATAAAAATATATACAGAGTTTTGTTAGAAATAACTCTTTATCCTATTGTAGAGCATTTTCTCCTAGGTAGAGAGGGATTAAATTGCAAATCACTTGGGCTGCTTGACAGAAAATCTCCTTTAGGATACCTCACCTCAATTTCAAATATTTGTAATTTAAATTGATGTTACACGATGATCTTGGTTTTGCTGATAATATTCTCATTGATATATATGGGACACAGAAACAGAAGCTGAAATATGACCTGTGTGCTTAATCACTCAGTTAAACAGAATAACATTATTGGTCTCAATGTTGAGTAATAATTTGTTAATGTTTTGGCTTAAATTCTAGTAAAGACTGAATTTGTATAAATAGACAAAGCCATGCATTTGTTAGTGGGTATTGCTAGAGGCATTAGGGAAGCAGGTCTAGATATGAACATCTTTAAGATTTTATCAATGTGCACAGGTTTGTTTAACTTCTGACCTTTCTTTAGCTCTTAAGAAAGTTAAGGTTAAATGTTAGTTAAGGAATTTGAATCATTTCTGAGATCCTTTTCAATCACTGAATATTATTTTCTCTTACTGTCTCACTCTGTCACTCTTGTGTGTATGTTTGTGTATTTAAATGAAAAACAAAAGTCAGGACTTATTCTTTGATTATTTCAAACAAGACTCTATTTTTGGTATTATGTTTTCCCTTTTATTTAATTTCTGTCTTTTTTTTTTAGTTTTTTATTTTTTAATTTAATTTATTTTTTAATTTGACTTTACAATACTCTATTGGGTTTGCCATACATCGACATGAATCCACCACAGGTGTACACAAGCTCCCAATCCCGAATCCCCCTCCCACCTCCCACCCCACAACGTCTCTCTGGATCATCCCCGTACATCAGCCCCAAGCCTCCTGCATCCTGTATCAAACATAGACTGGTGATTCGTTTCTTATATAATAGTATATATGCTTCAATGCCATTCTCCCAGATCATCCCGCC
>SJYV01010314.1:191362-222800 GCA_006410875.1 Neotragus pygmaeus | reverse complement strand
AGAGTGTTTTGCCTATGTTCTCCTCTAGGAGTTTTATAGTTTCTGGTCTTACATTTAGGTCTTTGATCCATTTTGAGTTTATTTTTGTGTGTGGTGTTAGAAAGTGATCTAGTTTCATTTTTTTACAAGTGATTGACTAGTTTTCCCAGGGATGCAAGGATTCTTCAATATCCGCAAATCAATCAATGTAATTCACCACATTAACAAATTGAAAAATAAAAGTCATATGATTATCTCAATCGACGCAGAGAAGGCCTTTGACAAAATCCAACATCCATTTATGATAAAAACTCTCCAGAAAGCAGGAATAGAAGGAACATACCTCAACATAATAAAAGCTATATATGAGAAACCCACAGCAAACATTATCCTCAATGTTTTCCCTTTAAAGTCCTCTTTTCCCTAGAGTAATTTGCTATATAAAAACTCTATTATATAACAAATTTTATATAAAATATTTAATTTAACTGTTGTTTTAATATTGTGCTATTTTTAATATCATTTATATTGCCTTTTAGTCACACTACATACTCTGGAAGTGAGTTACAGGATATGGCTATTTCTGCTTTTTGCTCTAGAGGTGCAGCATAACACAATTTACAATGAGTCACAACTTAAGCAAAAACAGAGCCTCTTTTTTCCTAACAGAAATAAAAGCAATACAAAATAACTAAATTAATGCAGAAAGGATGTTTCACTGATTTTTTTCAACTAGCATTTTAAAACAAAATACAACAAGCGTTTACATGAAAAATACAGCTTTTTCAAATATGCAAAATGATTTGATGAAAAAGATAAATAAGCTAAAGTAGGGGCTTAACGAAACTGGCTTTTAATAGAAATAACTATTCTATGTTACAGTTTCCAATAAAGGTCTAAAATAAAATTGTAGTAAAGCTGGTATCTCAAGTTTTTCATAGTTTTTTTTCCACATAGTATACTATAGAAGAACAATATTGAAATGAGTTAAAAGAAAAAAAATTGACTTAGTTTTAGATTAAACTTTTTTCAAAATTACAATTTCATTTGTAAATGTAATTTATAGGGACAAATATGTTAAATAATTACTGATAAAGCTGTTAATTTTAATATGTTTCATTTTATTTAAAATCTGTGTTTTCTCTTTAGTGTTCTCACATACTGCAGCAGAAATTTGCCTGAAAACATGCTTCCTGGGACACAGCTAAGTAGAGCTTATGACAAGGATGTAGCTGGAAATGCAGATGTCTATTCTTTCTGAGTAAAGCAAAGGACTTTATCATGGACACAAGTAAAGAATTTCAGCATTATTTATTTATTTTAGGCTTTTAAGATTCAGAGTTTAAAGAAAAATATTTAATTAAACCTAAGTGTTATATTAGATTTCTTCGTTAAAACCTGCTGCAGATAGTTATATAAACAAACTTCCCTGAGAAGCTTCTTGTTACTACCCTGATTCACAATTCCAGTGTTGCCACAAACATTTTCAAAAGAAATAAAAACTTGGTTATTAAATTGTCATGAGAGTCATCCTCTGCTTTTCAGAGAAAAAGTGTTTTTGAGTAATAAGAAAAATCATCCAGAATATATATTTTGCATTAATTTCAAGAAAATAACTTTTAAAAATTCTGGCCAAGTGAATTGAAGTTTCTTAAAAGGAAGAGCTAATAAATGAGTCAGTTAAGACAGGGAATACCTGTTGCACCTTGTGTTGCCCATGTACCCTGAGCCAAAGCCGTGGCCTACACAGTAGGTCCTCAATAAGTTCAAAGAAAAAGCAGAATGGTGTCTCTCAGTTAAAATCCAAGTTCAAAAATTCGTTGCTTTCACAATCATAATTCACACGGGATCGGTCATAAATACAAATGCTATTTCCGAATTCCTCCGAAATAGGGTCCACTTGTTTTCTTACTAGGTTGCTCTTTACTCAGGTTATGATTTCTCTAGCTAAATGTAATTAACTATGTACTAATTCTAAACTGACACCTAAAATAGCACAGTTGTTTTCTACATTTCAAACAGTGGCAATATTGTGTATATATTTGTGTGATATGCTCAGGAAATGTTAAAATATTGCCAGACATGATTTTTATAAATTTAAGAAAATGGTTTTGAAAACAGAAATAGACAGTTTTTTGTCTCACTCACTGCATAACTTCACTTCACTTGACAATGAGGCTTGTGCCTCAGTACAGTACCACACTTTGATAACAAGCCTAGCCTCTTTCTGCAGAAGTCAATACTAAATTATGTTGACTTGCCTTCTCACTTCTCAATAACTAAGATTTTGCTCAAAATCTCCAAATTTTGAATAATATTTGGATAATCCTAGACCTTCCACTTCTCTCCAACAAGGTATAAGATACTGGAAGACTTCCTTTGGTGGGAAAGCTCTGATTCCTTATAGTCAGACTATAAGAATGCCCACCTCCTTAGGATTCCTGATTACCTGCCTCTTGGTCCTAAAGTATTTTTTTTTTAATTGACCTTTGCTGGGAGTGACATCACAAAACTTGGCTAGAATCCCGAAGAATTCCTCATCGTCTTTATCCATCGTCAATATGGAAATATCTGAACCTAATTATATGAAAACTGTGTATCCACTTAAATTCCCTATTTCTNTTTTTTTTTAATTGACCTTTGCTGGGAGTGACATCACAAAACTTGGCTAGAATCCCGAAGAATTCCTCATCATCTTTATCCATCGTCAATATGGAAATATCTGAACCTAATTATATGAAAACTGTGTATCCACTTAAATTCCCTATTTCTCATATCCCTGCTATCCTTGTAAATTGCCTAAGATAAACAAATATATGTTTATCCTCTTTTCTTTTTTCTATTTTCATCTCCATACAACTGCAGGCTTCTTCTCCCCTAATCTAACCTCACATTCTTCTTACATTCTCACACCTTTCCTTTATGGATTGTGAAATCCCCATTATGCAGCAAACAAACAAACAAACAAATAAGTCTCTTTCTTTTCAATTTATTTTGTGACATTTCTCTACCTCTTGCTTTAACTAAACTTTGTTTATTTGTAGGACAGTCACAGCATGCCTCAAAGCTGATGTTATTCATTCACCCACACATCTCATATCTCTGGTTCACGAAGTGGGAATTCAGCATTCTTCTCATTCTCCAAGCTGATTCCTACAATTATTCCAGTTCTTTCTGGAAATTCCCTTGCTCATTTGGAGCTCAGGACATTTGACTCCTTACTAAGTATACTAATCACTCTCCCTAAGCCCTGGGGACTTGAATACATCACTCTGTGTTTCTCCCAAAAACAAGTCCTACCACTGTCTCTTAGGTTACTTCAATATTCACATTATGGCCCAGCCAGCACTCCACAAGCGCAACCCCTCTACATTACATTATCTAGTGTGAATCTTGGAACCTAAAGCCTGTGACTTTAAAATTTACTTCCATCCACACCCTCCCATGGCTGCAGCCAGCGCTTCTTTCAGCAACCAGAACAATTCCACTTCTGCACTCTTGATCTTGGACATCTCACTCTGATGTTCTTTTCACCTCTTTTACTCAGTTTTCCTTACTACTGTACTGTCTCATCAGCATCACCAAGGGTACATATCCACTGATTTATTTCCTTTCAACTATTCACCTCTTTACTTCTCTATATAAAAGTAGAACCCATCTTTCAATCTCTCCATGATAATATCCTTAGATAACTTGCCTTGTTGTTATTCTATCCTTTTACCCAGGAAAACTCAACATGAGATAAATCCAATAGCTTATATTTCCCGATACACCTGGGCTAATGAGTATTGTTAGAATAATATAAGACGGCATATTAACTCTAACTTTCACTTGACTCATCCTTTATGGTAATCCTTCAAAATTCCTTTAGTCAGATTTTCTTTCATTGCCAACTTGGCTATTTAAAATGTTCTCCAGTCTCATCTCAAACCTTCTAGTCAGTTAAATCTTTTGTCTTATCAGATAAATTCAACTTATGTATTTGGGGGAAAATAAATGTTCTTGCCTGGAGAATCCCAGGGACGGGGGAGCCTCGTGGGTTTCTGTCTATGGAGTCACACAAAGTTGGACATGACTGAAGTGACTTAGCAGCAAAAGCAATGAAGAAGGAATATTCTTCTATCGATACGTGTAGACAGATGGTTCTTTCTGATCTACTTCTTTTTGCTCTCTTTTCATAAAGGAAGATGCAAGCTTGCTTTCACGTACTTCCAGTCAGTTCAATTTTATTCTGAATTCGACTTTTTTACCCTCTTCAGACATCTTGCTATACAGTTGATACCCTTTTTCTTATATTTTTTCTTCTTTTCTGTTGGTTCCCTTCTATTAAGTTTTCAGTAGTCTCTTAAGCTCCCCACCCATGTTAATAAAATCCACTCCTGACTGCTGTCTCTTTCCTTTGTCTTCCTTTTGACCTTTTATAAAGTGTCTCACTCCTCCTCCAACTTCCCTAACATCTTTAAACAATTCTCTACAGCACTTTTACCAGTCCAGCACCTCTGTTTATTCTTGAACAAAGCTCAGCGTACATTTTGATGAGTCATGCCACTGAGACATGTCACCATATGTACCAATCCTGCTTATTGTTAAATACAGTACCGTATTTTGGCACTCATCTCACAGAATCTCCCTTTAGCATTTGGAACATTGAGTAGCATTCTATTCTTCTGAAACACTTTCATCCTTTGGTTCCTATGACACTACATTCTGCTGGTGGTTTTTCCACATCCATGTGATCCTCCTTTTGATTGTCCTGCCTTTCCAATTCTTCCTCTATGTTCTTTTATTTGACATATATTTTTCTTCTATTTATTTTGTCCATGTATGTGTGTCTCAAGGCTATTTAAGGTTTCCTTTTCTTCAAACTCTTCATATTCTATTGCTTCATATTTTGAGCAATCTCATCTATCTCTTGATGACAATTACAACCTATATTCTGATGATCCTCAAGTATATAAACAAACTCAAACACTCTGACTAGAATTCAGACTAATATATTTACTTTACTGAAATAGTCATCAAGTGAAATGAAGTTGCTCAGTCGTGTCCGACTCTTTGCGACCCCATGGACTGTAGCATACCATGCTCCTCCATCCAGGATTTTCCAGGCATGAGTACTAGAGTGGATTGCCATTTCCTTCTCCAGAGGACCTTCCCAACCCAGGGATCGAACCCGGGTCTCCTGCATTGTAGGCAGACGCTTTACCATCTGAGCCACAAATTAAATTTAGTTATTCTAACCTGGACTATTTTTTACCCACTAAACTACTTTAAATTTTGTGTTAAAGTAACCTAGGGAGCAGAAGCAGTCAAACAATGAGGCAAAGAATTCTGAAATCTCTATCATCTACTATTTTTCAGGACATCACAAACACCTTTATATGTAATAAATTTGTTGCCATCTACATTTCAAAAAACTGTGTGATAGGCATGACTTACTGACTCATTTTGCCACACCTTCCAACTCTGATTATCATCAAAATCTCTGGACTTTAAATCTGGTATATGCATCCAAATCCCATTATCACTATTTGAAGTTACTTCCCATTAACTTTTCTCTAGATATTTGCTTCTACCTCCTCATTGTCTTCTTATGTCCAGACCAGTTCAACAATTTTCCCTTCACTGAGTTGGTAATCTTCAGTTCAGTTCAGCTCAGTTGCTCAGTCGTGTGTGACTGTTTGCGACCCCATGAACTGCAGCACGCCAGGCCGCCCTGTCCATCACCAACTCCCAGAGTTCACTTAAACTCACGTCCATCGAGTTGGTGATGCCATCCAGCCATCTNAAAAATACGGACAGTTTGACAGTGTGATAGACTCTTTGGTGAAGCAGCACAGGATAGTAATTAGCTTCCAGACCTGAGTGTCCAACGCATGATGGGTACCAGTCCCAGCTCTTACCTGCTGAGCTCTTTCTCCCTCATCTTCGATCTGTGGAGTGGAGACAGGAGCAGTGCCAGCCTCGTGGGGCCGCTGTCAAGAGTCAGGGAGGTGGTGCCTGTACCTACCGTTGGGGCATTTCATTGTGGCTGCTATAATTACTGTTAGAAAGTGTCCCTCCAAAAAGGGTAAAGGGCCTGGCCCCAGCGCCTGGAGGGGAAGTGTATGGAACTGCTCAGCATCTCCCCCTGCAGGCCAGAGATGTTTTCACCACTTTTCCTCCTCCTGGTCAGACCCACCCTTGAGACTTCCTCATACCACACTCCGTTCAGCCAACACTGATGAAGTACCCATAGTGTGCAGCCCTGACCAAACAGTGAAGAACAGATAGAAACAGGGCCGCCCCCTCAAGCGTACAGTCTGGTGGTGGAGGGGGTTGCAGACAGTAGAGCTGGAGCCACGGATAGCTCCTGTAGCACCTTTGTACAAGTGAGTGAAAGGTGCCCCTTCCGCGTGGTCAAAATAGTCTTTATAATTAGACAAGTGCAGGATGCCAATGATTCTGTCAGACGTCATCCTTTTGTGCAGTGTGCAACCTGCACATCCGTACACTGTGGGCTAGGAGATCCTTCCTCAAACTGGTGGATCAGGGAAGGCCTTTGTAGGAGGTGACATCCAAGATGAGATCTAAAGAATTATTAGAGTAAGCAAAAGAGGTGGGGAAGTGCCTAATAACCCAAGAAAATTGCATAGGCCGGTGAGATCAAGCACGCGAGAACATTTCCTGGAGCAGAATACGCCCAAGGCTGAGGCCTCACCCTCTCCCTGTACCAGGTAGTACCTCTGAACACCACCTCCCTGACTGTGTTCAGCACATCTCAGCAAGCTGGGCACCAGGGTGCAGACCCTGGAATGTTAAGCATTCCCCATACTGAGCAAGAAATTACAAAGACAGGGCAATGTCAACATTTAAAATGTGGTAAAGTGCAGTTGGGCATAGTGGAGAGAAGGGGCAGGACGCTGGAGAACCTTGTTTGCATTGATATGGTGCCAGACAGCTCCACGCCCGAGCCTGGGGAGCCGGGGTGAGGAGTGTTTCTTTAAGTAGGCAAGACAGGCAAGACAGGCAAACTACTGTGCAAGACTCAGGAAAAAGAAGGTGAGCACCTGGGGTGGATTTGGGAACGGTTGGAAAGACAGGCATGACTCCTGTGTTCTAGAACGTTCTCAGCCCTGGTGGCTTTGCCCCTCTGAACCTCGACTTCTCTTCTGATAAAAACACTACTGCACCCCTCAGGAAAGGACTTTGTCTAATAGAATCAGAGGGTGAGGGAAGTAATAAAGCCAGAAGCTGGGGTGCAGGAGGAGTCACGTGTGACTTCATAGCTTTCCCTAAATCACCTTTGACTCCTGAGGCTGTACAGGACGGTTGAAGAAGGTCCCTGCAGAATGCTGCTATTTGTGACATGGGAAAGGACTGCCTAGATGTCTCAGTTACATGGCTCAGACAAATCTCTTTTCTTCCAAAAAAAAAATTCCTCAATGCCTTCTTTCTCAAGGAAATAGCTCAAGAAGTCAATCGAGTCCAGCCTCTGGTCCCCCCACCCTTTCACCCTTCACTCTGAGTGGCAGATACAGCTGACCTGCCAGGACCTGGCCTGAGCCACATCTTCCTGACCCCTGGGCATCTATCAAAGGTCCCGGCTCAAGAGCTGCGGCCATCCCCACACCAGGGTCTGGAGAGCACACAGCCCTCAAAAGCCACTTTGATTGAGGCCACATTTTTGAGTTTTCACCCGAGAAAGACAGACATCTGGGTTGACTGGAAAGTTGGCCGCTGCCCCATCTGGCTTGGCACTGGCCGTGTCAACCCCGAGGCCCCTTTGCTGCAGCAGGCAGGGCTGGCACACGGCGTGCAGCCCGCAGTGGTGGGCCCCAGCTGTTTGCCACAAGACCATCTCTCCAACTGCCTAGCATGGGATGAGTTCACCTCGGAACCCAAGCCCCTCCCTGTATCTCCAGGGAGAGCAGATTCCCTTGCTCTGCCCCTTCAAGAAATTCTACAACTTTCCCTCTGAAAAAACAATGATAGCTGCCAGTTACTGAATCTTTTCACTATGCTGCGCTTTCCCATGCATTATCTCACTTCACTGTCATGACCACCTGCAAGCTAAGGATCTTTATCCCCATTTGTTGGGGGAGAAAAATGTAGCTCAGAGAGGGCTAAAGAGCTTATCCGGGGTCACATGACTAGGACCAAGGAGCTATATTTCAAATCACACTGTGTCTAATGCTTAACTAATCAGGATCTCCGTAATTGGTGAGCAGGGTGGGGGGACTAGTGAAATTTGCTCAGTCATGTCTGACTCTTTGCGACCCCATGGACCATACAGTCCATGAAATTCTCCAGGCCAGAATACTGGAGTGGGTAGCCTTTCCCTTCTCCAGGGGATCTTCCTAACCCAGGGATTGAACCCAGGTCTCCCTTATTGCAGGCGGATTCTTTACCAGCCAAGCCACCAGGGAAGCCCAAGAATACTGGNACACACACACACACACACACACACACACACACACACAGAAACACCACTTAGCCATAAAAAGAATGAAATATTGTCATTTATAGCAAGATGTATGGACTTAGAGAATATTATGCTTAGTAAAATAAATCAGACAAAGACATCCTATTTGATATTACTTATATGTGGAATCTAAAAAAATAATACAAATGAATGTATATACAGAACATCAACAGACTCACAGACATAGAAAACAAATGTATGCTTACCAAAGGGGAGAGGGGAGGGGAAGGGACAAATTAGAGGTATGGGATTAACAGATACAAACCACTATACATAAAATAGATAAGCAGCCAGATTTACTGCAGAGCATAGGGAATTACACCCAATATCTTGTAATAATCTATAATGGGATGTAATCTACAAAATACCGAATCATTAGGCTGTGCACCTGAAACTAATGCAATGTTGTAAATTCACTATACTTCAATAAAAACAATAAAAATCACTTATTCCTAATATTCCTCACTTGATTCTTAGCATGGAATGTCTACATGTAGCATCAATAAGAACAGTGGTTTCAGTGCTGCCCTAGTGGGCCAGTGGTTTAAAATTTGCTTTGCAATGCAGGGGACATGAGTTCTTCCCCTGGTCTGGGAACTAAGATTCCACATGCCTTGGAGCAACTAAGCTGGCACTGAACTAGAGAGTCCGTGCACCACAATGAAAGATGCCGAGTGATGCAATGGTGTTCCCCCATGCTACAACTAAGACCCAACGCAGCCGTGTAAATAAATAAATATTTTTAAAAGACTGTATTAAAAAGATGAAGAATAGTGATTCCTATTAATTCATAACATTGCATTGTTGGGCTGCAACAACTGGGAGATTTTAGTTTTGTGTGTTAATAGTGAAACTGCTGCACTAAAAAATTTAAAACACACTAAAAAATAAACACATTTTCCAAAATAGGATCCATCACTCTCTTTCTCCTCCACAAATTAGTTCATGCTTCCTCAACATAATGTTAAAAAAAACAGAAAACATTATTACTGCACAGGCTAATCACAGATTCTGTTTATTTTTTGTTTCATCCATGACATCCTCTCAATCTGATCTAACCCATTTCATATCCACGCACATACTCCTTTTCTGTGTCTTGTATAAAATTTTTTTAAATAGTGAAAATCACATATATTTGCTATTCTCCTCGATGCCATTCAATTTTCTTTAGGCTTAGGGAAAAGATGTATTGTTCTAAAGTCAAAATTGAGAATTGACTGAACTGTCTTTTAGTTAAGGATTGNCATATCCACGCACATACTCCTTTTCTGTGTCTTGTATAAAATTTTTTTAAATAGTGAAAATCACATATATTTGCTATTCTCCTCGATGCCATTCAATTTTCTTTAGGCTTAGGGAAAAGATGTATTGTTCTAAAGTCAAAATTGAGAATTGACTGAACTGTCTTTTAGTTAAGGATTGAGAATAGAAGAGTTTTATAAAGAAATGAAAGTCTCTGGAATTTTGTTCTTTAGACTCAGAAAATGTTGTCCTTCATGCCATTACACGAAGCACATCTGTTAAATCAGGATTTTCCTGATAAAAGTGGACTTGGATTCTCTTGACAATTTGACTTACTTGAATTCTGCTAGACTACTGCACATATACCTAGAGGCTCCATCAAAGAGCAGGTATTATAAATAAAAATTTAAAAAATCCACTTGACTTTATTAGAACCATTATCCATGATCCATTAGAGAGGATCCCCCAAATTTTCATCTAATGAAATGCAGTTTTATTAACTACTCTATATTTTTAACAGCCAGCTTGCTCTATTCATTGTGATTCAGTTTGTGCCTCTGCTGCCATCGTAAATCACTTGTTATGCTTCGCTGCTTTGTAATATCAGCATAACCTTTTGCTGTCTCTTGCTGTCAAAACATCCCAATCTGAGTTGATGCAATTTTATTTAACATGTGTGCCTCCCTCTCTAACGTACAGAGTAGCAGAATAATTGACTGCATCTGAGAAGTTCTTTCACCAAATACCTGTAATAATTAAAACTCTAAATATACGGAAAATCCTTGACAATAGTGTTCATCATTCAGAACTTCTTTTCACAGGCCTAGCAAACAAGATGTGAATTGTGAAGAATGGCTAGCCAAAGATGGATGAATAAAGGAAGCTTTATTTGCTGAGTATCCCTAAGGATCCCATCTATGAGCCAGCTAAAAGATGATTAGTTGGATCTATTAGTGGTTCCCATACCAGTGGCAGACTGGCATGAAAGACCCACATTTCCAGGCTTCATGAAATGGTCGCTCATTTATAGGACCTGAAACAAAAATGATTCCATACAATTTTCCATGTAGCTTGCATGCATACTTGCATTGGTTTTTCCCTGGCTATTTCGTAAAACACAGATCTCCAGATGCTTGGATCACACTTGCTAAATAGGTGCTCGATCCAAGGGTCTATGGTATTTCACACCAATCACTGTTAGGAGGATAGTCTGAAGGGCATAAAAGCTGAATGTGTAAAAGCGATTTAACTAACAGTGTAGTCTTTTAATCTCTTACCTGACACTTGAAACACGACATGATATATTTTGGCTGAGAAGTGTTTTCTTCTCGTTTTCTATTTTTATAAACATATTATCAGAGAGGGACACAGGAAATCTGTAACAACTCAGCCTAAACTGTTTGGAGACAGGGCTAGAAATTAAGTTTCTAGCAGGAAACCACATGTATTTTGAAATCCGGTATAATATGCATCAAAATAATCTCTTCCTCTTCTCTATCCCACACCATATAGTGACTACTATAGTCTTTTGCTAGAGAAATAGGCTGTTTTTTCTCTTGTTCGTAAGGGTATATGAGGAGTCTTTATAATGAAATGAACTGCTTGGCTGGTAATGAAGCATTTGCTTTCCTGATGTGCTCTCCAACCACTCAGATTCTTAGAGAAAACTCAATTTTCCTTTTATTATCCCTCATTGGATATAGAGTCAGATTTCATTATTTTTTAGCTATAGTTTCCTTAGCCATATCAAAGATGCAACCTGGGAACCAATTCTCGAAAAATAAAAAAGGGCTCGAGGCCTTTGATTGCTTCTAATATTGAAATACACTGGAAGCACAGAAAAAAACAGACGTTTGCTTTTGCCTGTCTAGGAAAGCAGTGTAATGTCATTGAAGAAGGACCTCAGATCCATCACAACATTTCTGCAGGAAAATTGGACTTATCCCTGATGCATGGCTGCGTGCCAAGGACCTAGATTAGAAGTACAAAATACACAGTTTTTGCTCTGTGACGATTTTCTTTGCAACAAAGGAGGCCAAATGAGCTCATGATATGTATTATGTATCTCCTTTATGGGCACACACTTATTTATTTAATTTTAAATTTTATTTCTTTATTTTTGACTGTGCTGAGTCTTCACTGCTGCTTGTAGACTTCCCCTAGTGAGGTCGAGCAGGGGCCACTCTCCAGCTGCAGCGCGCAGGCTTCTCATTGCGGGGGCTTCTCTTGTTGCAGAGCACAGGGCCTTCAGTGGTTGTGGCACACAGGCTCAGTAGTTACAGCGCATGGCTTAGAAGATATCCTGTGGCATGTGGAATCTTCTCAGATCAGGGATCGAACCTTTATCCCTTCACTGGCAGGCTGATTCTTAGCCCCTGGACCACCAGGGAAATCTATATGGGCACACTTTCAGTCTGTGCCATATAAAGGGTTAATGAGCAGGACCCCTAGCATTATGGCCTGAAGGAAAAGAGGACGGACCTTTGTCCTTCCCTGATCAGAGGATGCTTTAACAATAGGGTGGGGAGGGATGTGGGAGGCAGGTTCAGGATGAAGGGACTGATGTATACCTGTGGCTGATTCATGTTGATTGATGTATGATGTATGGCAAAAACCATCACAATATTGTAAAGTAATTATCTTCCAATTAAAATAAACTGATTACAAAAAAGAAATGGGAAAAAATTGAAAAAAAAACCACAGCAGTTATAAGGTTTTCCTTCCGTTCACTGATTCACAGAGACAGCAAATGTAGCACAGAGACAGTAAATGAAACACAGAGATTGCACACGTGGCACTGACTGTGTGCTTGAATATCAAAAAAATTTTCTCCAGGTCTCCTAGGGATGCTGTTTCATGAAGTGGTACATGGAAGATATTCTAGAGGGTAAGAGCAGAAAACATAAACAGTAATTCTTTAATTCTTTTATATAATTGCATTTATGAGTCTTCCTTAAAACTCAGCATTCAAAAAACTAAGATCATGGCATCCAGTCTCTTCACTTCATGGCAAATAGATGGGGAAACAATGGACACAGTGAGAGTCTTCATTTTCTTGTGCTCCAAAATCACTGCATATGGTGGCTGCAGCCATGAAATTAAAAGACACTTGCTCCTTGGAAGATAAGCTATTATCAATCTAGATAGTGTAGATAGTATATTAAAAGCAGAGACATTACTTTGCCAACAAAGATCTGTATAATCAAAGCAATGGTTTTCTCAGTGTCATGTATGGATGTGAGAGTTGGACCATAAAGAAAGCTGAGTGCCCAAGAATTGATGCTTTTGAACTGTAGTGTTGAAGACTCTTGAGAGTCCCTTGGACTGCAAAGAGATCCACCCAGTCTATCCTAAAGGAAATCAGTCCTGAGTATTCATTGGAAGTACTGATGTTGAAGCTGAAATTCCAATACTTTGGCCACCTGATGCAAAGAGTCAGCTCTTCGCATCAGCTCTTGTCAGCACAAACCCTAATGCTGGCAAAGATTGAAGACAGGAGGAGAAGGGGATGAAAGAGGATGAGATGATTGGATGGCATCACTGACTTGATGGACATGAGTTTGAGCAAGTTCCAGGAATTGGTGATGGACAGGGAANACAAACCCTAATGCTGGCAAAGATTGAAGACAGGAGGAGAAGGGGATGAAAGAGGATGAGATGATTGGATGGCATCACTGACTTGATGGACATGAGTTTGAGCAAGTTCCAGGAATTGGTGATGGACAGGGAAGCATGGTGTGCTGCAGTTCATGGGGTCACAAAGAGTTGGACATGACTGGGCAACTGAAATGAAGTCTGAATTGAGTCTTCCTATATGCCAGGCATGAAGAATTATAGGTGTAACATCTTCACTAACTTCATTAACTTTAGAACACATGGTCAGATGAGTTTACATGAAGAAAGTCATGTGAACATGTAACTAGGATGAATGTGATAAATGTGGGGAAAACACTGTATCTAAGGTGCTATGGAAATAAAGGCAGGAGTAATTCACCCTATTTATTTTGGAGTGGGGGATGTTCCCTAAGACACCCCTACTTCCCTTTGCTACTCATTTTCTTTAGAGTACTTCCCATCACGTGATATAGTACATGTTGTTTATTAACTGATTTTTTTTTTGACTGTGTGCACTAGCCACATCAAAATGTTACACAGACCCTCTGAGAATAGGCACTTTTCAATTTTATTCACAGCTATATCCTAGTGCCTGGGACCATGGCTGTCATATAGACATCGCCAAATAAGCCTTTGTTGAGTGAATGAAAGGCATGCCAGCTATGTGCCAGATTCTGTATTAGATGCTAGACAAACAATGGTGAACACTACTCACAGTCAACCTGACCATAGGCAGCTTGCCTTCTAAGAGGGGAGAGGTAGACAATACACAAAGAAGTGTGATGATTTCACACACAGATGGGCGCTAATTATACAACAGAAGAGGAGACATCATGGAGGGAGAAGAGGGATGTCACTTAACTAAGAGGACAGAAAAGGCCTCTCTGAGATGGTGACATTGGAACTGATATGAGATTGTGAGGCCCAGGAAGCCACATGCTCCTACAATGAAGGAGAACATCATCAAGCAGAAGAAAGAGCAGGTTCAGGTCCTAAGAAGGGAATTAGGGAGAGCCAAACAGGCCAGTGTGTCCAGAAGCAAGGGGTGAAGGACTGGGAAGTCCAACTTTTATCCCGGATAAAAGGGGAAGATGTCAGCACACTTACAGCAGGGGAATGACATGACCTGATTTATGTCTCAGAAAGTAAGTTTGCAGAGTTGTTCACATTTATTCTGCAGAAGGTGGTGGTGGAGGAGGGTCAGGGAAGCCTTGTCCAAGTGGAGGAGAGATGTGATAGTAGCTTTGACCAAGGCTGTACTGATAGGGGGAACTGACAGGTCTTGAAGAAGCATTTAATGAGGCGATGAACACTGAGTGGACAGCAGAGGGTAACAAACGGGTTGGTTATAGTTAAGTAGAAAATATCACCAGGACATTATAGGAGGTGAGGACTAACGATGAGCTTCCCAAGGTCTATTCTTTGGAAGTTTGAATCGATGAGCTAGTGAGGAGGAGTAATCTGGAAATTACACGCAGATAGAATATTGGAATTTGATCACTGTGGCTGAGACGGGTGGGGCAGAAAGGAGAAAGAGAAACTAGGACAAGAGGTCACTTAAGCAGCCTGCAGTTGAGAGTGATTTAAAAAAATGACACTGGGAAGAAAAAACACTGGAGAAACGTTAAAGAAAATTGGTAGCCCAACAGTCACACCACGATGCTGCCGAAACAACCACTCCATTAATCAAATGCAGAGAAAAGTCTTTTACCCCTGGGTGGAGCCTCACGTCAACAAAGTAGCCAATAGACTGACTGCATTTCCCACATTTTAGAGCTTCCCAGGAGGCGCCAGTGGTAAAGACGCCATCTGCCAATGTAGGAGACATAAGAGAAAAGAGTTTGATCTTTGGGTTGAGAAGATCCCCTGGAGGAGGAAATGTCAACCCATTCCAATATTCTTGCCTGGAAAATTCCAAGGACACAGGAGCCTGGCGGGCTACAGTCTATGGGGTCACAAAGAGTTGGACATGACTGAACATGCGCACACTCAGACACTTTAGCTAGTTTTTTAAAATGCTACAGACAGAAAACTTTCTTCAAGGATTGGATGTAATGGATGAAGCAAGGGGAAAAAAATCTGGATTTGATTTCAAATTTGGTTTCAAATTGGTGAGGCACAAATACAAAGCTACACATATGACCTGAGAAACCAGGGGGAGATAAAAGGTTAAGAGACTAAGGAGAGGAAGTCATTTCATAGGAAAACTATTAAAAATGAAAAACCTTTACCTTTGGCTTGGAAAATGTTTTCAAGTTTGTATTTAAATATGAGGGTGTTGCTGGGTTGGGTAGATCCCCTGGAGGAGGGCATGGCAACCCACTCCAGTATTCTTGCCTGGAGAATCCGACGGACAGAGGAGCCTTGTGGGCTAGAGTCCATGGGATTGCAAAGAGTTGGACACAACTGAAGTGACTTGGCACTTGGCACATGAGGGTGTGGTTTTCAGGAAGTTCATTTAAATATAATGAATTAAAAGGGTATAAATAGGACTTAGCAGATGCTAGAAAGCTACTTTATTTCCCAGCACCAATTCATCACTATCAATAGGACACTTTCTCAATTCTTCTGTAAGTATGATCTTTCTTGAGACTTCCTACAAAAATTATGGGAAGAAGCTGAGTCTTTGTGTTCACTATCATGAAAAATTATTTAAGAGGTCAGCAAAGCTATAATTAAGTTCATCTATTTATTCATTCGACACATATGCATTACACTGAAGTCCAAAAGTGTGTGATAAATATTTAAATCTCTTTGAGATCAGGAACCATATCCGATGTATCTTTCTATCCCTTACAGACCTGAGCACCTGTTTATAAATTAAACCAGTGAGTCTGGCAAAGGGAAAGGTAACAGCAGCTGGCGTGATTTAGTGAAGTTCCATGGACAAATTAGAATTTTAACTTGTCCTTTAAATGGCAACCCACTCCAGTACTCTTGCCTGGAAAATTCCATGGACTGAGGAGCCGGGTAGCCTACAGTCCATGGGGTTGCAAAGAGTTGAACACGACTGAGCGACTTCACTTTTCACTTTTGCAAAGGAATAGTCTATGTAGACATTAAAAGAGGTAAGGGGTTCAAGTATTAGTAAATTTGGAAGTCAGATTTGCCTTCTAATTCAAAAGTGGACAGACTTAAGATTATTCATACATTCAACAATTGACCTAGTACCCATTCTGTTCTAGGCATTGTGCTATATTTTAAGCTTGCATTATAAAATGAAATATTCAGTTTCTGCCCTGGTAAAACTTAAAGCCCAGGAAGGGACATAAATAAGAAACAAACAAATAAACAAACAATTGAATTAAAAAACAAAAATAAAAGAAATCCATTTTTTTCTTGTGATGAGAACTTTTAAGACCTATTCTTTTAAGGGACTTTCAAATATCCAACACAATATTATTAACTATAATTATCATGTTGTACATTACATCCCCAGGATTTATTTATTTTATAACTGGAAGTTTGCACATTTTGTTACAAAAAATTTGTAACCAGACTGTAATGATTGTTAACTAGACTTACTGGGATCATTTCACAATATATACATGTATCGATTCATTATGTTGTACATCTGAAACTAATACGGAAAAAGAAAAAAATCCAGATTGTTCTGACAGAAAATAAAGACAGACTTTTTGATCAT
This sequence comes from Neotragus pygmaeus, assembly GCA_006410875.1. Classification (NCBI taxonomy): domain Eukaryota; kingdom Metazoa; phylum Chordata; class Mammalia; order Artiodactyla; family Bovidae; genus Neotragus; species Neotragus pygmaeus. Next base: position 205,854 of record SJYV01010314.1, on the reverse strand, counting down.
GGCGATTAGGGAAGCTCTTTCTGAGAAACAGCATTGAATCTGATGAAAATCAAAGACAACCATCCTCAGGGCAGAGCATTTTCTGTGGGAAGAAAAGCATCGAGGAGCTTGCAGGCACAGAGAATAACAAAAAAAAGCTGTGAGACAGAACGCATCTTGGCTCTTCGGGTGACTGAGAGGAGGATTTATAGCTCAATTTTGAGGCTTGGTTTTGAATAAAAATGGGATATCTGAGTGGAGATCTCCTAAAATAAAGGAAATTAATAGCTTTAAAGGGGATGAAAAGTCAGTAAAACTCATTCATTGTATAAATATGCCCTGAGTCGTTCCAGACATTGGGAAAGCAGTAGTAAGAAGTTTGCACTCTAGAAGAGGAAGACAAATCAGAAAACAAGTAACTCAATAGACACTTTAATTTCAGATCATGATAAGGTGCTACAAAGATGACGCAGTATCATGGGGGTGACAATGACTGCTTTCAGTAAAGAAGTCATAGAAGGCTCCTAGGGAGAAGACACTGGCTGCATAGCCTGGAGTGAAAGGATTTCCATAGAACTTGTGCAAAGGTCCTGAGATCTACAGTTCTGTGCAGACCTTTCCGTTCTCACAAAGGCTGGGAGTATTCTCATGATCCCTCCATCTCACAGCACGTGGGCATCCCTCACTCCATCCCATCTTAGCCAGTTCGTCATCTCCAGGAAGCCAAAGTCATCCTCGTGTCCTGCATCTCCTCTCGCTGCTTGGCTCTTGGTCTCTCTTTCTGTCACCTGGTGCAACTTATCTTTTCACCCCAGCTACACTGCTAGCAACATCTTCTCCTTCTTGAGGTGGGGACAGTGAAGTTCTGTGGGCTGTAAGTTGGGAGGAGGGGTGAACAATCAAGAGCAGGAACCTTGCATGGTCAAAGAGGTCACGTCAGGAAATGGGTGTGTGTAAATACAAGCTCGGGCAGAGTTCACTGACAAGCCTGAGATTCGGTTCAATAACATGTCACCGAGTTCCTTTTGCGGGGCTCTGAGCCAAGTGCTTGCATCTTCCCGACATATGCGTGAACGTTTTACTGAGAAAGTGAGCTCTAAATGTGGAAACCAATGCCTGGGCAAGTGTATGGTTCTCCATATACAGACAAGAATAAAGTGGAGAATTATGTTCTCAAAGATAAACTGAGGCTTCATCAAGTTACAATGAGGGATGAACTGAGATGGTATCTGATTGCTATGTAATAAGAAGCTATATAAAATATACAAATATATTTTTCTTTATAGAATTGAAGAATCGGACTCAATAACCATTCATTGAGCCCTGATCAAATTGGAAAAGGAATTTAATTCTTACAATCCTTTGCAATATGTCTAATTTCCCCCATGGCAAGGGGTAGGGAACATCCCCACACCCTGGACATGCACTAGCGAGAGGCAGCGCAGGTATGTGGATGCCAGTTGTCTGACAACAGATCCTGGGGTCGTCTCATGAGACACGAACTCCTACTCAGCACAATGGCAACACGTTGGGAGACAGCCGGGGAAGAGTCCAGAGCAGTGTTGGTTACACCTGGTTAGGGGCATAAGTTAGAATCTCATTGTTACTTCTTTCTGGCTCAGGGAGTTCGGCTTAGTAATTTTATCTTCCTAAGCCTCAGGTTCCTCATCTCTAAAATGGGGCTAATATTAAAACCTATCTCTCAGGGTTGTTTCAAGATTAAATTAGCTTCTTAAGTCAAGTGTCTGACATTATGCCTGGCACACTTAGCACTCAACAATGCGAGCTAATGCGAGCTTTCATCATCTCAGAGGAGAGAATTTAGCACTCAGAGTGCTCTTTTTAAGCTCGGTCATATTGGACGGAGGGCCGGGCTGTATGCGACGCTGCCCTCAAGACAAGGTTCTCCTTGCTCTTGGGCCCTCTCCATGGACCATGAGCACCCCAGTCACCCTCATTAAAGCATACATTTCCCGTGTCTGCAACCAGGGACAGAAATGCCAGGGGGGCATGAGTGACAGTCAGCAGTGCCTGCTGACAACCTGAAATCTCTTGCTGGAGAACATTGAGACTTCCAGCTATAGAGCCTCACATTGGAGGCTAAGTGCTGCCTTTTTAACATAATCTCTGCCCTCACGTACCTTTTAGATGTCTGAGTAGGATGATTTACATAAATATCCCGCACACCATCTCAGAACATTTAAATGTGAACCTTTGAATGGGGCTCTTATTAAGAAGAAATTCATTTCTAATTCAATTTAAACTTTATTTTGCATGCTTTACCCCATCCAACGTCCTGCCTGATAAATTATGTTTAAAAAAAAAGTTAAAAATAAGCGAGTCACGTGATCTTTGAAGTCAGAAAATGCATCAGAAGAGAAAAAAGGGAAGTGAATTGTTCTAAGTATACCAGAAAGGCCTTATATGTTCAGAAACTCATTTCTTTTTCTCCAAATCAATGTGCAGTGATCAGCACAGAGAACTATCAGAGAACTGTTGAATATAAAGCACAGAAGATAACGGCAGTGATTACAACAGGCAATTGTGCAGCTGTGGTGTCATCCCCTCCCCCTCAGCCCGGTCCCCTCCATCAGATTGGTTGCTATGTTAATATTCTTAGGCTTAAAAGACCAGAATTAATGCCTTCAGTTTTGTCTCTGATGTGTTGGTTTTTTGTCAAAAATTCCTGACAGAATTAACAGCTGATGAATCAGGGTAATTAGAGATGGAGCAATGCCGCCTTGGAATCATTGACACACCGTCCTCTCCTGCTTGGATGCAGGGCCTTGGCCTAAGAAACCCTCCCTCCTCATTCTTCGACAGGGCAACAATTGTCAGCTATAAATAGGCCATCCGTTATTTTTTTCTTTGGATCATGAATATGGAGGATGATCTCCCTGTGGTCTGATGAAACACAGCAACTACTACAAGGAAAGCAGATGAAATCCAGGGAGGCAACTGGGGGAGGTGTTACAATACCTGCTGGAAACTGACAACATTTAAATAAAGAAGAATCATAGCATAATGATTTGGTGACTTCCTTCTTTGATGATGATGAAGTGGTTTTCTGTTAATAGAGAGAATCTGTGAAATAGTCAAAGCTCCTCCAGAGAGTGTTCCAGTTCATTCAGCCTTATAAAAAATAGAGAAGTGTGTTGGGAGGTAAGATGGCTGAAACACAGGAAGTTGACTGCTGGAGACCTGAAACCTTAGCGTTTTCGTGTGGAGCCCCAGACTCTGCCCCTTCGCCACTGGATCTCCGCCTTATCCTCCTCAGACTTCACTCCTAAAGAGGAACGTGGAGGAAGGGAGAAAGAGAAAGCATGATACAAGTGTCTGTCTGCCAATAAAGAGAGCACCTAGTTTATGCTCACAAATCATTCATCTCGATGACCTTTCCTTTTTCGTCATTTTCTTAGAACAGTTGAGAATTCAGTTTGGCTCCTGTCAGTGGCCAGAATCTTCCTAACCTACTTCTAGTTTCTAGTCCCCAGTTGGTTACCCTCATGTCAATTTCTTTACCTGCCTGTGAGAAATTCATTTAAATCCTGAAAAGATTTTCAGAAGGATAAAATACTATCATGGAACCTCTGGGAGTTAAGCTGTGAACATGGAGTATATGGGGGTTTCCTGAAGCTCAGTAGGTGAAGGCCATATTCTAGGTTCTCAGACCTGTCTGTACTTCTGAGAGCCTTCTGCTTTGCCATGGGGTCTTTCTGAGGTCAGAAAGGATACTGGCAGTTAGGTGTCGGCAGTAAGTGGTCTTCAAAAAGGAGGTGAGCTGGGGAAGCAGGCAGGTGAGGAGCAGATGAAACCAAAGAAGAGACATATGTCCCTTGATTATTTCTTTCTCAGTCTGTGGGGGTTGCTTAGCAAGGAGGGTGGGAAATATTTGGTGTGTTAGGAACAAAGCTGGTACAATAAATTATGAAACTGGCTGTAGCAAAAATCTGTGAAATACAGTACCCACCCTTAGAAGAATGGCTTCCCTTTGCCCTAGGAAACTGCTTACCATAAAGATGTTGGGTAATATCTATGCTTTACAGCACCCCATTGCAGATTTCCAAAACCTCTTCTTCACTATCACAAAGCACCAAGCTCTGTGTGCACTGATTTATAACTGTAGGAGCATTTATAGACATAAATAATTAAATAATTAAATACGTACATAAATCTTTAAACTCCATCTAAAATTTTCACTTTTTAGAGAGTGGAAAAGATTAATTTTTAATGTTATTGAATTAGTTAGAATAAAACCTAAGAATAGGTACATCTGAACATTTGATAGAATGTATTTCCTTCCTCTCATTAGGACAGTAGTATCTAAGGCCCCTTCCTCATTCAGCTGTTACTCAAGCATCAATAATCCATTAAAGGAAAAGGGCTAAGCCTTGAAAAGCATTAATTGAATTTTCCTCTATTATGACCAACTTAAATGGATCAGAAATATGGTAAAAAATAGAATATATGTCCAACTCTCGACTGTCTATGGAAAGGAAAACCATGTCTGATGTGGATTACATGGTAATGACTATACGATTCTAAACACTATTTTTATTTGATTTTTAAACACATTGTCTGAATCTTGAGTGCAAGAATAGAATCCATTCTCAGACTGCACTTAGTTTTAAATCAGCGTGACTGGAAGATCTCATTCTAATCCCTTGCACTTATTAAGATAATTTAATTTTAGGACCTCAGCCTACTATAGGCTCTTGGTTAGGCTTTGGGAAAAAGTCACAGATGTGTGTTCATGTGTGATCATTCAGAATCATTTGGAAATGTAATTTTCCCATACTATTTCCTCTCGTAGTAACATATAATATCTACATATTTAGACAANGTTGTTTCAGACTAGAGAGGGTATAATTTGACCAAGGAAGGTGATGGAGATAAAAAGATAGTTTTGAGATAGGTTAAGGGTAAATAAACAATTTATTTACCAGTCAATATTTCTGGTGCTGAATTAAATATAAACGAAGTGAAGAGGACTCTGAGGTTTACGATTTGCATAAGTGGCTTGGAGATTCTCAGTTAAATTAGGAAAATCTAGAAATAGATCAAATTTGGGGAGAAAAATTATGAGTTCACTTTTGAACATTTTGCTTAATTATGACTTTGTTATATCAAAGGATAGATTTAAGTAAGCAGTGAAGCTCACAGGTTTGCCTAGGGCTATAAATGTTTTGTAATTGAAAACATGAACTGGGATAAAATTACTTAGCTAGAGAGTAGAAAATTAGAAGAAAGCAAGGCATAGGGCCAAACCTTAAGAAACTCCTACACTTAAAGATGTGGGGGAGAAGCTTAGCTTGCCAAGGAGAGTGAGGAGCAGCTAAAGTGGAAGTAAAAAAAAGAGAAAGTTGTGCCCTGAATGGCAAAGGGAGAGGTTCTTGAAAGAGAGTGCCCTTGGTTAGTAGACTTGAATTCTACAATCAAGTAAGATGATATTAAAATGTTCACTGCACTTATTTAGTGATATGGGGATAATGAAATGTAATGAATCTAGTGAGAAGTATTGTATTGGTGTTTTAGAGGAAGAAACCAGAATGGAGAAGAATTAGGAGTGAGGTTGTGAAAATTGAAACCATGTTTTAGAGACCTGCATATGAAACTGCAGAGAAGTCAGTGGCAGAACTAGATGGATAAAATCTTTGTCTGGGGCATTTGGTTTTAAAGGACGATGTTTGGGTAAATTTATAAAGAACTGGGGAGAATCCACTTGACTTGGTGACTGAAGATACATGAAAAAGTAAAACACAGGTGGGATCAAAGACCAGGTGTAATTAATCAATCATTAATCCCAAGTGACACTAGTGGTAAAGAGAACTCTCCTGCCAATGCAGAAAACGTGAGACAAGAATTCAATCCCTAGGTTGGGAAAATCCCCTGGAGGAGGAAATGGCAACCCACTCCAATATTTTTGCCTGGAAATCCCATGGACAGAGGAGCCTGATGGGCCATCGTTCTAGGGTCACAAAGAGTCTGGCACGACTGAGAGGCTAAGCGCAGCACACATAGGAATGGCATGGTCTTATAATATAAGCACTTTTGCTTTTATTTTTTACTACTACTACTATTTATATTTTCTATTCATTTTCATATTTCATAATTCAAAATGCCTTGAAGCTTTNGCTAGTTGCCTGAAGTCCTCTGCCAGCCTTCAGAAGTTGTTTTGTGGAATTTACTCAGCGTTGGATTGTTCTTTTGATGAAATTGTGTGGGAGAAAGTGGTCTCCCGTCTTATTCCTCCGCCATCTTCTCGCCCTCCCTGCCTTGAAGCTTTGACTTTTCTCCTTTCAGAATGTCCTTAAAACTCCAATCGCTGGAAATCAATGAGTGAATTGAAGGTACCACTTCATTTGATCTGCCTGACAGAAATTGTCTTTATCAATCCAATTAAAATACATTACTTTGAAAACACATTACTATCCCTTAATTTAGAACCCCTCTTATATCAATGGACAGATCTACCAGACAGAAAGTCAATAAGGAAACACCAGCCTTAAATGACACATTTGACAAAATAAACTTAACAGATACATACAGAACATTCTATACAAAAGAGGGTGAATACACATATATTCAGAATACTCTATCCAAAAGTAGCAGAATATACATTCTTTTCAAATGCACATGGAACACACTCCAGAAGAGATCATAATCTAGGAAACAAAACAAATCTCAATACATTTAAGAAGACTGCCATACTATAAAGCATCTTTTCTGATCAAAATACTATAAGACTAGAAATAAATTATATATTTTTTTAAAACTTGCAAAACACAAATATATAAGCTAAACATGTTACTAAAGAACACTCAATGGATAACTGAACACATCAAAAGAAGAATTTTAAAAATACCATTTCAAAAATGCAAATGAAAACACAGCAAACCAAAATCTATAGGATGCAGCACAAAAGTAGTTCTAAGAGGGATATTTATATGATGCAAGCCTAACTCAGGAAACAAGAAAAATCTCACTAAACAACCTACATTTACATAAAGGGATGAGAAAAATAAGAACAAACAAAACTCAGAGTGAGTGCTGTGCTGTGCTGTGCTTAGCTCCTCAGGTGTGTCTGACTCTTTGCAAGCCTATGGACAGTAGCCCTCCAGGCTCTTCTATCCTTGGGGATTCTCCAGGCAAGAATACTGGAATGGGTTGCCATGCCCTTCTCTGGGGGATCCTCCCAACCTAGGGATTGAACCCAGCTCTCTGGTATGGCAGGTGGATTCTTTACCATCTGAGCCACCAGGGAAGTACAAGAATACTGGAGTGAGTCACCTATCCCTTCTCCAGGGGATCTTTCCAACCCAGGAATCAAATTGGGGTCTCCTGCAGGGTAGGTGGATTCTTTATCAGTTGAGTTATTAGGGAAGCCTGAATAAGAGGAAAAAAATAATCAAGATGAGAGCAAAAATATACAAAAATAGAGACTAAAAACACTGGAAAAGATTAATAAAACTAAGAGAGATTGTTTGAAAACATAAATGAAATAAATAAACCTCCACCCAGACTCATCAAGAAAAAGAGATGACCCAAATTAAATCAGAAATTAAAAAAATATATAACCAACACCATAGAAATGAAAAGAATCATAAAAGATTACTGTAAACAATTATAGGCCAATACAATGAAAAAATAGAAGAGAATAACACACAATGATCAAGTGGTATTTATCCCTGAAATGGAAGGGTTTTTTCAATATCCACAAATCTATCAATGGTACACCACATTAATTGAGAAGTGAATAAATTGAAGAATTAAAATCCTATGATCATTTCAATAGATACAGAAAAAGATCTGACAAAGTTCAACATCCATTTTTGATAAAACACTTGATAAAGTTAGTATAGATGGAACATACCTCAATATAATAAAAGTCATACATAATAAGTCCACAGTTAAAATTATATTTAGCACTCAAATGCCAAAAGGATTTCCTCTAAGATCAAGAAAAAGACAAGGATGCCCATTCTTTTATTCAAAATAGCACTGGAAGTGGCAGATACAGCAATCAAACAAGAAAAAGAAATAAAAGTAATCTACACTAGAAAGGAAAAAATAAAATTGTCACTTTTCACAGATGACATGATATAAACATAGAAAATTCTCACAATGCCACCAAGAAACTACCCAAGCTCGTCAATGAATCCAGTAAAGCTGCAGGATACACAATCAATATACTAAAATCTGTTGCATTTCTATATACTAAAAATGAACCATTACAAAAATAAATTAAGAAAACAATCACATTTACTACTGTGTCAATAGAAACAAATACACAGGAATAAAACTAACTAAAGAAGGAAAAGACCTGTACTCAGAAAACTGTAAGAAACTGATAAAAGAAACTAAAAACAATATAAATAGAGACACTGTGCACATGAAGTGCAAGAATTAATATTATTAAAATGATCATGCTATCCAAGGAAATCTATGGATTAGATGCAATTCCTATCAAAATATCAATAGCATTTTTCACAGAACTAGAAAAAATAATATAAAAATGTGTTTGGGAACACAAACGACACTAAACAGTGAAACAATCTTGAGGAAAAAGAAAAAGCTGGAAGTATCACGGTCCTTTACTTCAAACAGTCCTACAAAGCTATAGTCATCAAAATAGTATGGTGCTAGCACAGACTTAGAAACATAGATTAATAAACAGAATAGAGAGCCCAGAATTAACTCATACTTATATAGTCAGCTAATCTATGACAAAGGAGGTAAGAATATACAATGAGGAAAAGACAGTCTCTTTAATAAATAGTGTTGGGAAAACTGGATACTTACATAAAAAAGAATCAAACTAGACTACTTTCTCACAACATGTACAAAAATAAACTGTAAGTAAATTGAAGACTTAAATGTAAGATCTGAAATCATAAAACATCTAGAAGAAAACATAGGAGATATGCGCTCTGACATGAATCTTAGGAATATTTTTTGATATGCTTCCTCAGGGGAAATAAAAGTCCAAATAAGCAAATTAGACTCCAACAAACTTGAAACTATTGCAAGTGAAGCAAACTATCAACAAAATGAAATGAGAACTAAATGAGAGAATATATCGGGAAGTGGTATATCTCATAAGAGATTAAAATTCAAAATATACAAAGAACTCATAGAACTCAACATCAAAAAAAAAAAAAAAGAAAGAAAAAAGAAACATCCTTATTTAAAAGTGGCAGAGGATTTGAATAAACACTTACCCAAAGTAGACATACACATGAAAAATAGGCACATGGAAAGATGCTGAGCATAGCTAAACTTCAGGGAAATGAGAATGTGGATAAAGGGAACCCTGGTACACCATTGGTAGGAATGTGAGTTTTACAGCCACTTTGGAAAACAGTATGGAAATTTCTCAAAAATTTAAAAATATAACTATCATATAATCCAACAATTTCACTCCTGGGTATTTATTCAAAGGAAACAAAAACATTAATTAGAAAGGATATATGTACCCCTATGTTCATTGGAGTATTATTAATATTTAACATGGCAAAGATATGGAAACAAACCATCAATTAATGAATGGATAAAGAAGTTGTTGTCTATATATGTACAATAGAATATGACTCAGGCATGAAAAAATAAATCTTGGTGTCTGTGACAGTATGAGTGGACCTAGAGTATATTATGCTAAATAAGTCAGAGAAAGGCAAATATTGTATGATATCACTTGTATGTGGAATATAAAAAACAAAACAAATGAATAAAAAAATCAGAAATAGTTATAAATATGGAGACAAACAGGTGGTTGCCAAAGAGGGAAGAAAGAAATACATGAGGGAAATTAAGAGGTACACATTTCAGATTACAAAATAAATGACTCACAGGTATGAAACAGTGTGGGAAATATAGTCAATAATTATGCAACATCTCTATGGTAAGATTTATCATGGTGATCATTTTGAGGTGCATAGAAATGCCAAATCATTATGCTGATTAACAGGAACAAACATAGTATCGTAGGTCAATTATATTTCAAAAAAACTCACAAATAAGAGATTAGATTTGTGGTTATCAGAGGTGGAGTTTGGAGAAGGAAATGGCAACCCACTCCAGTGTTCTTGCCTGGAGAATCCCAGGGATGGCGGAGCCCAATGGGCTGCCGTTTGTGGGGTCGCACAGAGTCAGACACGACTGAAGCTACTTAGCAGCAGCAGCAGCAGCAGCAGGGGTGGAGTTGGTGGGAGGGAGAATTGGATGGAGACAGCCAAAAGGTACAAACCTTGAGTTATAATTTCTAGGGATGTAAATCACAACACGAAGACATAATTAACACTGTTGCCTATTATATATGAAAGTTGTTTTGAATTCTCATGACAATTAAAAAAAATTTTTTTAATTTCATATCTATATGAAATGCTGAATGTTCAGTATACTTATTGTAATAATCTTTTTATGATGTATGTAAGTTAGATCATCATGCAGTACACCTTAAACTTATACAGTGCTGTGTATCAATTATATTAGATAATGAAATATATAGTATTTTGGAAACATGGATTATTATATTTTTCTCTGAAGAATCATGAATATAAATTATAAATTTCTTTTAAAAATATTATAAATTTTGGACCACATAAGCCAAAATCTATTATTTATTTAATTACACTGTCTAATTGTATATCTTGAAAGTTAATTAGAAAAATATAAGGATGTTTCTACTATACTGTGCTCAAATATCATACTGTAGATTATACCATATTGATTACATTCAGAAATGTAATATTTATTATTTTGACTCAAAAGCACTCTTCTTTCTAATTTTCAAAATTAAAGTTCTCTGTTACCATGTGCTACTAATTTTCAAAACAAACTTTCACACACATACAAACACAAAAACATACACATATTCACAGGCAGACTTTCAAACAAAATCTGGAGAAGAGTTAACACCTATCCTTCTCAAACTATTCCAAACAATCTTAGAGGAAGGAACACTGCCAAGCTCATTCTATAAGGCCACCATAACCTCAATATCAAAACCCATCAAAGATATCACAACACAAAAAAAGAAAATTACAGGCCAATATCACTGATGAACATAAGTGCAGAAAAAACCCCCAAAACTCAACAAAATGCTAGGAAACCAAATTAAACAACTCATTAAAAGGATGATACAACAATATACTTAAATCAAGAAATGTGATATACCACGTTAACAAATTGAAGAATAAAAACCAAACGACCATCTCAATAGATGTAGAAAAAGCTTTTAGCACAACTCACCACCCATTAGTGATAGAAAAAAATCTCTCCAGAAAGTGGGCATAGAGAGAATATACCTCAACATAATAAAGGCAATATATGACAAATCCACATAAAATATCATTCTCAATGGTGAATAATGAAAGGATTTCCTCTAAGATCAGGAATAAGACAAGTACATCCATTCCAATTTTATTTGGTATGGTTTTAGAAGTCCAAGTCTTGGTAATCAGAGAAGAAAAAGAAATTAAAGGACTCTAAATTGGAAGAAGAAAAACTGCTATACATATAAGCTTTCCTGATTGACTCAGCAGTAAAGAATCTGCCTTCCAATGCAGGAGACTTGGGTTATCCTCAGGTCTGGAAGATCCCCTGGAGTATGAAATGGCAACCTGCTCCAGTATTTTTGCCTGGAAAATTTCATGGACAGAGGAACCTGGTAGTCTACAGTTCATGAGCCCATGAGGTTGCAAAGAGTTGGCCACAACTGAACAACTGAGCATGCACACACACACACACACACACACACACACACACATAACTGATTCATTTTGGTATATAGCAGAAAGGAACACAACATTGTAAATAAATTATACTCCAATAAACTAATCTAAAAATATATACAAGTTCAGTAATGATATTGGCTATGGATGTGAACAATTAACTAGAATCCCTTCATAGTTTTTTTTTTTCACCTTTCTCTCTTGATCAGTGTGTTAAGACTCCCTGGGCTCTCAGCCTCCTACTCTGTCATATTGAGGGCACTTGAGTCCTTACTGTTTCTGTTCCTAGTGCTAGCTCTGCCCAGGATATGAGGTTCAGGATATGAGGTGGTGAAAAGTGTGCACTCAAGGATTACAGATTAGGGTAGTAGTTAAAGGAGACTTCAGATTATTTAGAAGTTGTTGATTCAGATTTGAAAAGCTGTGCAAGTATTTTATCTAATCTGAGAACTTAATGGCTTTTCAGGAACTATGCCAAGTTTAATTTTCCAGGGCAATTTTTCCAAAGGTATTGAAAATTTTAGAGGACATCCTATTGATTTGCAATAATGTTTTTCTGCCAAGAGGAAAAGCAAGCATCATCTGTATAAAGGTCAAAGAGAAATGAAATAAGATGGACAGTGAGTATGATTGGCTCTATCCATATAGACTTTTGATGACATTTTGGAAAACAAAATTGATGTTCATAGCGGGCAGAAGCTCGTAGACTGGACTAAAGACTGAGTGGGAGGTGAAGAAATACACGAAATTCTAGTAGAGAGACAGGGGCATCGCAAAAGTGAGTTTACAATTAGGCTGCCTTTTTTTTAAAGGAAGAGATTTGAGTATGTTTAAGTAGTAATACAAAGTAGACAGTAGTGAGGGAGTATTTGAAAGGGGGATATAGAGTTAAGTTCCTGAGAAATAAGAAGGGGAAGATACCTTCTAGTGGACAGGATTATCATTAATAATGAGCAGCTCTATCCTTTTCCTATAAAAGAAAGGGAAATGATGCAGATGTAAGTGGTACCTCAGATCTTATGAGAAAAAGTAAGCTATCACTAGTCTAACAGTTTCTCTTTATTCTGTATTGTAAGAAGAGAGATTGTCTTTGGGACAGACCGGAAGAAGTAAGAGGTTTGGGCAAAAGGCTAAAATTTGAAGTAATTTTTGTAGAAAGATGAATATAAATAGAATAGGACTTGCTTAACAGCAATGAGAGGCCATTGTACTTATTTATATATTAATTTTCTTTTCAATAAATAGTTCAGGCTTATACATATGATGTGTTACAGATTCTGACTTTTGTCTAAATGTTGGAAAATTTAAAAAAAAAAAAACTTTTAAGTGCAAATTTCTGATTGAGATAGTGTGTAGATGCCACTATATCTTGTTGTTGTTATTTAGTCACTAAGTTGTGTCTGATTTTTTGGACCCCATGGATTATAACCTGCCAGGCTCCTCTGTCCATGGAATTTCTCAGACAAAAACACTGGAATGGGTTGCTATTGCCTTTTCCAGGGGATCTTCTGAACCTAGGGATCAAACTCGTGCCTCCTGCATTGGCAAACAGATTCTTTATCGCTGAGCCATTAGGGAAGCCCCCAGTATATTTCTAGTGTGCATTTTACTTCATTTACTGTTCTGTTTAAAAATATTTATATCTTAAAATCAGTTTTTTTTTTATTATTACTTGCCTCTAAGAAAAAAATTGGGGGATATGAAACTTGCTTTTTTCATTATGCATTTCTTTAGAGTACTAAGCATGGTGCTTTCAAAATAATCGAAGCTTTAGGGCTTTTCTTTTACATTTTTACCTACTCTTTCTGACAGTAATTTTACATTAATCTTAGGCCTGTAGTTTGCTTTGTTTTTTCTCTTACCAGAAACTTTTCTGCATCATCCTTTGCNTTTTTTATTATTACTTGCCTCTAAGAAAAAAATTGGGGGATATGAAACTTGCTTTTTTCATTATGCATTTCTTTAGAGTACTAAGCATGGTGCTTTCAAAATAATCGAAGCTTTAGGGCTTTTCTTTTACATTTTTACCTACTCTTTCTGACAGTAATTTTACATTAATCTTAGGCCTGTAGTTTGCTTTGTTTTTTCTCTTACCAGAAACTTTTCTGCATCATCCTTTGCTAGACACAAGCCTCATGGTGGGCTGAACACCTGTGATATTATTTTCCAGGATTTGTTATTTTTTTTCATTTCTTTCTTTTAAAAAAAAATGAAGTTTGGTCACATTCTATCTCCTGGTTCCTCTGAGGACAAATTTCTTCCTTATTACTGTATCGCTTTTGGAGAAATTATTTGCTACATGCTTTAAGACAGCAACCATTATTTTAGTATCTCAGTTTCACCAACTCTGGCATTTCCTGGTCACTCACTTTAAATGTAATTATATTGGAAAAATGGTGAGGGACAGGGAAGCCTGGTGTGTTGCAGCAGTCCTTAGGGTTGAAAAGAGCTGGACACGACTTGCTGACTGAACAACAACATTAGAAAAACAAAGATAATTAAATTTAGTTGGCCAACTTGTTAAAATGTACCATGATGTATATTTAGTTCAAAAACAGGTGTGTAAGAAACAGAAAAGTTGCAAATGTCTTACACTTTGTGTTAAATTCTGTTCCAAACTTTTGCTCTATGGATGATAATAAAACACACACACAAACACATATGAGACACACAAGACACCAGAAAATAAATTAATAAAACAATTAACCTGCATCTTTCCTGAAGTCACTCTACCCATGTTACATTGTAGTTTGTGGGCTTTTTTTTTTTTTTTTTTTTTTT
>SJYV01010314.1:135119-190623 GCA_006410875.1 Neotragus pygmaeus | reverse complement strand
TTTTTTTTTTTTTTTTAACCCAATTGGTCAAGGTTTGGGGGAAATTTTAGGTGTGTGAGAGTTGGAGGTCAACCACAACATCACAAATGTCCACAAACATATTTCTGTAAGAAAGAGTTCCTCCACACATAGCTCCATCAGTTCTAGAAAATGGAATACAAAAATCTTTTATAGAAAACCTGGCTGGCTTCTCATGGTGTAATCTGTCAGTATATATGTCATGTTCTTTTTGTTTAAGCTATAGTTGCCACAGACAGTGCTAGGAAGTAAGGAAAAGGAGCAAGAAAGATGGCAGGAAGCTAAATGGAAAAATACAAAAATAAGAAAAAATAGATCTCTATCTTAAAATATTATCCCAGCCCTCCATACAATCTAAAATTAATTTTGTTCTGTTTTTATTATATAAAGACCTAATGAAAGCATCATATATGTTAATTTTTGATACATGTTGAGTTTTGTTTCACAGCTACCTTAGAAATTGATGACAATTATTCATATATCAGTCCATTTGTAGAGTGACAGCCACAGATGAGGACTCTTCAAATGGTGAGAGACGGATGGTAAGTGGTGATCATTGGGTGAAAAACATATATGCACTTAGAATGGCAAAACACATAGGTAGCCAATGAAAGGGAGAAGGCAATGGCACCCCACTCCAGTATTCTTGCCTGGAAAATCCTGTGGACGGAGGAGCCTGGTGGGCTGCAGTCCATGGGATCGCTAGGAGTCGGACACGACTGAGCGACTTCCCTTTTACTTTTCATTTTCATGCATTGGAGAAGGAAATGGCAACCCACTCCAGTATTCTTGCCTGGAGAATCCCAGGGACGGAGGAGCCTGGTATGCTGCCATCTATGGGGTCCCACACAATTGGACACGACTGAAGCAATTTAGCAGCAGCAGCAGTGGCCAATGAAAGATGGGATATAAGCCTTATATATAAATTTGAAGCTAATGTTGTAAGAAAGAACAATTTCTGTTATTTTCATGAGAAAAATCAGGAAAGTATTGTTGGGAACTTTTCTGAGCACAGCGCTATCCTTTGAAGATATTTTTCAAGATTGGTTAATTATTTAATTTGATAATTAAAAAAAGAGCACAATGAATTTGGCAAATACTGTATCACAATATTCACATTAATGCTGGAAATAACATTTTTATAAGAAGAATTTTTCTTGATGAAAATAAGAAAGTTATACAACTTCTAATAGAGGTGGACAGCTGCAAAAAAGATGTCAACACTGAGCTGAAACTGGCGCTTTGCCTTTGGGATTCTATTCAGGACTGTTCCATTTTTTCTAGTTATTCCAATGTCACATGTGAATGTGGTTATATTTTTGATCTTTCATTGTCCTAATTACTAGATATATAACTATAAGAAACTTGCTTTTCTCATAATTGACTCATGGTTGTAAAGTCTCTTAGAGATTCGGCAAAATAAAAAGAACCTATGAATCTTTAAGTGGAGGTTTTAGTGCTACAATGGACTACAAAGGTCAGCAAGCTTGCTCTCCAGCTGTTCTTTTTAAACATGTATTGAGAGAGTTTTCTTCCAATTTAGTAATTCATAGTATGAAGTGGTGGAGCACTGAATGGGGGTGAACTAATGGTGCTTCAGGTGACTTGGATCAAGTTAGGACTTTACCACTAACTAGCGCTTTAATCCTGGGGAAGTCACTTAATCCCTTGTTCCCTTGATTTCCAGTTAACCTCCAGTGATAGAGGGCTGTTGTCACCCAAGGTTCTCAAAAGCTCTGCTTAAAAATAGTTTGCTGTAGCAGCCAGTATAAAATTAATATGAAACTGTTAAGAAATATGAGACTTCCTATTTGATAATATCTTTCCAACAGGTTAAAAAATAACCTATGATCCAGTTGAAAATAGTTATTACCAATTGTGTCATCTGCAAGAACAGAGCCCAGCAGGTGTATTTTAAAATTTAGTGTTTGGATAGATAGAGTTACATTGTTAAAGTCTAGATTCTATCACATTTTAAAAATATATGGTTATAATTGAACTTTTCTTTAACCAAATTTAACCTAATTTCAAATATTTTTTCGGACACTTTTAAGAAAGATTTATCTACTCTCACCTCTTGTCAAACATGGTGGCAAATAAATAAAAAGTGCAATCAAGAAGTAAGATAAATTATAAACTGTATTCAACTGTATTAGTATTTGAAATTAGTTTATATCATTATAATTCTTAATTTGTTTCTAAGAAGTCAAACAGTGATAGTGAGTTTATTTGGTACATTCTTTCAGAGGTATATTAACTTGCAAAATCAGATATTATTTTTGGAATTCTCGTAAAGAAATATGTATAGTGTTATGTAGCTCTATAAAAATAAAACAAATCTTTTGGTTGGGTTAATGAACTAAACAATACTTAATTTTCTTGTATTCTTCATCAGTATATTCCAATGGTTTTAATACAGGCTTAGATAATAAAGAGAGAAATAAATGTNTTTGGAATTCTCGTAAAGAAATATGTATAGTGTTATGTAGCTCTATAAAAATAAAACAAATCTTTTGGTTGGGTTAATAAACTAAACAATACTTAATTTTCTTGTATTCTTCATCAGTATATTCCAATGGTTTTAATACAGGCTTAGATAATAAAGAGAGAAATAAATGTGAAAAAAAGAACTTTCTATTACTATATATTTGCACCATTGTTGTATCTTAGTGATCTTCCTAATACCTTTTCATTTCAGTGTGATTAATGTATTATTTTGTTTTTCTAGTACTCCACTGAGGCATAGTTATCTGGACCAAAGCAAGGAGCAAATTCTTTTGGAGTGGATTCTATAATTGGCATTGTTAGTGTGAGAGGCAATGATCCCTTGGACTTTGATTCTGGATACCATGTAATTAATATATTTATTCTTCTACAGAGTGACAAGATTATTTGTAACTCTGAACTCTGCCTGAAAAATTAAACACACTATTATTTTAAAGAAAGAGTAATAGTATGTGATCCATTAATAAGGATTATGCAGCAAACCAAATATCAAGATCCAGTCTTTGCAGATATCAAAGCATATAGGTCATGTCATAATTTTTTTGAGATCTAGCTAAAGAAGTTTCATACGAAAGACTTTCTAATTAGGTAGAGTTAAATCAATACACTAACATTTATCCTGAACATCACTGATGGAAAAAAATTAAAAGTCAAGTTTCTTATTGAACATTCATANTGTTGAACATATTACTGAATACCTAAGCCAATTTCCTTAAGCTTGTGTTTTATTCTGTATAAGACATAGTGTATGTTAGCTAGGGGGAAAAAGTGATCCACGAATTAAAATCTTTTATTGTTACCTTTGAAAAATAAATTTTCAACAAATATTTTACTCCTTTATATAATTCTAATTTTAAGATTTTAGTTAAGTACAGAATCAGAATACTTTGTTTGATCAAAACTGTCTCAAGTAAAAGAGCTTGGGCAAAACAGCAAGATCAAAACAGAAGAATGAAAATGGCAAGACTAAATTTTCCTAGCCTCATTTCTCTGTATTTGTGTTTTTAAAATAATATTTTTATTGATGTAAAACACACATAATGTACAATTCATCATCTTATTTTATGTGTACAAGTCATTACATGCATTTTAAGTATATTGTTGTTTTTCATTTGCTAAGTTGTGTCCAGCTTTTTGCCACCCCATTGACAANTGTACATGTAAGGGCTCATTTAATGTTTGCTTAAGATAATAGATACCTTATTGCCTCAGGAGCGTTTTTTTTTTCTTTTCAAAAGAATTGTATGTCTGAACAAATAATGTCTAAAGGGTAAGATGTGTGACAGGATAATGAGGAAAATATTTGAGATCTGATGGCATTCTTAGAAGTTATCTTCTGTTCTTGATCCCAAAGAGTAGCTCGTAGTTCTGTTTCCAAGAGTTAGAATTAAACAACTTGCTCTGTGAATATTTTAAATGCATTGTACTTTTAGTTAATAACTGACTCTGTGATTCAATCATTATCTTTTTTGTTAAATTTCATCTATATCTAGGCATACATCTAAGCTACACATTTGAGCGAGGCTTAATGGCGTATGAAATGAAGCTATTTTGAAATATACAATTAATCTAATTAACTGAGAAAACAAGTGTATTTCTCTTAATCGCCTAGGAGAAAAATAAGTCTATATCTAACTGGAGAATACTACAACAAAAATCTAACAGGAGACATACTATAAACATATATATATATATTACTAAATAGTATAATTTTTTTAAAACTCTTTTCCAGGTTTTCCAGCTCAAACTGAGAGCAAAATATTCAACAAGTCTGCTCTGTCAAGAGATGTTGATTATCACAATTAGAAACATAAATGATGAGAAACCTCAATTTGAGTAAACATATTTATTTTAAAGTGTAACCATAAGAGAATACCTAAGTAAACTTTTCACATATATTATAAATAATAATTATAAAGATTATGTAACTACATATAAATATATTATAGGGTTACATTAAAATATATTACTAATATATTAAAATATATAAATATAGGGTTATATTTATATATATTAAAATATATTAAATAAAATATATTCAAATATATTACTATGTTATAGTAAAATATACTACTGCTGCTCAGTCGCTTCAGTCGTGTCCGACTCTGTGTGACCCCACAGATGGCAGCCCACCAGGCTCCCCTGTTCCTGGGATTCTCCAGGCAAGAATACTGGAGTGGGTTGCCATTTCCTTCTCTAATGCGTGAAAATGAAAAATGAAAGTGAAGTCGTTCAGTTGTGTCCAACCCCGTGACCCCATCGATGGCAGCCCACCAGGCTCCTCCGTCCATGGGATTTTCCAGGCAAGAGTACTGGAGTGGGGTGCCATTGCCTTCTCTGAAAATATTATAGTAAAATATATTACTATATTATAGTAAAATATATTACTATATACAAATTTGATATATGTAGCAATATAGAGCAAAATACATTTTATAAAATATTGGAAAATAAATATAGAAGTGAACAATATTGTAATATGGTGAAAGCACTTTTGTGTCTTTCAGTTTTCTTCTGTAAAAGTTTTGTAATGTTGTCTTGTTGTTATATATTAATTTTAAATTATAGGAAAAGTATACGTTAAAATGTGGTTTTAAATGTTTAATTTAAGCTACTTAACTTCCGTACTCTGAGGAGATGTGTATAAGAGACAGCCAATAAACTAATCNCTTCTGTAAAAGTTTTGTAATGTTGTCTTGTTGTTATATATTAATTTTAAATTATAGGAAAAGTATACGTTAAAATGTAGTTTTAAATGTTTAATTTAAGCTACTTAACTTCCGTACTCTGAGGTATAATTGTACGTTTCAAAAACATTTTCAGATTATGAATGAATGTTAGAGGTTTTTCTTTACGTCAAAGTGTTGTAACCAAATATATTACTACAATCTAAGCAAAATTAAATACTTCTTAGATTGATGAAGAGGAAAAGAAACATTGTAATATTCAAATTATTTTACTTCTACTCCTAAGTTATATCTCTACAGATGACTAAGAAGAGTTACATTGTCTGAGTCCTCAAATTCATTTTTATATTATCTGAATAATAAAAGCAAATATGGAGCTTTTATTTCTTAGCTTTTCTCTTATTTCTGGGGCTAATTACCCTACCTGCCTACCTACATTTGGGCTAGAGGTGTTCTCAATTTTTAAAATAATTTTTGTCACCTGCATGCTTTTTGCTTTTTGTCACCTGCATGCATAATTTTTTGTCACCTGCAAGCATAAATTTATTTTACTTGCTTAGTAGATTTCAATGCTAGATATTATAAGCAATATAAAAATTATGAAAATATTGGTATGGCTGCAAAATATTGTTTTCATTTCTTAAGAGACATAGTATATTAAGTCACAATTAATTAAACAGAAAAGAAAATGATTCAAAGTGGTACAGCATGTAGTTATTATGAGTTATATTATACTATGGTAAAAGGATAAATCACATTGTAAAGGAGAAACCACATTAGATTGTGGTGATCAAGAAAGTTGCTCAGAGGAATGGCCTCACCCACTCACCTCCTTTTTCCTTTAATCCCACTGAACTTCTCTTCTGACCCCAGATTTAGCCTTTCCTTTCCTTTAAAACATGCAGCAAAGTTATAGTATTTATTACACAATTCTGTAGTTATTTATATACATGTTCGCCACTAGCAATGAGATCTAATAAGNAGAGGAATGGCCTCACCCACTTACCTCCTTTTTCCTTTAATCCCACTGAACTTCTCTTCTGACCCCAGATCTAGCCTTTCCTTTCCTTTAAAACATGCAGCAAAGTTATAGTATTTATTACACAGTTCTGTAGTTATTTATATACATGTTCGCCACTAGCAATGAGATCTAATAAGCAGAAACCAGCTTATTATGTGTATAAACTGGAATAATATACTGTAGGTTATTGATAAATGTCTGATGCTTGAATGGAAGTTTTAATAAGAAAGAAATTTAAGTTTCAGATATGTTCTAGAAACTGATCAGTGATTTGGAATATACTTTAAATAGATGAACAATAAATTTAAAATAAATGTCCTTATAACTTGCTTTAATAAGTTATGACTTTGGAATTCAACATACCAGATAACAAGATGAAAATGAAAATATTTAATCCCTTATGTTCAGTTGCCAACTGTTCCATACATTTGATATTTGGAATATAGAGGTGCACTATTTCACTCTGTCTTTCAGCTTTATTTCTTTGATGTCATGATTATCTTTGCTATCTGTCATGATTCCAGGGACTAAATGATTAAAAGTTATTGCTTATGCAGAGATTACACAACTTACTGCCAGAAAAGGATTTTCTTAACATTTGATTATCTTTGGAACTCAAATTCTTGACATGATGAACATAGTACTATTACAAATCCAAAAGATTCTTTGCAAGTTATCAGAACCAGGCAGGTATGTGCATACAGATTTGTATTTGCAACATATTTTGATCACCATATTTTGTAGACCATTTCTTCTGAATTCTATTGGAGAAATTATAGCAAGAATAAAAGCAACAGATCGAGATGAAGACAACAGCATCATTTATTCCTTTAGAACACAGCAGGAAAAGTTTGTTTTGGACTCTTTTAAACACATACTTTTAGCTTTCTTTATTTAAGCAGTCACTATCTAATCTCTGCATTTCCTTTAGAAATTGGCCTAGGAAAACTACTCTTTCAAAATTAGATTAAATATGGAGAAGGAAACACCAAAAATGTGTGGTATTTCACAGTTGCTATTTTCCTACTTGTAAAAATGACCTTGTGAAATAATGACTGTCATAATAACTTATTTTTATAACTGGCTATTGGCTTACTGAACCAATCAATACAATATTTCTGTGAAATCTCTGTAGACTATAGGACAGATAAGTCATATCTAATTCCTTAATTTCTCTTGAGAAAAGCAGAACTTTTCCTTAACAACTATATTTTGAATACTTGATTATGGATATATTCCAATATATGTGGACAGAATTACCACTCCAAGATACCGTTTTCTTATGGCTTGTCATAGTATTTGATTTAACTGTCCAGCATTCAACCAGAGGGAAAAAAACACCACCAGCAACACCACTCTGAGAGTTTCTTAAGCACACTGTGTAAGACTGTTCTCTCTCTGTTTGATTCAGGGAGCTTAAGGTTCACAAGGCCAGAAATCAGGAGTGAAGATGGATATAAAGTAGAGGAGATTAAGGGTAGACCGGAACACACAAGCAGATGTAGAAACAAACTTATTGTTACCAAGGGGTAAAGGGAAAAGGGATAAATTGGGAGATTGGGATTAACATATAAACATTGCTGCTGCTGCTAAGTTGCTTCAGTCGTGTCCAACTCTGTGCGACCCCATAGACGGCAGCCCACCAGGCTCCCCCATCCCTGGGATTCTCCAGGTAAGAATACTGGAGTGAGTTGCCATTTCCTTCTCCAATGGGTGAAAGTGAAAAGTGAAAGTGAAGTCGCTCAGTTGTGTCTGACTCTTTGCAACCTCATGGACTGCAGCCCACCAGGCTTCTCCGTCCATGGGATTTTCCAGGCAAGAGTACTGGAGTGAGATGCCATTGCCTTCTCCGCATATAAACACTGCTATATATAAAATAGATAACTAACAAGGACCTACTACAGAACAGGGAATACTCCTCAATACTCTGTACTGGCCTATATGGGAAAAATCTTAAAAAGATGGATATATGTATATGTGTAACTGATTTACTTTTTAGTATGCCTGAAACTTAATAAAAAATTAGAAGTCAATTATACTCTCATAATAATTATTTTAAAAGGAATAAGTTAAGTGAGATGGCAAAAACAATATATGATTAGGATTTTAACAGTTTTTTCAGGCTCAAAAACACTGATAAATTTTTATTATTATAACTAAAATAAAATATTATGATCTAGTATTTTAAAGTACAGATGCTACCTATGCTTAGTAAATCCATAAATTACAACTTAGAGATTTGGATAACAATATGATAAAATCATTTTTTAATATTAAATTATATTTTAAAGGTAAGTATAAAGCAAGTGAGCATTCTTAAATATTTTCATTGAATATAGAATTGCTAAACATCACTTTTCTTGTTCACTAAACATGCTGCTGCTGCTGCTAAGTCGCTTCAGTCGTGTCTCACTCTGTGCGACCCCATAGACGGCAGCCCACCAGGCTCCCCCATCCACTATTAAATGAATTAAACTACTATAAATATGAATAAATTGACATGTGCTTAATTATTTGAGTTTGGTAATTTTTCTTTTTTTCTTTTCATTAGTCACAGGCATAATTACGCTTCTTCAGCCTTTGAATCTTGACAACCCAGATAATCCTAAAACCTACTCTTTGGAAACTGAGGCCTTGGATAATGCGAATAATGCCAGTACTTATGTGTTTTCAGTTTTTATGGAGGATGTAGATGATCCTATTGTCTGTGACCCAAGTTTTTCAACAGGAGCAGGTATACTACAAGTCTATTTTATTGATAACATTCATGAAATGAAAGAGAAAAAAGAAAAAAAAATTAGAGTTGGTGTGCTTTAAAATAACATTCAAATAATTGTTTCTTTATGTGGCATACTGGACATAGAAACAGTTACAAATTTATTTTAAGTTTATCATAACATATGAGTTAACAGGCAGCTTCACAATATTAAGATATGTGAAAATCTAAATTGTAAAATACAACTTCCATCTTCTAAATTGACCAAGGCTTAAGATTATTGGGGGAAAAGGCTGTACTGACTAAGGAATGCAATACTATTCAGACATAAAAAAAAGTGGATTTTTACATTTGCAGCAGTATGGATAGACTTGCAGGGCATTGTGTTAGGTTAAATAAGTCATATTGAAAAAGACAAACATTGTATGATATGACTTAATGTGGAACTGGAAAAAATCAGCAAACTAGTGAATATAACAAAAAAGAAGCAGACTCACAGATCTAGAGAACAAACTAGTGTCTACCAGTGGGAAGAGTGCAGTTAGAGAGGAGACAATACAAAGGGAAGGGATTTAGAGGAACAAATTAGTAGGTATAAAAGAAGCTATAAGAATACATTATACAACATGGAGAATATAGCAAATATTTTATAATAACTATAAATGAAGTGCATGTGTGCATGTTCAGTAGCTCAGTTGTGTCCAACTCTTTGTGACCCCATGGACTATAGCCCACCATAATTCTCTGTCCATGGAATTTTCCAGGCAAGAATATTGGAGTGTGGGTTTCCATTTTCTACTTCACAGGATCTTCCTGACCCAGGGATCAAACCCACATCTCCTGTCTCCTGCATTGGCAGGTGGATTCTTTACCACTGAGCCACCTGGGAAAACTATGAATCACTATATTATATACCTGCAACATATAATACTATACATCAACTATACTTCAATAAAAAAGAAATTTGCATTCATAAAGCAAAATTTTAAATAACAATCTAAAATACTGTTTCAGTTCAGTTCAGTTGCTCAGTCGTGTCCGACTCTTTGCAACCCCATGAATCGCAGCACGCCAGGCCTCCCTGTCCATTACCAACTCCTGGAGTTTACTCAAACTCATGTCCATTGAGTCGGTGATGCCATCCAGGCATCTCATCCTCTGTCGTCCCCTTCTCCTCCTGCCCCGAAACCCTCCCAGCATCAGGGTCTTTTCCAATGAGTCAACTCTTTGCATGAGGTGGCCAAAGTATTGTTTAGTAACTGCTTATAAAGAGTATTAAAATTATTATCTTCATTTCATTATTTTTGTTTCTTGGTTTATTTTTACAGAATTAGACATGTATTCAAGGTTTATGGGCAAAACTTATAGTAACATAATATTTTAATATTTATTTTTTAATCCTCAAACATGTATAAAGTGTTTCAGGTTCTTTCTAAGGCACACAAAACATAATGTCCCAAATATAAAGATGTGGCAACATGTAAAATAAAATGAAAGCATGTGTTTAAGAAGGGTTTCTCTGGTGGCTCAGCAGTAAAGAATCAGCCTACAATGCAGGGGATGGGTTTGGTCCCTCAGTTGGGAATATCCCTTGGAGAAGGGAATGGCAAACCACTCTATTAAGTGATTAGCATGTTATTAAGTGAAATCGTTCAGTCGTGTCTGACTCTTTGCGATCCCATGGACAGTAGCCTGCACCGGGCTTCTCCATCCATGGGATTTTCTAGGCAAAAGTACTAGAGTGGGTTGTCATTTTCTTCTCCAGGGAATCTTCCAGACCCAGGGATTTAACCCAGGTCTCCCATATTGATAGACAGACACTTTACCGTCTGAGCCACCAGAGAAGTCCAAATCACTCTGTTATAGCCTGGTAAATCCCATAGACAGAGGAACATGGTGGGCTACAGTTCGGGGTCAAAAAAGAGCTGGACATGACTTAGTGACTAAAAAATGGCAACATTTGAAAGAAACAAAAAGTCAAACAACAGAAAATTGGTTAAAAGATAGTATATCCATTTGATGTAAAGTTACCTAGCAATTAAAAATTTTTACAAAAAAAATAGCATGAGATGAAATAAACTGTAAAAAGTTTTCTTAATTATGTTGAATACAATGCTATATATTAGCCAATAATTGTAAATATCATTTTATATATATGATCTTATTTATCTCTATTTTTATATAGTTACAAAAACTATTCTTTATTATCTATTGCTATTTTTAAAATGTTTCTCAAGTTAAAACTCTAGCCATGGTTATAAATTTCAACTTCTTGTATAATCACCATCATACTCCTAACAGTTTGTAGCTATCTCAACTGATATTCTTGCTCCCAAGAGTACTTGCTTAAAATAGGTTTTCAATTATATAAATTGCAATAGAATAGATATTTAAAGTAATATATGAGGGAACCTTTCAGTATGAGTAAAATAGATGTTCCCAAAAAGTTTGGTATAAGTTAAAATTTTGTCAAGTGTATTTCATCTTAAAAATTTTACCCATTAAAAAACATTCATAATATGTTAATTAAAATCAGTATACTGTCATGCATAAGAAAATGAATTATGTTTTCAATAGCACCAAACAAATCACAACTTCACATACTGTTTTCTGACTTTATCATTATTTGTGTTTATGTTTTTCATAAAGACCTCCTGAAGATAAAACTTTTAAACATTTAAATGCATCAATACCTGAGACTTTGTAGATAGTAGGATCTCAAAAAATCCAAGTTGGCTTGGTTTGAATTTTGTTTGGTCAATTCAACTCCTTAATTATATCTGTTCTGCTAGTTACTCTCTCGATTCTTTTCCTTCATGTATCTTTAATCTTACTTGCTTACTTATCTACCATAGTTGAACCCTCTCTCCTCTTTCTGTCTTTTCTGTTCTGACTCCTTTTTTTTTTCTCTAGCTGTTTCTATTAGGAGAAACTATCCAGTTAACTAGGAAACAATTATTCTGGTATGTTATAAATCTATCTGAAATAAGAATTTGTGTTAAAGGGACTCGTTCATAGATGCCAAACCTAAGAAAGAAAAACCTCCTAGTAGGCCTTGGCAATGAATCACCTCATAGGCCTGGTGTTTATAAAAACTTTATCTTTTGGATCACTTTGAGACAATCAAACTGATGTTCCTCATAATTTACTCTTCTGGTCTCCCCGAAATCATGGAAAGATACACATGGATCACAAGGAGGTCATTCTGACCCAATTTCTCCCACAGACTTGGCTGAACCAGCATAAACTGCTTTGGCAGGATCAAGATCAAGGTTCTCTTCTCTTCCATCATGTGGGTTCATGGACCTTGTGACAGAGAAGTAGCAGAAAATAAAATTCTACCTTCTATCTAAAATAGTGTAAATCTGCAGCTCTCTGTGAGATTTCTTAAGATAAGGTATCCAATGGCCCTAATTAACTAGAGCAAACCACTAAATCAGGGAATCCGTTTTTATGTCGAGTTTGAAACACTGAGTTTAAAATAAGCAAGACCTGTTCACATAACAATTGTTCCATTACATTCTTAGAAATAGTCAAATTACATGAGGCCTTTTCAGGACTTCCTAGTCTAGTTGATAGACTATATTCAATATTCAGGTGAACAGAAAGCAGAAATAATTTTAAAAGAGTATCATCTGTAGAATCATACAATAGGTGAAAAAAATTCCTTAATGTGTGTGTGTTTGTGTAATTTGGTTTTGAGGTGAGACGGAATCACAATTGGTAAGATAAGATAAGAAGAAAGATAAGAAAGAAAGATAAGAAGCAGTGGTTGAAGAAAGGAAAGTAACTTATTGATCACTTGTGAGATGCATTATGTATAATATTTAATCCTCAGAACTATTCTAAGGTTGATAATATATCTTATCCTATTATATAGATAAGAATATTGATGGATTAGAAATTCAACACTATTTTTTCCTGACTCCAGAGCTTTTGCTCTATTTCTTATACATTATTGTGAAAAGAGATAAAAGACCAATTATCAAACAAAGCAATCAGAGTTGAAAGCATATCTTTTAATGGTCACTGACTTTGCGCCAGACACTGAGAAATTATATCCTATTCCACACACTAGCTCAAAATTTAAATGTAGAGATATGAAACTGGTATTTTTATGTTAGTTTTCTTAAAATGAATGTTAGTTGAAAAATTATTTGTGATCTTTTTTCTCTGAAATAAATATCATTAAGAAAACTAGAAATTCTTACAGCATGACAATTTATGGAACCATTATGAAACAAAACGCGGTGAAAGAATGTTTGAATTTAAATTACTGCTCATGGTTTATATAATTTTATAGATGTTTCCGTGTCTATTCCTGAAAATGTTCCTGCATCTGCTTTTATATATATGATTCTTGCAAGAGATCCAGATCCAAGACAAGAAGTTGAGGTAAGCATTTCATTATTATTAATTTTCCCCAACTTTCACTTTTTAAAAAGTGGTCAAATATTCAATGAGCAAAAAATTATTTCATCAGACTTTGAATTAATGTCATCTTTATATCTTATGGTAGTCAATGAAGTGAAAGAAAGAATTTAAACCTTTGAATAAGTACATTCTAAAAATGATGACTTGAAAATGAAAGTAATAGACCTTGTAAGATACTCTTAGAGAAGGCAATGGAACCCCACTCCAGTACTCTTGCCTGGAAACACCCATGGATGGTGGAGCCTGGTAGGCTGCCGTCCATGGGATCGCTGAGTCAGACACAACTGAGCAACTTCACTTTCACTTTTCACTTTCATGCATTGGAGAAGGAAATGGCAATCCATTCCAGTGTTCTTGCTTGGAGAATCCCAGGGATGGCGGAGCCCAGTGGGCTGCCGTCTGTGGGGTCGCACAGAGTAGGACACAACTGAAGCGACCTAGCAGCAGCAAAAATGATGACTTGAAAATGAAAGTAATAGACCTTGTAAGATACTCTAAAAGGTATTTAGAAAAACTAGAGCATACATTTATTTGATGATATTTATACAGCTGAGAGAGTATCCTTTCATGTTTATTATCTTTTATTCATTCTGCTGCTGCTGCTGCTGCTGCGAAGTCGCTTCAGTCGTGCCCGACTCTGTGCGACCCCATAGACGGCAGGCTCCATCAGGCTCCCCCGTCCCTGAGATTCTCCAAGCAAGAACTCTGGAGTAGGTTGCCATTTCCTTCTCCAATGCATGAAAGTGAAAAGTGAAAGCAAAGTCTCTCAGTCGTTTCTGACTCAGCGACCCCATGGACTGCAGCCTGCCAGGCTCCTCCGTGCATGGGAGTTTCCAGGCAAGAGTACTGGAGTGGGATGCCATTGCCTTCTCCGTTATTCATCCTAGATCAGGCATAATAAATTTCAGTAAATTTCTTTACTACACATATAATTTGAATAAATGATATGGTATTGGATTGGCCAAAATGTCTGTTAGGGATTTTCTGTACAATGTTATGGAAAAAGGAATGAACTTACTGGGTTTTTTGTTTGCTTGTTTGTTTTGTTTTTTCGCTTCAATGGGTTTTGGTTGCTGCATGCTGGCTTTCTTGAGTTGTGGTGAGTAGGGGATATCTCTGGTTGTGGTAGTGTGCTTCTCACTGTGGTGGCTTCTCTTGTTGCAGAGCCCAGGTCCTAGGTCGTGCACACGTCAGTAGTTGCTGCTCACGAGCTCTAGAGCATGAGCTCAGTAGGTGTGGCACATGGGCTTAGTTGCTCATGGTATGTGAAATCTTCCTAGACCAGGGATCCAACTTGTACCCCCTGCCTTGGCAGGCAGATTCTTAACCACTGGATCACCAGAGAAGTTCCCAAATGGACTTTTTGGACAATCCAATATACCTTCATATAATTTCTAGTCATAAAAATAAACAATAATAGTGTGATGGGGTCGCAAGGAGTTGGACATGATTGAGCAACTGAACTGAACTGAACTGAGTGATTTAATAAATAATAGATGACAAAATAATTACAGATCAAGAGGCAGTAAAGAAGAAGAAATTCAGGATAATTAGTCTAGATTTTCTCAGGAATTTTTTTATGGTATACATATGAATGATATTCTAATTGCAAGAAAAAATTGATTTTTTGATTATAGAATTATAAATCATATTAGTACAATGGACTATTCTGCTCTAATTCTCTTTAGGGCTAACTGCATTTTTTCCATTTGCTCATATTTACTCTAGCAACTGGCTTGTAAACATTGTTTGGAGAAAAATGCTGAAGCGATAGCTTAGGGGGCATTGTTGGAAAATTTAGTCTGTATGCAATTTTTCTGGTGATATGATTACAGTGATGCATTGATCAATAGTCCCAATTTCATTTTTTTGCTCATGTGAATTTTAGATTGAGGAAAGAAAATAACACAGGAAAAATATAATTTCTTATTTACTCAATTCAGAAGCTCCATTTATGTGGATGTGTAAATGCTTGTGGGAGGATAGGGTCAGGATATGTGGATTATGTGCATTTAGGGTGTGTAGATATATGTGGGGATTTAGGCCATGATTACATCCACATAGGAGAAGGATGGGGTTTCTATGTAAATACCAATTATAATTTTATGCATTTACATGTATATATTTCATAACTAAATATTATATGAATTATATTGTAAAAGTCACTGGGAAAGAAAAACAAAGACTTGGAAAATAAATTTTAAAACAAATCCTAAAGTATAATAATATGGGGAGAAACAGGCAAATAAGATTTTCCCATAAGAACATTTAATGGATTTTAGTCTAACATAAGCCAACTTTGGTTGTTCACTTATAGACAAATAAAAATCAGTTAGTATGCCCATCAAAATGACTGTGATGTCTTTTTGGAAATGGCATTGGAAATGTCTCCCAGGTCTTATTGTTTTTCTTTGGGCCAGAAAATAGATGTAAATTTTCTAAAAATATGATATCTTTACTAAATCCTTTAAAAAATCTTTAATATTCATCTTGAAACTGAGTCAATTTATAAGCAAAGTGACAACAATGGTGAGGAACGTGATGATGCCCATAAAAATATCTGTGTAAAGCAATATTTTATTGTGCCATACAGAAAATCAATACAGAGATGATATCTAATGGATTTTTCCAAATAATTCAGTGCATGTATACAAATGGGAATGGCTTGTTTATATATTAGAAAAATCTGTAAATGCAAGACTAGAAATAAACTAATTATAAAACCAATAATGGATATTTACCAAAAATGTTCTAATATTTAAATATAAAAATCTTGGGGAAAAAAAACCCTAAAATGCTGAAAAAATTTCAGATTGCTTTTGAAGTCTGGGAAAGAAAGTTTAGC
Organism: Neotragus pygmaeus; assembly: GCA_006410875.1. Taxonomy (NCBI): domain Eukaryota; kingdom Metazoa; phylum Chordata; class Mammalia; order Artiodactyla; family Bovidae; genus Neotragus; species Neotragus pygmaeus. The sequence goes on along the minus strand of SJYV01010314.1, from coordinate 174,397 downwards.
TTTTATTTTATGGGCACTGTCTTCACAAAATTAATTTTGGTTTAGTTGGGTATGCCAAATAATTGCATCAAAACTGTCAGTTCAAAATTCATGCTTTTTCAATAATATATTAACCATTATTTTGTGTGTGCTTTCTTAATAGATTTTATTATCAAATTCTTCAGTTAATGCCACTGTCTACTTTGCCTTGGATTCCCATAATGGTGTCATATCTGAAACCATGAAACCTCTTTTGGATTATGAAGCAAATCCTAAAGTAAGAATATATATGAAACAATATTAAAATAATAAATATATTTAAATGCCCTACAATATGAATAATTTTCTTTATTTTTAATAAGAACAATTTGTTAAAACAAAATACACCAAATTCATGTAAATTATATTTTAATATTCACATACATTAAGCAAAATTTCACTTTAAGAAAATAAATTTAGATGTTTATTTGATTTACTGTACTTTTTCCACTAGACTTTTTAAAAATAACATTTCATTTTTGTATTTGCTTCTTTAAGTTTATATAAAAGATAGAGAAGGGATTATCTCTATATCTGTCTCTTATACACATCTTCCNAATTTAGATGTTTATTTGATTTACTGTACTTTTTCCACTAGACTTTTTAAAAATAACATTTCATTTTTGTATTTGCTTCTTTAAGTTTATATAAAAGATAGAGAAGGGATTATCTAAATATTGAAGAGCATAAAAAAGTTGGAGAAGGGACTCCCTCCATATTCAAAAGCATAAAGCTTAAGCAATGTTCTAGGTAATTAAATAAAATTGCCCTTTTTTACAGTCACGATTTATCTGGAATGTTGCCTTTATCCTTGGCTTTACTTGACTATAGAAATCTGCCCTAAGTCTTTTTTCCCCCCAGTGTCCTGGTCAAATTTCAAATTTGCAAATATTTGGAAAGAAGAGAGAGGTATAAAGGGATGGAAAAACATAACAAATCACTTTTCCTATAAAGTCATTCTGGGAAATGGGACCACTTAAATTTCAAATGTTTACCAGTGTCTTTAAACGTTTCTCAAAATTTCCAGTAGTAGACTTATCAGGCACATTTTCAAAAAAACATCATATTATCTAAAATAAGCCTTTATAAGCTGCATTTTTTTTTTTGGTAAGTTACAAATATTTTGACCAGGATTTTCTCACTGTGTGACAGAGGAAAAAAATAAAGCATCAACTGGTGCTCTAGGACAATTGGCTAATAGTCTCTAACATTACNTCATGGTCAACAGAAGAGTCCGAAATGCAGTACTTGGATGCAATCTCAAAAATGACAGAATGATCTCTGTTCGTTTCCAAGGGAAACCATTCAATATCACAGTAATCCAAGTCTATGCCCCCATCTGTATTGCTGAAAAAGCTGAAGTTGAACGGTTCTATGAAGACCTACAAGACCTTTTAAAACTAACACCCAAAAAAGATACCCTTTTCATTATAGGAGCCTGGAATGCAAAAGTAGAAAGTCAAGAAACACCTGGAGTAACAGGCATGCCTGTGTACCATAGTGGATTCTGGGTGTGCACACATAACACAAAGTTAAACTAAAATTATCTATTTAGAAATAGAAATATTATCCATTTTTCCAAAAATAAAAAGATTACTCAAGTTTGCAGTAATAACTGGCCAGTCATTTATTTGAATATTTCAGCTGACAAGTTTTGCATTATATAATATAAAAGTTTTTATTCACTGGTTATTTAGAGTATCTCACATACCTGATTACATATATAGTTACACTAGCAGGTCTTTATAAACTAACTAGAGATTATTTTTTATAAAAGGGAGACTAAATTGTTACTAATATTAATTTAGAAAAATGCAAAACTTTCTCTTATTGAAGCAGAAGTAAAATCATAAAGTTAAATCTTTAGTCATAATAGATAAAGTTAGAGGACAGCTGCCATGGCAACAATTTTCCAGTGACAGAGAAAGTAACGAATAACAAGAGACCAGAATTCTTGACCAAATCCCTTTCTATCTTCTGATGAATTNAAATCATAAAGTTAAATCTTTAGTCATAATAGATAAAGTTAGAGGACAGCTGCCATGGCAACAATTTTCCAGTGACAGAGAAAGTAACGAATAACAAGAGACCAGAATTCTTGACCAAATCACTTTCTATCTTCTGATGAATTATCAAATCTCATATCTCTGATATCCAGCGTCTTTATTCTAAAGACATACACTTTGAACAGATTTCTAAATGACTAAATTACAAAAACTTGCCAAGGTGCTAGATTAACCCTCGTCACATCAGAAAAACATGTAGACCCATTAAATTCAAATGTGAAATTAATTTTGACTTGACCTGGCACATTGCTCAGAACAATGAACCTATTAAAAATTCCCAGCCAAAAAAAAAAAAAACGCTTGAGGATGCTCTGAGATGCTTGAAGAGGCAAAGGAAAACAAAAAAAGTGCTTCCATCTTTAACAGGGGAATGTTTGTTTTGCTTAACTTGAGGTGGAAATAATTTATTATTGGGCACTCCTTAATTCATCAAGTACTTTAAATTCTGATTACGTATCAGGCAACATTCTATGTAAGGGTATATAGCCATGGCTAAGTCAGAAATGATACTGGCCCCAAGGAGCTTACATTTCAATAGGGAAACATCAACACTGACCAAGTGATACTTTACAATAAGTATAATCAATGTTTTTTAAAGGGGTATAAAATACTATAAGAACTTCAATTTTAAATATACTGCCTTTATAATTTATAGATAGATACAAATAATATTTTTCTCAAATTTGAGTCACACACATATACAAACACACACACTATTTTTAAAGAAAACAAATCTCAGATTCATGACAGAGTCCACTGATTTTGGAAGCTAAAATGCAGTGAATGTGTTTTACACCTATGGGCTTTTACTGAAAAGCTTTCCTTCATTAACATTAAAAAATTACAGAACGCTGACTTCCATCACCCCCAGAATGTATCAGCAGACCCAGTTTAAGAAACTGCTTTATAATGCCACTCCCTATAATACCAATGCATTTGCGATCATACCATTACAATTATAAACAGTAAAAATCACCGTCCAATGGCATCCACTCATTATTATATATAATATTTTATCATACATTATTTAACCATTTCATTTATTTACCAGCCTCATTATATATATAGATATATATATATACACATATATATCTATAAAACCACTGCTGTGATTTTTATCACCTGTATTTGAAGTTAGTATAAATGGAATGGTACAGTATGTATCATTTTGCTTTCTATTTTTTGTACTCAGCATGTTTTTGAGATTCCCCAATATTGCACACATTAGTAGTTCATTTCTTTTTAAAGCTGAGTGCATTACACTGTATAGAAAAAAAACCACAATTTGTTAGAGTGACATTTGGGTTGAATAAGATTTCTTATTTTGAATAAGATTTCTTATTTTATATGTATTTTATACATTTTATATGTATTTTATACATATAATTTTATACCTGTTTTCTAGATAATAAATATTTAGAAGTAAACATGAAGAAATCCAGAACAATGGATCTTCACAGATGCCCAGGCCCTAGAAACCAGTGAATATGTTACTGTACATGGTGAAAGGGATTTTGCAGATGTGACAGGGTCTGAAAAAGAAGAGAGCTTTTCAGGCAAGGAGCTTCTGAAAGCTAAAGAGAAGTTACTTTGAATCTGATTTGAGTATAAAGATGCAAGTGTGCAAGGGGAAATGAAAATTACCTTGAATTATCTGGATAAGTCTTATCTAATCACACAATTCCTAAAATGTAGAGAGCCATTCCTAGCTGGGGTCAGAGAGAGAAATGTGACAACAGAAGTGGAGTTAGAGAAAGGGAACATGGGCTGCTTTTAAGACCGAGGAAAGGAACATGATCTAGCATCCAGAAAAGTACACACCTTGCTGACACATTGTTTTGAGCCTGGCAAGAACCACACTGGATCTCTGACGTAGAAAACTATAAAGAAAACAAATTTGTGTTGCTTTGAGCCACAATTTCAAGATAATTTATACTACCAAAAGAGAGCTAATGCAGTAACTTTATTTTTAAAAGATCTAGACCATTTTCCAAGGAGGTTGTATCATTTTACAAATACCCAGCAATGTATGAAATTTTCCGCTGCTTCAGATCTTCAACTGAAGCATTTAAGATGGTTAGTCTATTAATTTTAACCATTGTAATGTGCATATAGTGGTATCATAATGTGGTTTTAATTTGCAGTTCTCTGATGTCTAGAGATGCCATGAAGTTGTTTACATATGCTTATTGGCAAATCTTCATGTGTTTATTGGTAAATGCCAAATTGGACTTCAAGAGTATCTGTTTAACGTTTTTGTTCATTTTCTTGCTTTGATTTTTAAAATTTATTTTTTAACAGAAGGAAAATCCTTTATAATGTTGTGTTGGTTTCTGCTATACAGCACAAATTGGCCATAATTATATATATATATATATATATGTGTGTGTGTGTGTGTGTGTGTGTGTGTGTATACACACACACACACATATATAATGTTTCGGTTCAGTCTCTCAGTCGTGTCTGACTCTTTCCAACTCCATGGACTACAATACTCCAGGCTTCCCTGTCCATCACCAGTTCCCAGAGTTTACCCAAACTCATGTCCATTGAGTTGGTAATGCCATCCAACCATCTCATTCTCTGTCATGCCCGTCTCCTCCGGCCTTCAATCTTTCTCAGAATCAGGGTCTATTCAAGTGAGTCAGTTCTTCGCATCAGGTGGCCAAGGTATGGAGTTTCAGCTTCAACATCTGTCCTTCCAATGAACTTCAGGACTGATCTCCTTTAGGATGGAGACTGGTTGGATCTCCTTGCAGTCCAAGGGACTCTCAAAAGTCTTATCCAACATCACAGTTCAAAAGCATCAATTCTTTGGCACTCAGCTTTCTTTATAGTCGAACTCTCACATCCATACATGAAAGTGAAAAGTGAAAGTGAAGTCACTCAGTCATGCGCAACTCTGGGACCTCGTAGACTGTAGCCTACAATGCTCCTCTGTCCATGGGATTTTCCAGGCAAGAGTACTGGAATGAGTTGCCACTTCCTTCTCCAGAGGATCTTCCCAACCCAGGGATCGAAACTGGGTTTCCCACATTGTAGGCAGATGCTTTATCATCTGAGTCACCAGGGAAGTCATGATTACTGGAAAAACCATAGCCTTGACTAGATGGACCTTTGTTGGCCTTTGACTCTGCTTTTTAATATGCTTTCTAAGTTGGTCATAACTTTCTTTCTAAGGAGTCTTTTAATTTCATGGCTGCAATCACCAATTTTTGGAGCCTCCAAAAATAAAGTTTGACACTGTTTCCCATCTATTTGCCATGAAGTGATGGGACCAGATGCCATGATCTTCGTTTTCTGAATGTNGGATTGGGAGCTTGTGTACATCTGTGGTGGATTCATGTCGATGTATGGCAAAGCCAATAGAGTATTTGTAAAGTAAAATAAAAAAAAAAAAGCAGTTTTGAGGCCACACGTTAAAAAGGATTTCTAGGTTTCTGGAAGACAAATACAGAGTGGCTGAATCTGAAATATTTTTCTAGTAAACCATTAGATATTAATGAAAGAAGAAAAGAAATATTTGAGACTCTACACAATAAGTTTAAGTTACATATAAGAGAGTGATAATTAAATTGTAAGAAGACTTTATCACAAGACTTTTTCCACATTTAATGGAGTAACATATTTAGCAAACTTGAGGATACAAATTGTGACTTTAAAAATTTATACAAATGAAAATGACTTCATAGATAAAGAAAGCAAATAAAATTTTAGGAACATGGAAGCACCCAGGAAATATTATTCCTATAAGTTCTTCCTGAGGAATTTGCTAGAGAATGAACTCTAGATAATCAAAATAACTGGAGAATTATCAATAGAAGAAATGACGGTGAAAGACAAATACATTATTTATTTACAAAAATAATAAAACACTTTTTATTTACTTTTTATTGTTTTATTTGCTTTTTATTTACTACACATAAAGACTGCATTAGCTGCAAATATAAATAAATTATAAAGCAACTATTAATTAAAATATTACCAGTTTTTATTTTTGCTGATTTTTGTTTTTGCTTAGGTATTTTCCTTGGCACACACATCCCTAACCTAACTCTACTCTGCCTGAAGCCAGAAGAACTAAAACTATGACTTAGTAGGGAAAAAAATTGGAACAGAGGTGCAATGAGGGGAAACTAGTATATATTAAAACATGTTATAACACCTCTAAATCACAAAAGTGTGATAGTGATAAATGACTATTCATATAGATATATGGAACATAATATATAATCTTGATACAACATACTCGATAATCTTGATAGAATAAGAATATGTTCATGAAAACTTAAAAGTGAAGAAAAGATAGACATTTTAAAACTATGCAATAACAGGATAGCAATAGGAAAAATAAAACATTTTTGTACTGTGGAGCAGAGAAAAATCAAGTTGATTAGACATTTTAAAAAAAATGCAGTCATACATAAAACCAAATATGAATGTATTTCTTTATAACTTGGGAGTAGGAAAAACTTTAATAACTGCAAGTAAAAATCCAGAAACTACATGGGAATAAATTCATGAATGTGACAAAATCATGATATAATCACCATCATCACTATCATCACAACAACTGCAACAACAATAACATTTTTATGACAAACAAATAAAATCACCATAATAAAAGTAAAAATACTAGTGAGAAAATGGGAAATATTTGCATATTAGAAACTAAAATAATCATATATGAAAATGAACTAAGATTAGAATCAACAACTTAGAGGAGCTGCAAATGACTCTAAAGCATATGAAAATATGCTCTACTTTATCCATAATAAAATTGAAAATTAAAACAATACTACATAAATTTTGTAACCTGTAAGATTACCAAAATTTCATGTTTGACAATATCTTCGGTAATGCTATGTAAAACAGGTCTTGTATAACTATTGGTGAGGATGAAAAATACTACAACCCTTGCTGCTGCTAAGTCACTTCTGTTGTGTCCGACTCTGTGTGACCCCATAAACGGCAGCCCACTAGGCTCCTCTGTCTCTGGGATTCTCCAGGCAAGAATACTGGAGTGGGGTGTCATTGCCTTCTCCAGTGCATGAAAGTGAAAAGCGAAAGTGAAGTCGCTCAGTCGTGCCGACTCTTAGTGACCCCATGGACTGCAGCCTACCAGGCTCCTCCGTCCATGGAACTTTCCAGGCAAGAGTACTAGAGTGGGGTGCCATTGCCTTCTCTGACTACAAACTTTACTGAGAGAAATATGGTAGAATCTAGGAAAACTGCATATGCATTTACACCTTAATGCCACAATCTCACCTCTAGAAAATATCTCAAAGTACACTGGCAAAAACATAAAAAAGATGTATGCAGGGGCTATTCTTTGCATCATTATTTAATAGCAAGACAGAGAATATCCATAAGGTAGTGACTGTATAAACTGTGATAACAGACAATGGAATATGTCCATAGAAATAAGGACTCTCTTTATATATTATATATCTATCTCTCAGAGTAATGATCTCTGAGATACTATATTAGAGGGGGAAAGGTGGAGAAAAATATGCACAGTGTGTTACCATTAAACTTATCAAGGAAAGAATATACAACTAGATAACAAAAAGTTTTTTTTTAATTTGAAGACTTTTATAGAATAGAGAGAGCTGAGGGACATATCAACTAATTAAAAAGTGTGAACTTAGATAATGATTTGAAAAGCAATAAAACTTCATAAGACAATCAAAAAATGTTATAATTACTTAATATATGATGATGCTAAGGATTTAAAGTGATTCCCTAGGTATGCTAATTATATCATAGTTATATTTTAAAACAGGGATCCTTTGCCTTTAAGAATAGATAATATTTACAAATTAAATAACATATAGTTTGGGATTTTCTTCAAAATAATTCAAGTAGGAGATAAAGTAGGCAATGCTATAGATGAAATAAAATTGGCCATAAATTTGTAATTGTCAAAGCTAGTGATATGTACATAAGAGTTTACTGCATTATTCTCTCATGGGGTTGCAAAGAGTCTGAGATGTCTGAGTGACTGAATTGAACTGAACTTGGATTTAACATATGTGAATTTTTAGCTAAAATGTTTTATTCAGGAAAATATATGCCCTATCATAATAAAAGTAAATATACTTTCAAATGCAATAAACTGCATCTCTAAAACAACACAATTTAAAAATTGGATGGAAGGCTGACACTCCAAAATGAGCAAGTGAGTGCCTTTACAGGATGCCTGGGCATTTCTCCCTCCATGCTCTTCCATACTGGGCTCTGGGGCACAGGATATATTTCACACGTATCTATAGATTTGGTGTGTCTGTGAGAGAACTGACTTCCTCCAGAGTCACCACTTGAAGTAACTTATTATAGATTCTTCAGTTCCATTATTTATATTTGCGCTTCTGCATCTAGATACTACCCTACTATCATCCACTTTTTATGATAAATGGTGCTTAGAACTTGTTACCATCAAATGTTGTAAAATAAAATATGTATCCCAGTCATCTAAAGTTAATACAGATGCATGCACTGCTGTGCTGAGTACCCCCAACCATGGAGCAGGCCACTGCTGATCCATGCCTCTGCCGGAGACCTCTGAACACTCACAAACAAGTCTGTATATCAAGCCCTAAGCCTTTGGAGTGGGAGCACTGACTCCAAGACCCTAGACTACCAGAGAACTAACTCTCAGTTCTGTTCAGTTNGGCAGGAGGAGAAGGGGATGAGACGACAGAGGATGAGATGGTTGGATGGCATCACCGACTTGATGGACATAAGTATGAGTAAGCTCTGGGAGTTGGTGATGGACAGAGAAGCCTGGCATGCTGTAGTCCATGGGGTCACAAAGAATTGGACACAACAGTGACTGAACTGAACTGAGGTTGTTTGTATTTCCATTGGGTTTTAGGTGCAGTTTGTCAATTTATATATATATTTTAATGCCTTTCAAACTTCTGATTGTGATTGTCTGAATCTATAGCTCTTAGATATTTTGCATTACTTTCTCTCGGAGCTTCAACTTCCTCCTCTGTCATGTCAAGATGGTAATTCCTGCATGGCAAGGAAATTGGGAGTTCCGTATGGGCTAATACCATACAACTTCTGACATACTGCCTGGAGCAAAATAAAACAAGATGTCAGTTCTTTTAAAACTTGTCATATGACAAACCTTGCATCTTTTACTCCAAAACTTCCCTGTGAATTTCTGTCTGTCATTTTTGGAAATTTCATCATCATATCCTGCAGTGAATAGTACATTTTTCTTTGCCTTCTCTCTTTTAAGTGGCTTCAAAAACAATATATTAAGGTTCAGTTTAGTTTTAATCACCATTACTCTTCTGGAGTTCCACAATCAACCCGCCTGAATTCTTCCTCTCTAGGTTTGATTTTCTCCAAAGTTACCTGAGCTCCAGTCTATTAGTTAAGAATATGTTCAGCTACATGTAACAGTGAATTTGATTAATCATGGTTTAAACAAATAGGGATTTATTTCACTCATGTAACAAAAAGACTGGTGGTGGGGGGTTGCTTGTTTTGGTCCAGATAGTTACCAATGTGACCAGAATCCCAAAGGGTTTTCTTCTTTCTGATCTGCCATGCTTAACCTGATGACTTTCACCCTTGGGCTTGTTTTCTCATGGCTGCAAGATGACCGCCAGGTATGCAGCTAGCCTATCACTTTAGGGCAGGAAGAAGGATTTGGGAGAAGTAGAAAGTTTCTCAGAATACTTCCTTCCAATTTCCGTTTGCTTGCTTGGGCCAGCTCTCCCTGATGGCGCCGTGCTCCAAGGCAGGACTGAGAACTGGACACTTGGTCCACGGACTTCTGGTCACACTGTGAGGTGGAGCTGTTTATCCTGGCATCCTGTTTGGAAGGATTCAGAGGTCAAATACTCTTCAGACACACTGTGATGCAGGATTGCAAGGCTATGTGATTTTGAAGAAAGAAGGTTACAGAAATCAAGCCCTGATCCTTTGGAGTGGGAGCATTGATCCAGACTCTAGACTACCAGAGAACTAACCCTAGGGAGCATCAGATAGTGAGAACTCACAGAGAGGAACCCACTGGAAGGACACCTCACCTAAACAACAAGCAAAACGAAAACACAAACCCAGTCATCAGCAGACAGGATTATCATGTCACCCAGCCTTGCCCATCAGAGGAAAAACAAACCAACAAAAACTCAGCACAAATCTCTCCCTATACGAAGCTTACACAAACCACTGCACCAACCATAGTGGGGCAGAAACCAAAAGGAAAAAAGAATTCAACCTCGAAGACTGGGAGAAAGAGACCTCAAACACAGTAAGTTAAAAAAAAAAAATGAAAAGGCAGAGAAATACTACACAAATGAAGGAACAAACTAGAAACATAGAAACCCAAATAATTAAAGAGGAAATAGGCAAATTACCTGAAAAGAATTCAGAATAATGAGAGTAAAGGTGATCAAAAACCTTGAAAACAAAATGGAGAAAATGCAAGACAATTAACAAAGACCTAGAAGAATTAAAGAATAAACACACAGAGACAAACAACACAATTACTGAAATTAAAAATACTCTAGAAGGAATCAATAGCAGACTGTCTGAAGCAGAATGAATTAGTGAAGTGGAAGATAAAATGGTGGAAATAACTTCTGAGGAGCAGAATAAAAAGGATGAAAAGAACTGAGGATAGTCTCAGAGACCTCTGGGATAATAAACACACCAACCGTCCAAGTATAGGGGTCCCAGAAGAAGAAGAGAAAAAGAAATGGTATAAGAAAACTTTTGAAGAGATTACTGTTGAAAATTTCTCCAACACGGAAAAGGAAATAGTCAATCAAGTGCAAGAGGCACAAAAAGTCTCATACAGGATTAATCCCAAGGAGAAACACACCAAGATACATACTAATCAAACTAACAAAGACTAAACACAAAGAAAGAATGTTAAAAGCAGCAAGGGAGAAGCAACATGCAACAAACAAGGGAAACCTCATATGCTTAAGAGCTGATCTTTCAGCAGAAACTCTCCAAGCCAGAAAGGAATGGCAGGATATACTTAACTTACTGAAAGGGAAAAATCTACAACCGAGATTACTGTACCTGGCAAGGATCTCCTTCAAAATCTATGGAGAAATAAAAGTTTTTTAGACAAGCAAAAGTTAAGAGAATTCATCACCACCAAATCAGCTTTACAACAAATGTTAAAGGGACTTCTTTAGTTAAGAAATACAAGAAAAGAAAAAAAATCTATAGAATCAACTCCAAACAATTTAAAAAATGGCAGTAGGAACATCTATATCAATAATTACTTTAAATGTAAATAGATTAAATGCTCCAACCAAAAGACACAGACTGGCTGAATGAATACAAAAACAAGACCATGTATATGCTGTCTACAGGAAACCCACTTCAGACCTCAAGATCCATATAGACTGAAAATAAGAGGATGGGAATATATATTCCATGCAAATGGGAAGCAGAAGAAACTTGGAGTAGCAATCCTCATATCAGACAAAATAGACCTTAAAATAAAGATGATTACAAGAGATAAGGAAGGACACTGCATAATGATCAAGGGATCAATCCAAGAGGAAGACATAACAATTGTAAATATCTATGTACACAACACATGAGCACCTCAATACATAAGATGAACACTAACAGACATAAAAAGAGAAACTGACAGTTATACAATAATAGTAGGAGACTTTAGCACCCCACTCACACCAATGGACAGATCATCAAAACAGAAAACTAACAAGGAAACACATCTTAAATGATACATTAGATGAAATGGACCTTATTGATATCTTCAGGACATTCCATCCAAATGCAGATGAATACACTTTCTTCTCAAGTGCACATGGAACATCCTCCAGGATAGGCCATACCTGGGTCACAAATCAAACCTCAGGAAATTTAAGAAAATTGATATCATATCAAGCATCTTCTCCAACCACAATGCTATAAGACCAGATATCAATTACAAGAAGAAGAAAAAAAAAACTGTTAGAAACACAGACAAATGGATATTAAACAACATATTTCTAAATAACCACTTCCATGGTGGCTCAGATGGTAAAGCGTCTCCCTACAATGCAGGATACCTGGGTTTGATCCTCGGGTGGGGATGAACCTCTGGAGAAGGAAATGGCAACCCACTCTAGTAGTCTTGCCTGGAAAGTCACACGGATGGAGGAGCCTGGTAGGCTACAGTACATAAGGTTGCAAAGAGTCAGACACAACTGAGCAACTTCACTTTCACTTTTCTAAATAACCAACAGCTTACTGCAGAAATCAAAAGTTATAGAAAAAAATTTTCTAGAAACAAATGACAATGAAAACATGAGAACTCAAAACCTATGGGATGCAGTTCTAAGAGGGAAGTTTATAGCAATACAATCCTACCTCAAGGAACAATAAAAAAAATGCATAGACAACCTAACTTTATACCTAAAACAACTGGAAAAAGAACAACAACAAAAAATGAGTAGAAAGAAAGAAATCATAAAGATCTTAACAGAAATAAATGAAAAAGAAATGAAAGAAGCAATAATAAAGATTAATAACACTAAAAGCTGGTTCTTTGAGAATATAAACAAAATTGACAAGCCTTTAGCCAGTTTCATCAAGGAAAAAAGAGAGAAGAATCAATTCAACAAAATTAGATATGAAAAAGGAGAGGTTACAACAGACAATGCAGAAACACAGAGGATTATAAGAGACTATTGGCGAGCCTGGTGGGCTGCTGTCTGTGGGGTCACACAGAGTTGGACATGACTGAAGTGACTTAGCAGCAGCAGCAGCAGTAGCATGAACAACAATATAGTAATAAAATGGATAGCTTGGATGAAATGGACAGATTCTTAGAAAAGTTCAATCTTCCAAGACTGAACCAGAAAGAAATAGAAATTATGAACAACCCACTTACAAGCACTGAAATTGAAGCTGTGATCAAAAATCTCCCAAAAAACAAAAGCCTGGACCAGATGACTTCATAGGAGAATTCTATCAAATAGTTAGAGAAGAGCTAATGCCTATTCTTCTGAAACTCTCTCAAAAATTTTTAAAGGAATACTTCCAAACTCATTCTGTGAGGCCACCATCACCCTATACCAAAACCAGACAAAGACAACACAGAAAAAGAAAACTATAGGCCAACAGCATTGATGAACATTGATGGAAAAATCCTCAACAAAATTTTAGTAAACAGAATTCAACAACACATTAAAAAGCTCATACACCATGATCAAGTTGGGTTTATTCCAGGGATGCAAGGATTCTTCAATATATGCAAATAAATCAATGTGATACCATGTTAACAAAATGAAAGATAAAAACCATATGATAATCTCAATAGATGCAGAAATAGCCTTTGACAAAATTCAGCACCCATTTATGATTAACACTCTTTAAAAATGGCATAGAGGGAACCTACCTCAACATAGTAAAGGCTACATATGATAAGCCTACAGCAAACATTATTCTCAATGGTGAAAAACTGAAAGTATTCCCCTAAGATTAGGAACAAGACAAGGGTGTACACTTTCACCACTATAAATCAACATAGTTCTGGAAGTCCTAACTATAGCAATCAGAGAAGAAAAAGAAATAAAAGGAATTCAGATCAGAAAATAAGAAGTTAAGGCTCTCACTGTTTCCAGATGACATGATACATACATAGAAAGTCCTAAAGATGGTATCAGAAAATTACTAGAGCTAATCATTGAATTTAGCAAAGTTTCAGGATACAAAATCAATACACAGAAGTCATTCTCATTTCTATACACTAACACTGAAAAATCAGAGAAAGAAATTAAGGAATCAATCCCATTCACTATTGCAACAAAAAGAATGAAATATTTAGGAATAAACTTACCTAAGGAGACAAAATAATTGTTCATAGAAAATTATAAGACATTAATGAAATAAATCAAAGACTACATAAACAGATAGAGAGATATTCCATGTTCTTGGGTAGGAATAATAAATATTGTGAAAATGACTGTACTACCAAACACAATCTACGGATTCAATGTGATTCCTATTAAATTACCAATGGCATTTTTCACAGAACTAGAACAAAATATTTCACAACACATATGGAAACACAAAAGACCCTGAACAGCCAAAGCAGTCTTGAGAAAGAAGAATGGAGCTGGAGGAATCAACCTTCCTGAATTCAGATAATACTACAAAGCTACAGTCACCAAAACAGTATCGTACTGGCAGAAAAACAGAAATATAGACCAACAGAACAAGATAGAAAGCCCAGAAATAAACCCATGAACCTATGGTTACCTTATTTTTGACAAAGGAGGCAAGAATATACAATGGGGCAAATAAAGCCTCTTAAATAAATGGTTCTGGAAAAACTGGACAGCTACATGTAAAAGAATGAAATTAGAACACTTCCTAACACCATACACAAAGATAAACTCAAAATGAATTAAAGATCTAAAAGTAAGACCATAAACTATAAAGCTCTTAGAGGAAAACTTAGACAGAACACTCCATGATGTAAATCAAAGCAAGATCCTCTATGACCACTTCCTAGAGTAATGGAAATAAAAACAAAAGTAAATAAGTGGGACCTGATTAAACTTAAAAGCTTTTGAACAGCAAAGGAGACTATAAGCAAGGTGAAAAGACAGCCCTCCAAATGGGAGAAAATAATAGCAAGTGAAATAACTGTCAAAGGATTAATTTCCAAAATATACAAGCAGCTCATACAACTCAATACCAGAAAAACAAACGACCCAATCAAAAAGAGGGGCAAAGAACTAAACAGACATTTCGTCAAAGAATACACACAGATGGCTAACAAATACATGAAAAGATGCTCAACACCACTCATTATTGCTACTGCTGCTGCTGCTGAGTCACTTCAGTCGTGTCCGACTCTGTGCGACCCCATAGACGGCAACCCATCAGGCTCCACCGTCCCTGGGATTCTCCAGGCAAGAACGCTAGAGTGGGTTGCCATTTCCTTCTCCAATGCATGAAAATGAAAAGTAAAAGTGAAGTCACTCAGTCGTGTCTGACTCTTAGTGACCACAAGGACTGCAGCCTACCAGGCTCCTCTGTCCAGGGGATTTTCCAGGCAAGAGTACTGGAGTGGGTCGTCAGTGCCTTCTCCGCCACTCATTATCAGAGAAATGCAAATCAAAACTACAATGAGATTTCACCTCACATCAGTCATAATAGCCATCATCAAAAAGTCTACAAACAATAAATGCTGGAGAGGGTGTGGAGAAAGGGAATGCTCTTGCACTGTTGGTTGGAATGTAAATTGATACAGCCACTATGGAAGATGGTATGGAGACACCTTAAAAATACGAATAAAGCCACCATATAACCCAGCAATCCTACTCCTAGGCATAAATGCTGAGGAAGCCAAAAGTGAAAAAGACACATGTATCCCATTGTTCATTGCAGCACTATGTACAATAGCTAGAACATGGAAGCAACCTAGATGTCCACAGACAGATGAATGGATAAAGAAATTGTGGCAAACATGCACAATGGAATATTCAGTTCAGTTCAGTAGCTCAGTCATGTCTGACTCTTTGCGACCCCATGAATTGCAGCACGCCAGGCCTCCCTGTCCATCACCAACTCCCTGAGTTCACTCAGACTCACATCCATCGAGTCAGTGATGCCATCCAGCCATCTCATCCTCTGTCGTCCCCTTCTCCTGCCCCCAATCCCTCCCAGCATCAGAGTCTTTTCCAATGAGTCAACTCTTCTCGTGAGGTGGCCAAAGTACTGGAGTTTCAGCTTTAACATCATTCCTTCCAAAGAAATCCCAGGGCTGATCTCCTTCAGAANGCAACTGTGTGGTAGTTTGAGCATTCTTTGGCATTGCCTTTCTTTGGGATTGGAATAAAAACTGCTCTTTTCCAGTCCTGTGGCCACTGCTGAGTTTTCTAAATTTGCTGACATATTGAGTGCAGCACTTTCATGTCCAATTCTTTGCAACCCCATGGACTGTAGCACGCCAAGCCTCCCCATCCATCACCATTCCCAGAGTTTACTAAAACTCATGTCCATTGAGTCGGTGAAGCCATCCAACCATCTCATCCTCTATCATCTGCTTCTCCTCCCACCCTCAATCTTCCTCAACCTCAGAGTCTTTTCTAGTGAGTCAGTTCTTTGCATCAGTGGCCAAAGTACTGGAGTTTTGTCTTCAGCATCAGTCTTTCCAATGAATATTCAGGACTGATTTCCTTTAGGATTGACTGGTTGGATGTCCTTGCAGTCCAAAGGACTCTCAAAAGTCTTCTCCAACACCACAGTTCAAAAGCATCAATCTGGTGCTCAGCTTTCTTTATAGTCCAAATCTCACATCCATACATGACTAATGGAAAGACCATAGCTTTGACTAGACAGACCTTTGTTGGTAAAGTAATGTATCTGCTTTTTAGTATGCTGTCCTGGTTGGTCACATCTTTTCTTCCAAGTAGCAAGCATCTTTTAATTTTATGGCTGCAGTCACCACCTGTAGTGATTTTGGAGCCGCAAAAAATAAAGTCTGTCACTGTTTCCCCATCTATTTGCCATGATCTTAGTTTTCTGAATGTTGATTTTTAAGCCAACTTTTTCACTCTCCTCTTTCACTTTCATCAAGATGCTCTTTAGTTCTTCACACTCTGCCATAAAGGTGGTGTCATCTGCATATCTGAGGTTATTGATATTTCTCCCGGCAATCTTGATTCCAGCTTGTGCTTCCTCTAGCCCAGCATTTCTCATGATGTACTCTGCATATAAGTTAAATAAGCAGGGTGACAATATACAGCTTTGATGTACTCGTTTTCCTATTTGGAACCAGTCTGTTGTTCTGTGTCCAGTTCTAACTGTAGCTTTCTGCCCTGCATACAGATTTCTCAGGAGGCAGGTCAGGTGGTCTGGTATTCTCATCTGTTTAAGAATTTTCCATAGTCTGTTGTAATCAAATTATTTACTTACTATCAAATATATCCCCGCTGAATACCATTGCTAAAGAATGTTATTTTCAGTTATTTTTTTATTACCAAAGGTTTCACAAGTCTTAGTTTCAGATTCATGTAACTGACAAATGGTGTTTACTTTAAATAATATCAATGTGTTTTTTTCATCTGCAGATTGGATCTACACTTCTAGAGTATAATAATGTTATTTTTGCAGAAATGCAATTCAAATATACATTACTTGTGAGAGTATCGGTTGAAGGAAGTCCTGTAGTCTCAAGTGAGAAGTTACTATTTTGACATATTAAAATGTTTTAGTTATATAAAATATAATTTTATAACAAGTAATTTAAGAAATTAGAAATTTATTATACTTTTAAATATTCTGATGATCTGGTATAATAAAGTATACAAATTATTACTTACATTAATTTATTTAGTGCATATACACTGTTATTTAAATAAGAAAGTCCAAATAAAAACTGGAACATAAGTGAGAGAATCATGTCCAAATGCTATTACAGCATGTTTCAGCAATGTCAAAGTTGAACTTTTCTGAAAGGTTTGTTGTTTAAAGGACATCTCAGGGAATTTATTTATTTTTCCTTAGAGAAAATATTAATATTAACATTCATAGAAATTGCATATCCTTCATATTATTTATTATATTGTCCTGCTGAAGTATTATAATCATATTTCAATTAGAAATTGAATTGCTTTTGGAAACTATAATTTTTAAATCACAATAGTACCATTATATATATATATATTATAAAATGTAATTGTTTTGACAGGCATTTAAATTCAGTTAATAGATTGTTTTAATCCTAAACTTATTTTCAAATTTTTAATAATTTAATAACTANTTGAATTGCTTTTGGAAACTATAATTTTTAAATCACAATAGTACCATTATATATATATATATTATAAAATGTAATTGTTTTGACAGGCATTTAAATTCAGTTAATAGATTGTTTTAATCCTAAACTTATTTTCAAATTTTTAATAATTTAATAACTAAAACTTAATAATATAGATAGATGTGTATAATTTATACACTTATATAATATTCGATGTTAATTAAAAAGAAAAGAAAATATGAGAATTATGGAAAGCATATGATCACCTTAGTTACATCTTTATGTACTTGTTTCTTCATAGCAACTATTACAGTTATTATAAGGGTGAGTTGCATAAATGAATTAAACCCAATTGGAGCTACATTGGCATTTACCTTAACTGTATTTGAAAACAGTCCAGTTGATACTCTAGTTGGAAAACTTACATTTACAGATAGAGGCTGGCTGTTTAATAATATAAAACATACAATTGGTAGAGGAAATTTAGGATCACCTCCCAAATTTTACATTGAACCAGACACAAGTACTGTAAAAATGCTGGTATCAGTAACAAAAATAAAGAACTCCTATATGCTCATTTAAAATGTATTTTACTGAGAAACAGTTGATAGTGGAAATCTTTTTTTTTTTTTAACAGCTTTCTCTTTAACTATAAATGTTCACCTTGGTTTGTTAGCTGTATCCATAAATACAGAAAATGCACTGAAGTCTTAATCTTTGGTATACAGATTTTCAGAAAGCCTATGCCCATGTATGTCATCCATGTATCTAAGAATATATAACGGGAACTAAAATGGTGCGTGAATTAATGTCTACAATAGTTTTGCTGTTGGATATACATACTGGGACTATGAAAGTAGACTTGTATTAATTAATTCCCATTTGTTATTATAATGATTAGTTCATTCATATAGTTTATAATTTAGCATAAATTGACATTCAGTGATCCTGGATAATCATTCTCCTTTCATTTTTCTGTCAGGAATGATAAAGCTATTGGGTTCACTGGACAGGGAATCTGAAACACAGTACAAAATAGATGTGAGAATAAGAGACTTGGATAATGACACTGTTCCTGGCCCCCTCAGACAGAGAAAGAGTATTGCGCAGGTGACTGTCAATGTTCCGGTAAGAATGAATCATTACTTGTAATAGTGTTATCCCTTAGGAGAGACATATTCTTGGGAACTAAAAATGAGAAAATTATGAATGATTAAATTCAGTCCCCTCAGCATGGACCCAATTCAGAAAGTGATACATGGGTTCAAAAACGGTAACACACAATGAGAAAACTGTCATTATATACAAACTAATTTGTGTGAATTCTGAATCTGATGGTCTCATAAATCTGAGACAATCAGATGTCTTCCATGATGGCTCAGCCAGTAAAGAGTGCCTGCAATGCGGGAGACCTGTGTTCAACCCCTGGGTTGGGAAGATTCCCTGAAGGAAATGGCAATCTACTCCAGTATCCTTGCCTGGAGAATTCCATGGACAGAGGAGCCTGGTGGGCTACAGTCCATGGGGTTACAAAGAGTCAGATACGACTGAGTGACTAACACACACACACAAACCTGAACTTTTATTTAGAGTGCCTGATACCTAAAGTTGTTATGTAAGAAGTTGTTGGAAGAATCATCCTCTTGTCACATATAGTTTCATAAAGAAACACACATATATTCTAGAGTTTCAGGAGGTCACTCTGTTTGATATTAAATAAAAACAAACTCTGTTTCTATGCTCATTTTGTTGCCCTATCCCTCTCTAGTTTGCACCTAAGCAATATTGTAATATTTTCCATAACGAAGATTCTAAGAGATTAGAAGTTCACAAACATGAACCATAGAGGCAAGAACTTTCAACTTATAAATAAATACTATTTAAATATTCAAAGTAAAAACATTTTGACTTGGTTTAAGACATATCAATACAATTCTGTACTTCTAATACTGGTAGGACTGTACACTACTTATATTGGTAGGACTATACAAAAGGAGAAATTCTTTTTTATAGATAGTGCTAAATTTTCTTTATATTATGACTTTATTTGTGCCCCTTCTTGCTACTTGAGAGCAGTAAGAATTCTAACAGGAGATCCTATGAAGCAGGCAATGAATTTAATGAGATGATTTAAAACCACAAACACTGCTTAGAGTCTATGCATACCTCTACACAGCAGACATTTTCACATGTGTTCTTGGTGAGCTAAAATCCTTGCTGGAGCCCATGACTCAGTGTCACAATCTCCACTATAGGATCATTATGTCTGGAAAGCATGATAAACCAGGCCAAAAATCTTTGTGGAGAAAAATATAATGAAGTAATTTGAGTGGTTTCAGCCATGACTCAGAGGATGTCATAAGCTAATGAACCTGCTGTCTTTCTGTAAGTTTTCAGTAATATACTCCAACTGCACTTTAAGTTACAAATTTCAATAGATGTCTTTGGCATTTGTGTTTCTAAAACTGATTGTTTCCACTTTCATTTTGTTTGCTAATTCTTATATTTGGATTGGTATAGAACAAAATATCTTTGTTCTTCAGCTTTAAAAGCATTCACATTTCTTGTGGGGTTAGAAAGATTCACTTAGGAATGAATATCTGGTTTCTTGACACTAGGAAAAATGCTATACATTTCCAACTATCAAATAGTATGGTAAACTTTTGCCTAAGATGAATTCAAATACCCTTCCCCTTTAGAAAGGGACTTCCAACCAAACTTTGAGTAGAGGGTATAAAAATGTTTTACTCAGAAAAATAAACTGAGACCAAAATTCTCTGTACAATGTAATTATTTTTTTACTACAGTTTGTCCCAAGAAAGACTGAATCTCATACGAAAGATGAGCACACATACCAATACTACTTAAATTAAAATTAGATGAATAAATCTAAATTTCATCTGTAAAAACAAACAAGAAAAATTTGTATCTTTTATAAAATGAACGATGAATATTTTTATGTACTGAATGCTTGTGTCCCACCAAAATTCATATGTTATAGCCCTAATCCCCTCTGTGACAGCATTTGAGAATGAGGCCTTTTAGATTAGATCATGAGGATGAAGCCCTGGTCTGATGATATTATTTTTTTTAATTAGAAGAGATATCTGAGAGCTTATTTTCCCTCCCTGCCATGTAAGGATATGGCAAGGAGTGCTGGAGTCTAGCTCCAGCACCCAGGGAATCAGCCTGAAGGGATGAGCAGCGTCAGTGGAGAATGATGCAGCCTCTGACTCAAGGTGTAGGACTACATGTTTATTTCAAGCATCAGGTCTTCTTTTATATCATTAGGTCAGAGGTTTTACATTTTCAGCTCCCCCTCACCCAGATTTATTGACTCCATAAATCATCCTTGCCCTTCAACCAGAGTTACATTGTAATTCATGCTTATGTCTGGGCTGCATATCACTTCCCTCAGTTTATTTTTTATCTTTCTAAATCCTGCTTGCCCCTAGTGTCCTAAGCTCACTATCTCCTAAAAAAGGCTTCTAGCTATTCTTAATTATTCCTAAACCCTAAGCTCAGCAAACTTCCTTTGCCATGAACACTCCCCTCACAAACAGGTCTCAGATAACAATCCTTCCTATGGCCTCAAGCTGCAGGCTACGTGCTCATCCTGGAACATTCTTTGTAAAGATCCTTGAACAAATGTCAATGGTTACTTCATAGATTATTTTCTGGGCACAACTGCAGAAGGCTTTGTGGTTTCTCATGCTTTTCTCAAGAATAATAAGCACCTTAATATTCTTTCCAGCCAACTCAACTGAAGAAAGAAAAGAACAACTCAGAATCACAAGACCTAACTCCTTCATCCCAGGACAGTGCCTGCAGGATGAGGAGAGGGGGTTGGGGCCATGCCTCCATTTTGTCAGTAATGCCTAATGTGGCTCCCGACAAAGCAGGTGACTATCTGCAAGCCAGAAAGTGCTCTCACAAGATACTAAAACCTGCTTGCCTTTGCTCTTAGACTTTCTAGCTTCTACTATTTAAGCAACTCAGTCTATACAATTTTGTTATGATATCCCAAGCATACTAAAGCAAATCTAATTTGTTTAAAGAAACACAAAGATGTTATAAACTATAATATTAAAAGATATATTCCCAGTAAATATATATATAGCTATATCTATGTAACATACTGAGAAATGTGGGATCCAAGATATGAGATAGTAGGTTAATGATAAACTCTTATACAAACTGTGTTAGAATAACTAACAAAAAAGTTTTTGCAAAAATGAATGCTTCTTGTTTTAAATAGGAATCTTAGAGAAATAAATGCAAAATAACAAGCCATAAATGAATATATATATGTATGAAGAAAATTAAGCATTTACAAAATCTTGAACTTGAGGAAGGGCTTCTACTAGGTATTATAACAAGGAGGCAGCATATAGGACAATATAGCTAGATCTAACTACAAAACATGAAAATTGCTTGCATTTCAAAAATAGCAGAAAGCAAACTGAAAGGCAAACAGAAAGCTGACCAAAATATATTCATATCATTTGTAACAGGATTTAAAATATTTATATCTTTAGTCAATAAGAAAATCTTATTCATCAGTTCAGTTCAGTTGCTCAGTTGTGTCTCACTCTTTGCGACCCCACGAATCGCAGCACACCAGGCCTCCCTGTCCATCAACAACTCTCGGAGTTCACCCAGACTCACATCCATCGAGTCAGTGATGCCATCCAGCCATCTCATCCTCTGTCGTCCCCTTCTCTTCCTGCCCCCAAATCCCTCCCAGCATCAGAATCTTTTCCAATGTGTCAACTCTTTGCATGAAGTGGCCAAGTACTGGAGTTTCAGGTTTAGCATCATTCCTTCCAAAGAAATTGCAGGGCTGATCTCCTTCAGAATGGACTGGTTGGATCTCCTTATCTTTAGTNAATCTTTTCCAATGAGTCAACTCTTTGCATGAAGTGGCCAAGTACTGGAGTTTCAGGTTTAGCATCATTCCTTCCAAAGAAATTGCAGGGCTGATCTCCTTCAGAATGGACTGGTTGGATCTCCTTATCTTTAGTCAATAAGATTATTATAATCATAAGAAAAGCAACTTTATTAAGTAAACTAAAGAATGAAAAAATTTTGAAAACTAATATACTTCTGCATATTAAATTAGCAAAGAAGGAATAAGGAGATGATATTTTGTGTTGGAAATAATATAAGAAATAGAAAACTCATTTCTCTGGGAATTTAAACTGGCACAATTTTTCTAAAGCATTTTTTGGGAATGCATATAAACTCACATTTCGAATGTGAAGAGGCTGATATTCAGAGGTTAATAAAGCTCAGACTAGCATGGCTATCAAAAGAAGAGTCAGTCCTTAAACTTTTAATCACTGAACTCTTCAAGTGTTTTTTTCAAAAGCATCAATACAAAGACTATACATATTTGCAATTACTGTAATGGAAAATTATTTCAAATCATAGTATATATGTCATTTTTAAATGGTATCTTATTTGAAAATATGCCATAGATATATTTCCATGTCATTAAATATTCTTCTTGCCATCATATCTATGTCATTTAAAAATTTTAATAGAAATAATTATAGTACAGAGTATTTATCTTTGTTTCTAAAATTATATAAAAAAAGGACAATCGAAAACACTCCCCAGTGAAAATGCTCTAAAAGCTTGTAAACAATCTCCTGCTATATCTTCCAAGATAAACCAGTTTCAAAATATATGCCAAACTTTTGTAGTGAGATGAATTTTATAGATGTCATCAGCTATTGCCAGATTCAAATTTATTATTGTCAACTGATTAGTTCATCTGTAGTTTCTTTTTTCTGGAATAATTAACTTCTTGGGTCATATGATTCTAAGAGAACTCATAAATTATGATAATAAACAGTATCATGAGGATAAATTGGCTTGTTGGAAAATGCTATGTTCTATAGAAGTAAAAGTTGTAGAGACATGCTTTTACTTCGACAAAATTGAGCCCCAAATTTTTAGGACCATTTTAGAAAGAAGTGAAGAACTCATCTCATTCTCATCCTATAGAGAAGTATTATTTGTTTTATAGAAAGATAAATCCTAAGCACCATGCCTCCCAAGGAAATTAGAAAATCTCTCTAGGTTACAGGCATTATCTAATGACATTTACTGTTATCCAGTAGATGAATATCTACTATTGTCCACAAAAAGCAGAGAGATTACTTTGCCAACAAAGGTATGTATAGTCAAAGCTATGGTTTTTCCAGTATTCATATATGGATGTGAGAGTTAGACCATAAAAAAGGCTGAGCACCAAAGAATTAATACTTTCAAATTGTGGTGTTGAAGAAGACTCTTGAGAGTCCCTTGGACTGTAAGATCAAACCAGTCAATTCTAAATGAAATCAGTTTTGAATATTCATTGGTAGGACTGATGTTGAAGCTTCAATGCTTTGGCCACTTGATGGAAAGAACTGACTCATTTGAAAAGACCTTCATGCTAGGAAAGATTGAAGGTAGGAGGACAAGGGGATGGCAGAGGAAAAGATGGTTGGATAGCATCACTGACTCAATGGACATGAGTTTGAACAAGCTCTGTGTGATGGTGAAGGATAGGGAAGCCTGGCGTGCTGCAGTCCATGGAGTTGCAAAGAGTCAGACACTACTGAGTGACTGAACAACACATACACAATAACATATGCTTGCAAGCTTCTCAATTTTGTTCTCAATTTAATATATCCTATACTTTATTCTGTATCTATTACTATTCTACATGTCCTTCAAATTCCAGTATATTACTTCTAGAAGGCTTACTTTTTAAATGAAATGCAAGTATTGTGTGAATTGGTATGTCAGATCTATATTCAAAGTTGAACTCATTTCTCTGCTCTCTAAGAGTCTGTAGCCAGGACCAGCTATTCTTAGCTAGGGTGCACATAGCTCACTAAGGTACCATCATGAAAGATGTTCCTTCCAGGATTGTGACATCTACAGATTTGTTCAGAATGCAAATTACAGAAAATACAAATTAATCCATAAAAGAAAAAAATGATGCTGCTTCTTGCTGCTATTCAGTCTAGGAATTCCCTGATCCATAGGATCCCAATCTATACAGTTGACAATTTATTTTTATTTCATCTGTAAGATAAAGGAAATACCCTCCAAGAATCCCCTGGCACAAAACAACTTGACTTGTGTGATAAAATTTAACACATGAGTCTTTAAGCTAGAAGACTGACCTCCAAAGAAATTAAGAGAAATTTTTGGAAGCAAAAAATGAAGAAGCTATTCAANACCTGTAAGATAAAGGAAATACCCTCCAAGAATCCCCTGGCACAAAACAACTTAACTTGTGTGATAAAATTTAACACATGAGTCTTTAAGCTAGAAGATTGACCTCCAAAGAAATTAAGAGAAATTTTTGGAAGCAAAAAATGAAGAAGCTATTCAAAGCTGCCAATTGCCCTGGAACCATTTTATTCTCTATAAAGAAAAAGCTTGCATTTTCACAGCTACTTCGACAGGAAATAAAATTTGGGGACAAGGCAGAGAATTGGAATCCCTTAGAGCAATGGAGTCTTTAAAATGGTCAAAAATGAAAGAACATTTTAATATACTGGCCCACAGAAGGGAACACGTCTTGCTCATCTAGACCTGGGCTTAAATTAAGTGGAAAAACATGCTCTCGAAATTCAAAGCAAACTTATTCTGTTTGAATTATGCACACTGTTAGATATCAGAAAACCCAAGACTAGATATTAATAGAAAAAGTGGTCCTGAAATTTTCGTTTCGAGGAATTTCTGGCCGAAAGAGAATCAAAATTTCTTGAGAGAGGCCTAACCTACACCTGAACTGTAAAAAAAATCTTACAGATAAAACTTGGTTAAATATGAGCTTAGAATATACAATCTAAAATTCTTTAGAAAAAGGTCACAATATGTAGAGTACTAATTTCACCAGTGAATGGTATTGCATGCCCGGTTCACTAGCTGGAATGTAAGCTGGAGTGGCCTGTGTGACCTGTACAGCCAGCACACCTCTATGAGGTAACTCCATGACCAGGGATGGTTTGCTTCCTTGTGTTATAGAGTCTATTTCTGACTTATGTACAGGTGATGACCTGATAATGCTGTTTTGCTTTATATTAGTTAGCTAATTGTTACATCATTTGGTTACTAATTATTAACATATTGTACAATGTTTACTTCATACGGAATCTGCATACCACATCTAGGTAACACTGGCATATTTGGAGATGTCTTTTGTGGAAGGAACATAGGTGGAAAATAACATATTGGTTCTTTGTTTTGTTTTCACTATATTCTTATTAGATCATTTACATAATAAAAACAGAATTTAGTGACTATAATGTTTACATGGCACCTGGTCTCAAATCACCCATGTGTTCTGAACATTTTAACAAAGTAGACAGTAATAGAAAATTTAGATATGCTCCTGACATTTAGAAGGGCACTATTTTATTACAATGATAGAAGCTGGAGGTCATTTAGTAATGTCCTGACTGAGAAGTTATTATAAGCTTCTAACCAAGTTGCAGTTTTATGTGACAAGGAGTCTCATGTAGTTCCTAAAAAGCTGGGAAACCATACTGCTGCCGCTGCTAAGTCGCTTCAGTCATGTCTGACTCTGTGCAACCCCACAGACGGCAGCCCATTGGGCTCCCCCATCCCTGGGATTCTCCAGGCAAGAACACTGGAATGGGTTGCCATTTCCTTCTCCAATGCATGAAAGTGAAAAGTGAAAGTGAAGTTGCTCAGTCATGTCTGACTCAGCGACCCCATGGACTGCAGCCTACCAGGCTCCTCCGTCCATGGGAGTTTCCAGGCAAGAGTACTGGAGTGGGATGCCATTGCCTTCTCCAGGAAACCATACTAGTAAACTAATATTAGAAAACTGAAGAATGGTGTTGAGACTAGATGTACCAAAGAAGTTTCAACAAGTTTTCTCATCAAAAGGTAATTTATAAGCTAGAAGATATCTGAAACGAGTTTTTGAAAGATAGAAAAACTAGTCCTTTCAGGTGAATATGACCTGCCTGAGTGGTAGCTTCAGTCAACTGTTAGTTTGTGCTTTGTATCAATTAGAAAGTGACCACAGAAGAAAGAATATAGCTAAAAGGAAATGTGCTTTTATCTATCTAGTCAGAGTCAAAATGTTTGTACCTATAACACTCAAAGTAAGTAAATCAATATTCACAAATAACACTCTTGCTTGGATCTGAGGTGCAACAACCCAGGAATTTTTTTACTTATGTAAAAAAAAAAGAATAGTAAAAACAATTTCGTAGCATGATCATACATTGTCTATTGCACCGTTGTGTACTCGCTGACAAGAATGTGCCTACAAAACCAAAGGCTGTTTTGTCTCCTGCAAAGCGCATGATATATTTCCTCAGAGAATTGATTCTAAATCATCACTGTCTCCTCTTCATGATTCTTTTGAAGAAACTATTACCAAGCACATTCCCTGTCTTTCCAAATCAGAGTACAGTGGCTCTCCCCTGGCCAGACGCTTACTTCATTTCTAGAACATGTAAATATATAAGCTATTTTCTTTACCACTAAAATAGTAATAGTGGAATACATACAGATTAATCTTTGTCCTTCCCTGAATATGATTATAAGACTATTCAAACTTTTAGAACCTATTCCAGTTCTAAAGGAATTAGAATGCAAGAGCTTGGAAATGGCCACACTTAATTTATCTGGTTTAAACATAAATTGTCTATTGGTTAGGCAAATTTTACTAACTTTTATAACAGAAAAGTGTTAGAAAAAACAGAAATAATTACTAGAGATGACAAGGCATTACCAAGAGTTGATTGCTTCTCCATGGCTATTTTTCTCTTGGAGAGCTCTTGATCCCAAAGAAATATATTGGACCTGTATATCTTTTTAACCTGAATGTCTACTAACCATAGGAGCCAGAAACTATATTCATATATATTTAGAGATGACAGCGTTTCCAAATATTTTTATGCCATTCCACGGTGTTTAAGCTGTGTTTGTGAACTTGGACGTGTTATTGAATTTATTGAGCAAGTTGCTGAAACCTTGCTTAGTCATTAAAATATGAAAATAACATTGCCTATCCCAGAAGGCAGAGATGAGATTTTAGAAAGTATTTATAATGCACTGACTGTCTCATAGTAAGCAACATATGAGCGTTGGGTAAACAAACAAACTAGAAGCATTTTCACAGCTGGGGAAAAAGGGATGGAGATTATTGTTGTATTGAGTCTATATACTTGATTAAGTTTGGATTTTTATCATTTAACCATTAAACAAAGGCCAGAAACCATTTAAATATGATGAATAAGCACTTCAAAATGTCATTTTTTATAGATTATAGAATAATGCTACAGCATGAAAGTCACTAAGCTTGCATATTTTAAAAAGCATAATACTTTTTGCATTATTTATATTATGAAACTGAAACTGTAAATCAGTTTCTTTCATGTACTAAATATGACATGGTTTAAAGAACTTTAATATATAGCATAAAGAACTAACTTACTACAGATTTTATTTATAAGATGTATGAGATCACATTTTGAGAAAAATTTTAAACAATTCAAGCTGAAGGAAACAAAAGGAAAATAAAACATTGTGTTAGAGTTTTCTAGAGAAGTATATATCTCTATATCTATCACGTATTTATTCATCCATCTATTTTCTATATAAAGAGATTTATTATAAGGAACTGGCTCACATGATCATGGAGGATGTAGAGTTCCATGTTCTATTGTCTGCAAACTGGAGACTCAGGAAAACTGAGTGTAGTTCCAGTCTGAGTTTGAAGGTCTGAAAACCAAGAGCACCAATATACAGGTCCCAGTCTTAGCGCAGGAGAAGAAACATGTCCCAGCTTATCAGTCAGGCAAAGATAGCAAATTTTCTTTCCTCTACTCAGCTCTATGCATTGGATGATGCTCACTCACTCACACTGGGGAAGGCTTTACTCAGTCTCACAATTTACATGCTAATCTCATCCAGAAACACACACAAATATCTGGACATCCCATGACCCAGTCAGATTGACACTTAAAATTAACCATCTCATCCACACAATTATAGTAGATCTCTGAACTCTTACACTGTTGGTAGGAATGCAAACTAGTACAGCCACTATGGAGAACAGTGTGGAGATTCCATAAAAAACTGAAAATAGAACTGCCTTATGACCCAGCAATCCCACTGCTAGGCATACACACCAAGGAAACCAGAATTGAAAGAGACACGTGTACCCCAATGTTCATCACAGTACTGTTTATAATAGCCAGGACATGGAAGCAACTTAGATGTCCATCAGCAGACAAATGGATAAGAAAGATGTGGTACATATACACAATGGAGTATTACTCAGCCATTAAAAAGAATATGTTTGAATCAGTTCTAATGAGGTGAATGAAACTGGAGCCTATTATACAGAGTGAAGTAAGCCAGAAAGAGAAACACCAATACAGTATACTAACACACATATATGGAATTTAGAAAGATGGTAACGATAAGCCTGTATGTGAGACAGCAGAAGAGACACAGATGTATAGAACAATCTGTTGGACTCTGTGGGAGAAGGAGAGGGTGGAATGATTTGAGAGAATGGCATTGAAACATTTATAATATCATATATGAAACGAATTGCCAGTCCAAGTTCAATGCAGGATACAGGATGCTTGGGGCTGGTGCACTGGGATGACCCAGAGGGAGGGTACAGGGAAGGAGGAGGGAGGGGGTTTCAGGATGGGGAACACGTGTACACCCATGGTGGATTCATGTTGATGATGGCAAAACAAATATAATATTGTAAAGTAATTAACCTCCAATTAAAATAAATAAACTTATATTAAAAAAAGAAAAAATTCATTTATACTTCCTTAGTGTTCCAAAGTTTTAATATCTATATTTTGTCGCTTAAGTCTTTGTGACTAAGACAGTAAAAACTTCTTTATTTTTTTATTCTATTAACTTGTTAAGTTTTTGAATTCTAAATTCTTTCTTGTTTGTGTATTATTCTTTCTTGTGTGTATATTAGATGCTTAGCTCTATCCGATTCTTTGTGGCCCTGTAGACTGTATCCTGCCAGGTTCCTCTGTCCATGCATTCTCCAAGCAACAACGCTGGCATGGGTTGCTATTTCATTCTCTAGGGGATCTTCCTGACCCAGGGGTCAAAGCTGGGTTTCCTGAACTGGAAGGCAGATTCTTTATGATCTGAGCCACCAGGAAAGCCCTTCTTCTTCCTTTTTTTTTTTTCTATGCATTTAAGCAGAATGTCAACAAAGGTCTGTCTAGTCAAGGCTATGTATGTGAAAGTTGATTTGTAAAGAAAGCTGAGCACTGAAGAATTGATGCTTTTGAATTGTGGTGTTGGAGAAGGCTCTTGAGAGTCCCTTGGACTGCAAGGAGATCCAACCAGTCCATCCTAAAGGAGATCAGTCCTGAGTGTTCACTGGAAGGACTGATGTTGAAGCTGAAACTCCAATACTTTGGCCACCTGATGCAAAGTGTTGACTCATTTGAAAAGACCCTGATGCTAGGAAAGATTGAGGGCAGTTGGAAAAGGGGACGACAGAGGATGAAACGGCTGGATGGCATCACTGACACAATGGACATGAGTTTGGGTAACTCCAGGAGTTGGTGATGGACAGGGAGGCCTGGTGTGCTGCAGTTCAGGGCTCACAAAGAGTTCGACACGACTGGACAACTGAACTGAAGCATAATGTTTCAATAATTACTTACTGAATATATATATGACTACAAATTCAATTGGAATTCTGAATGGGGATGCGGGGAAAGAGCCTAAGTACTTACTGTCATTGAGTATGAGAATTTGAGGGCTGGAGAAAACCTAAGAAAAACCTAGTATTTTTTTCTTCTCTCATTTTATACAAAAGTTCAGCTCAGTTCAGTTCAGTTCCATCGCTCAGTCGTGTCCGATTCTTTGCGACCCCATGAATCGCAGCACGCCAGGCCTCCCTGTCCATCACCAACTCCCGGAGTTCACTCAGATTCACACCCATCGAGTCTGTGATGCCATCCAGCCATCTCATCCTTGGTCGTTCCCTTCTCCTCCTGCCCCCAATCCCTCCCAGCATCAGAGTCTTTTCCAATGAGTCAACTCTTCGCATGAGGTGGCCAAAGTACTGGAGTTTCAGCTTTAGCATCATTCCTTCCAAAGAAATCCCAAGGTTGATCTCCTTCAGAGACTTACCTTATTGAAGCTGAAAAGCATTGTAATTATCAAAGATTCCCCAAATGTGTAGTTTGTAGTTGAAATAATGGCAGACACATTGCTTTTGCTCACCAGATCCTGTTTGGTTTTCTGAGTACACAGGAAGACTACATTTTCTGGCTATTTTTCAGTGAGATTACTGCCATATGATTTGTATGTAGGCTGAACCCCTTCCCCAAGCCTGGCTGTGAAAACTCCAATATGATTAACCACTTTTCCTTTGCAAGGTGATTTTCAAAACCCATCTTAAATATGAAATAAAAAATTACAAGATGGAAGTCACTGCATGAAAAAGAGCCTGCAAGAGGACCCACTTAAAATGTTCCATTGTAACATGGGCAAAAATTAACTTTATTCATGTTAAGTCAATCAGATTTCATGCTTTAATTGTTACTGCAGCATAGTCTAGCCTACTGTGCTTTATGTGAAATTTTTCTGGATGACAGTTGGATTTTCCCAAATAGTTAGAATTCTCACAAATTCTTTCCATCTCTACGTTCCTGTGGCTTTGAGAGTAACCAACAACCTTTTTATAACATAAAGACACACTTTCATGGTTTTTTTAGGTTATAAAGGTACATAAACATTTACATATGAAACTTTTTCTCAGAAAAATCATCAGTATAAATGTTTTTCAGCTAATTTTATGTAAAAGTAACATGCTTAACTAATTGCTTCATAACTTTTCCAGTGTTAGTGAATTATAAAGAGAAACTCATAAGTTTCTGGATAAAATTTAATAATTATTTCAGCAATAATTATTTCAGTTTCAACAATAAATAAATTTAACAAAAATAACAACAAAAATAAATCTTTCAAAATCACAAAATATTTTATGAGATAAATATTTGTGAAATTCAAAAATGTATTACCGATATTGGGATTTTTATTCCAATATTATATGATTCATGGGGTCAACTTCTTAAGATAAACATTGTCTCTAATTTGCTCTCATCCTTTATTTTTACTAGAATATAACTGTCCTGCGAGCAATGACTTGATGTTTTGTATGATATAAATACATATATATGTATATATAAAACAAGAAACCAGTGTATTTCTGAGAAAACAATTTTTTGAGAGAGAGAATTTGACAATTACTTTAAACAAAAATCATAAAACACATAAAGTGAATATAAAATGACATTTCCTGTCTTGCCAATTTAAAAGTCTTCCCTAAGTATTACATAATCAAGAACAGGAGAAATAAATTGCTTAACTTATTTTTGACAATATGTTATTATGATAAATGAAAAAAATCTTTTATGTAATTTAAATTTTAGGGTAAGTGATAACAAGTAGGCTTCCCAGGTGGCACCTGCCAATGCAGGAGGCGCAAGAGACGCAGTTGGATCCCTGGGTCAGAAAGATCCCCTGGAGGAGGAAATGGCAACCCACTCTAGTATTCTTGCCTACAGAATCCCATGGACAGATGAGCCTACAGTCTAAAGGGTCTCAAAGAGTCAGACACAACTGAAATGACTGAGCATACACACAAGCATATATGACCCATTTTTAAATGAAAACATGTATATTTATTTCCTTGTTAAAAATTTTATGTTATCAATAATTTAGATACATTAACTTGAAAATGGTTTTAATCATGTTAAATTACATTGTGATCTTGGGGATAAGATTTATATTCTATATTAACCTTTCCTAATAACTCTGTAAACACTTCTGCAAATATAAGCAATATGTGTATCCTATTAGATTTAAATACTGAATATACATGTTCACTGCTATTAGTTTTCTATAACTGTCACAATCAAGTACACAGACTTAGAGCAATAGAAATGGCTTAAAGCAATAGAAGTATATTCTCTCACAGCTTGCAGACTAGAAGTTTGAAAACAAGGTGTCCCCGGAGCCATGTTCTCTCTGAATGCTCTAGGGGATGGTCTGTTCCATGCCCTTCTCTTGACTTCTGCTGTCAATAGCAATCCTTGTCCTTTCTTAGTCTGTAACTACATTTCTACAATCTATACTTTCATCCTAATATATGGTTCTTCTTATGTGTCTCTTTTCTGTGTTTCTTCTCTTCTTCTTCCTACAATACCACATTGTATTAAGTTCTTGCTCTTCTCCAGTATAACTTCATTGCAGGGGGCGCTCCGCAGAAAGAGAGAGGCAGTGGAACTTCCCTCAGCAAAACCGAGGGGTCCCGAGGAAAGGTGAGCCTGCTGTCCGCCAACGCAGCCCCTTGGCCAGCGAGAGACAATCAGACATGNATATATATATATATATATATGCTATATACTTATATATATGGTATAGTTATATGCAGGAGATCAAAAAACCTAATTCTCAAGCTCCTAAACTGGAACAATAACAATGTGATTTTTTGTTTGTTTGTTTATTGTAGCATGCTATCCATATATGTTATGTATTTATGTGTGTATTTATCCCTCCTTTAGGTTTTTTAACACATTAATTTGAATTTTTTTAAATAATAAGGCTTTTGCACCATAAGTACAAATATAGTCAGGGAGATGACCTGAGTGGTTAGAAAAAGGTTTGAGTAGCTACATTCTAAAAGTTTGGCTCACCTAGAAAAAATGGAAATAAAAACAAAACAAGTGGGAAAGCNAATTTTTTTAAATAATAAGGCTTTTGCACCATAAGTACAAATATAGTCAGGGAGATGACCTGAGTGGTTAGAAAAAGGTTTGAGTAGCTACATTCTAAAAGTTTGGCTCACCTAGAAAAAATGGAAATAAAAACAAAACAAGTGGGAAAGCTAAAAAGTTTTTTCACTGCAAAGGAAACTGTAAACAAGGTGAAAAGACAGCTCTCAAAATAGGAGAAAATAATAGCACATGAAAGTAACAAAGGATTAATCACCAAAACATACAATCAGCTCCTACAGCTCAAAATGAGAAAAGCAAGCAACCCAATGAAAAAGTGGTCAGAAGCCCTAAACAGACATTTCTCCAAAGAAGATGTACAGATGGCTAATAAACATATGAAAGATGCTCAATATCACTCATTATTTGAGAAGTGCAAATCAAAACTACAATGAAATATCACTTCACACTGGTCAGAATGGCCATTGTCAAAAAATCTACAAGCAATAAATGCTGGAAATGCTTTGGATAAAGGGAACCCCCTTGCAAGTGTTGGTGGTAATGCAAATTGATATCGTCACTATGGAGAATAGTATGGAGATTCCTTTAAAAAGTAGGAATGAAACTTCCATATGATCCACCAATCCCACTACTGGGCACATACTCTGAGGAAACCATAATCAAAAAAGACACATGCACCCCAGTGTTCATCACAGCACTATTTACAATAGCTACGACATGGAAGCAATGTATATGTCCATTGACAGATGAATGGATAAAGAATTTGTGGTACATACACACAACGGTTTTGACTCAGCCATAAAAAGGAACACATTTTGACTCAATTTTAATAGGGTGGATGAACCTACAGCCTATTATACAGAGTGAAGTATGTCAGAAAGAGAATGACAACATATGTTAATGGATATATATGGAATCTGGAAAGATGCAATGGAGACACAGAGGTAGATGGCAGACATAGCGGGGCAAGGAGAGGGAGGGACAGACTGAGAGAGTAGCACTGAAACATATACATTACCATATGTAAAACAGATAGTCAACAGAAATTTTCTGTATGACACAGGGAACTCAAATCCAGTGCCCTGTGACGACTAGAGGGATGGAATGGAGTGGGAAGTGAGAGGGAGGTAAAAGAGGGAGGGGATACATGTATACTTATGGCTGATTCATGTTGATTTATGGCAGAAACTAACACAATATTGTTAACAATAACCCTCCAGTTAAAAATAAAATAACTAAAATAAATATAAAAGTTCAACTCAGAAGTTTCTGTATAGACAAGTTGATGACTTCTAATACAGACAATCTGTAAGTTTCTTCTTTCAAAATCAGTGAAATATTTTGGGTTTCCATTAACTGATAACTGCACATATATTCATTTTTAGGGCTTCCCTTGTGGTTCAGATGGTAAAGAATCTGCCTGCAATACAGGAGACCTAGGTTTGCTCCCTGTGTGGGAAGATACTCTGGAAAAGGGAATGCCAACCCACTCTAGTATTCTTGCCTGAAGAATTCCATGGACAGAGGAGATGGCAAGCTACAATCCATGGGACCGCAAAGAGCTGGACATGACTGAGCGACTACCACTAACTTACATAGTCAAATCCTAATTTTCTAGAGGTTTTCTTTCCCAATTATTCAAAATGTCAACAAGTCACAAATATTTCTATGAGATTGTGGCTTTAATTTCTGAACTGTATTTATAAAGTGTTTCTAACGATTATCACTATGTCTTCTAAACTTTAATAATAACACATGGTTTAGCATAGTTTTTCTCTTCATGTTTCACAGTTTTAACCTAATAGAAATAAGCTCCTTGAGTTTAGGCACTATGCCATAGACTAATTTTGCTTATTAAAGTTATATTTAAAACTAAAACATTAAATCACTGTATAACAGAAATTGACTAGTTTAAGGAATAATTTCAACAAGAATGGAAAAAGACTAGTTTATGTTAACTAAAATTTTAAAGAATGCTTAAACTCAAATAAGAAATATATAAATTCAAGAATTATTATATTTGTAATATTTATAAGGTATAATTGTCCTTCACTTTTGAAGATGGATTTGTTCTTGACAGGTATTATGTAAAGTATAATTAATGAAATACAGCATGATTTATCACTAGAACTGATCATTTTGTAAACTGGAAAATTTGTAGATAGCTTTGCCTCACTGATAAATACAGAATTCTATTTTTTTGGGGGGTGGAACTGGGGTGGAGGGTATAAATGTTTAAACATCAAGATGAAAACTTAAAGAACTTGTCACAAACTTGCATTGTAGGATTACAGTTTGTGGAATTACCAAAAAGTCTTTGCTATTTCCTATTATCATAATTTATTTAATCCATCTGTGAGGAGAAAGATTTTAAAAACACTGGATATTTGTCTCTTTATGAATTTCATGAACATTCATATAAAGAGTTGGCTATTATTTTTAATTAGATATTAAAACCTCATATCTGATTTAAACATTTCTGTGAGAGACTGTCCTGTCTAAAGACACTGGAGCTTATAATTTCCTCTTGCAGAATAATTAGTTTCATTATTATAAATGTAGTACTCTGTTCTGTATAATAAGAATCAGTGTACAGTACTAATGCTAGCATAGCATTTTACTATCAGAAAATTTGCTTAATTTAAATTTCCATTTGACATTTTCAACTAATTTCTATTTATATTAAGAAAATGATTCATAACTGAATAAATGATCCACTAATTAACTTTTATTTTAACAATTGATACATTTTCTACACTTAAAAGAATATTACATGTCCAGAAGATAAAATAAAAAATAATACTATGAAGAATTGTAATTTCTACATTAACAATCGTTTCATAATTATCAAATATAAAAATATAGGTAGCTTTGCTTTCTTCACTAACAAGAAATTGAAAATGATCTTTACTTAAAGATAATCTTAATTTATTTAACTTTAACTGGGAACAGGTTTGAAGGAACTTTCTAGATAAATTGACTATGTTTTAATTACTGAAATTTGGTTAATAAATTTATATAATAAAATTCTATGGTATGAACAATAGTGTTACAAATTATGTTAGCTTGCCTTATTATTTACATTTTTATATTGCAAGTAACAAGAAAAGTCAAACATTACCTATCCTTTTTTTTCTTAGTGAAAAGAATTGTTCAGCCATTACCATTCTACAAGTTTAATAATTCTAAACCTTTGACATGTACAAACAGCTAAAAATTAGTTTTTCTTTCTCTTGTAGAATTTGTATTGAAAAAATTTCCATAATCTGATAACTGTATTTCTAATATTTTAATTAGAAACATTTAGAGCAGTAAATGTTTTACATTATCCCATAATTGGAGACTCAGTCAGTATAATAATGGCCTTTGGCCAAAATTATTTTGACAAGCAACACTGGCATTATATACTAAATGTCAGGCCATAGATACAGCAGCCCAGAAATAGGAGCTGATGATTCAAGCTTGGCAGAGTCTCCTGTACTCAATGTTAAGAACTAGCTAAAAGGCTTGTCATAATAATGTTGGAGAAAAAAGAATTCCTTCCAACATGTTCCTCAATGGAGATATCAAAATGACTGCTGAAAATTACAGGTCTAGAAAATAAGGTCAAGTGATGAATTTGGAAGCCACCAATAAATAAAAGCCACAAACTACATATATGTTTTTTTTTAATGAAAGCTTTTAAACCATTTCTAGCTGAGACTGTCTGTGGATCCTAAATTCTCTATCCTTCTTAGTAATGCTTTCACTCTTTAGGTTTGTTAATATCTCACAAAAGTTATGAGGAGGATTGACTTTTAAAGGTAACAAACGTCACAGTAAAATTAAAGAATAATGTCAACACATTTAATTAACTCATGCCCTTTTCATTTGATCTTGTCCTTAGTAACCATAAAGTGCATTTTCTTTTTAAGTTCTGATTGTCTCTGCATAATTTCACAGTATCCTTACAGTGATGGTACTAAGCTAAAACATTTAGAATAAAACCATCAGGGTTTTTAACTGGTATGCTTTAGAATGAGATACTTTAATACATTTTCCTATATAATTTTTTACAAAAAGGTACAGCATATTCAAATCAATATTATTAGAAGTCAAATATATCTATTTTCATAAATGCTGCTGCTGCTGCTAAGTCGCTACAGTCATGTCCGACTCTGTGTGACCTCATAGATGGCAGCCCACCAATCTCCCCTGCCCGATAGAATTCTTCAGGCAAGAACACTGGAGTGGGTTGCCATTTCCTTCTCCAATGTGTGAAAGTGAAGTCGCTCAGTCGAGTCCGACTCTTAGCGACCACATGGACTGCAGCCTACCAGACTCCTCCGTCCATGGGATTTTCCAGGCAAGAGTACTGGAGTGGATTTTCACAAATGAGTAACATGAAAATAGAAAAAAAGGTAAATGAATGAATGAGTTCAATAGGAAAGATAACAGGGATTTTCTGTGAAGAGAGCATACTGTGCAAAGTTCTAAAGGTAAGAAACTCCAGTTTTGAGTTAAATCACCTTAACTATTCATAAATCATAGAATCCGAGCCACTGGATATACACACGCACAAGTGGGTATGTGTTTAGCTATATATTGCTACATAAATATGCTACATATTGATTTATGTATATGCATCAAATTATCTATAGAATAATTGAACAGTCTCACTCTCAAAAGGAAAAAAGTTATATAGATCACTTGGTCCAGATAATATGGTTCCCTGAAGGACAATCTTCACTTACCCAAAGTTAGGTTAGTAAGCATCCATCACATGGAAGGAATATCATCTTCCTAGTATGGATATTAACTGAGTGGAGTTCAGTGTACCTGAGTATTAACATGATTTCTGTTACCAAAAAGAAACAAGTTTTTCTGAATCATTTATTATACTCCAGGAGAAAATCTGACTATAAGAACATACAATAAAACAGAAAATGGTATGGAAAAAGTTTATTTTGGCATAATTTCCATCTACTTCTTACTATGTGTATTTAGTATCCATTTCTGCAATGTTTCTTTTGTGCTTCCAATATCATTTCTATATCTAGCCTTTTAAAGGCATTCTTTCCAAATATATCAGTATCAGTAGAGTTCAGTTTAGTTCAGTTCAGTCACTCAGTTGTGTCCAACTACTTGCGACCCAATGAATCACAGCACGCCAGGCCTCCCTGTCCATCACCAAATTCCAGAGTTCATTCAAACTCACATCCATCAAGTTAGTGATGCCATCCAGCCATCTCATCCTCTGTCATCCCCTTCTTCTCCTGTCTCCAATCCTTCCCAGCATTAGAGTCTTTTCCAATGAATTAACTCTTCGCATCAGGTAGCAAAGGACTGGAGTTTCAGCTTTAGCATCATTCCTTCCAAAGAAATCCCAGGGCTGATCTCCTTCAGAATGGACTGGTTGGATCTCCTTGCAGTCCAAGGGATTCTCAGGAGTCTTCTCCAACACCACAGTTCAAAAGCATCAATTCTTCAGCGCTCAGCCTTCTTCACAGTCCAACTCTCACATCCATATATAACCACTGGAAAAACCATAGCTTTGACTAGACAGACCTTTGTTGGCAAAGTAATGTCTCTGCTTTTAAATATACTATCTAGGTTGGTCATAACTTTCCTCCCAAGGAGTAAGTATCTTTTAATTTCATG